>CM061139.1:120257811-120660800 GCA_030789695.1 Scilla litardierei | reverse complement strand
AATATATGCAATCATCACAAATATTCCCACCAAGACATGAATACATCCATTCTTCAATTTTTTTTCATATGTAAATGAGGGTTCTCTCACTCCGAACCATGAAAGTATGGCAGGAGTGAGATATCCTCCAAATCAACGTCGAAAAAAATCTAAAGATAACACTATGAATCCTCGGTCGAATAATCAAAGAACTCTCCACCGCAGCTCATCTGCACAAAATCTCGCCCAGATGGTGATAACCTCGTATAAAATATCTGCAGGAGGTGATCCTCGTGGAAACAATGGTGTGGGCACATAAACATCAAATCACTGAACCTCTGCCAAGCCTGATGGTAGGCCTCTCCATCAGCCTGGGTAAAGCTCGCTATATACTGCTCCATGGCCTGCCGCCCCTGTACCTGCTCCAAGAAAATAGGCAAAAACACTCGGAGAAATTCAGCTTGAAATGACAACCAAGTGAAATGTGAGTCGAGAGACAATGAATCAAACCAAAATCTAGCATTATCTTGCAAGGAATAGGGGAAGAATATAAAATATATGCAATCATCACAAATATTCCCACCAAGACATGAATACATCCATTCTTCAAATTTTTTTCATATGTAAATGATGGTTCTCCCACTCCGAACCATGAAAGTATGGCAGGAGTGAGATATCCTCCAAATCAATGTCGAAAAAAATCTGAAGATGAAACCATTTTGTTGTAAAAAAAATTTCACAAGAAAATGAAAATTAATAACCAAAAGACTCAATAAGTGGAAAATAAATAAAATGGAAAGACACAACACTAAGAGATAGAAGTATCACACTAAAACTTTCAAAATCAATCAAAAAATGCAAATAGTAGAAACTATTGTCCCCGGCAACAGCGCCAATTGATTGAACCGGAAAACGCGCAAAGGCACGCCTTCCACTCCCAAGCAGAGCATCAACGCAATATAAATTTATAACCGGTGAGTACCAGGTCGGTGTACGGGACCCTGCGGGGCGACACACACACTAGAGGGGGATGAATAGTGTAATAGAAAGCAAAGTGCTTAATTAAAAGTTAATGAAATTAAAGCAAAATAAGCAGCGGAAAATAAACAGAGTGCTCAACAAGAATCGCAAACACAAGGATTTTACAATGGTTCCCCAAAACTTGGGTACGTCCGGCCACACCAATATTCACTATATTCCCACACAGAGAAGTGAATACAATCTCATGCAGAGATGCCTCATACAGAGGATTTAGGATTCCCACAAAGAGATATCCTTACTCTCACACAGAGACACCTCAAACAGAGGATTTTGTTCTATCACACAGAAAGAACCATGTTGAATATTGGACTCCCCGGATTTGGTTTTGGATGATGAGCAAACATAAATAATTCATGAACTAACAATTTGTGAGCGCAGTATTGGAGATCGTCGCCAAATTCACGAGAACAATCAAAGCGACATCTCAAGACTTCTCAAAGCTCGTATTCATTGCCTAAAGCTTCGTTGAAGCTCTTGGACCGTTTTGGAAGTCATGAAGAATTAATCGAAGCTCTCGAAGACCATTCATTACGGTTTTATTTATAGTCTTTTAGCTTCGATCTATAGAATGTTAAGCCTTGAGTATATCTTACGATTCTATCTTCATATCGCTCATATCGTAGCTCTAGGATCTTAGTACAAGTTCATTCTAACTCCCTCGAAGCATCGCGCTTCGATTCGGACTTGTTTGTGCATGTTAGTTGGTACAAGAAGAAGTACTGACCGACTAGATGGTGATCTAGTCGGTCAGCAGAGCTTCTTGGACCGACTAGTTTGTGTTCATCTTTTCTTGTTCAGTACTGTTTACAGTTAGTCGGTCTACGTTGACTCACCGACCGACTAGTTTGTGAACTAGTCGGTCAGTGATGCTTCTTTGACTGACTAGTTGAGATTTACTGTTCATGCCAAAATTCTCCTAGGCTACTGTTTACCGTTAGTCGGTCTAAGAACGTTTGGTGACCGACTAGTTGACAATCTAGTCGGTCAACATTTGTTCTTGGACCGACTAAGTCAATTTGTATTCAGACTATTTGTTTTTGCCTCTTAGTCGGTCTACGTTCACTGACTAACCGACTAGTTGTGAAACTAGTCGGTCAGAATGTCTTCTTGGACCGACTAGATTTCTAGGTCTGAATTTCTATCTCTTCTCAGTTCTTCACTTAGTCGGTCCATGTTGTTTGACTGACCGACTAGTTGATGAACTAGTCGGTCAGTGGTTGTTCTTTGACCGACTAGTTGCCTCAGATTTCTATCCGTTGTGACTTGACCTAAGTTGTTTTTATGGGACCCTATAAATACGAACCTAGTTCATTTCTCTCTAGGTTAGAGCTGCCATTAAGATATTCATTGAGATAGAAAGAGATAGCCATTCTCACTCATTTCTAAAGCTCTCTTCCTCACAAGAAATCCATTCTCTCACTTTCTAGATCTAGAATCCATCTTGAGAGAAGTTTGTTCTTGGTGAGCCCTTCAAGCTCTAGCTTGAATCAAGTCTCCAAATCACTCCTAGGCACCTATTGCTGGTCATTTCCTTGGTGCTAGGTCTTGGTGACTTCATCTTCCTCAAATCCCTCCTTGCACCTATTTGGTAAGAAAACTCAAGGTATAGGATTTTGTGGTAAGATTGTTTATTTCATTATAAACTTGTTTATATTACTTGTTGATTCTCTCGGTTGTGAGAGAAGGTTGTGATCCCGGGTTGTGGGATTCACTATTGCCATTGCATGTATGATTTGATCTTGTGAAGGTTTTTCACAAGATATTCATAGTGGAAATCTTGGGTTAGGGTTTCTAACCTAAGTATCCGGAGGGGATCCGGGTGGTTGGGACGTAGGATCACTGGGAACAAGTCGGAGAGACTTGGGTGGATCCGAACCCAGTAACATCATTTGTTAGCTTTGTTAATTTTGTTGTTGTCATTCAATTTAAGCTTCCGCAAATTGATTTGGTAGTTGTTTGCACTATAATTTGGAATTATACTCCTTGTTATTTTTAAAGTACTATTCACCCCCCCTTAGTACTTGTGCAGTAGCTTGTAGGGCATTACATTTGGTATCAGAGCCAGATACTTAGCTATGTCTGCCAACGACAACAAGACCGTGCGTCCACCTTCCAACTATGACACCTTCAGGAACCGTGAAGGAGCATCTTCGGTGATGGAAGGACATTCCTCTACGAGGCCTCCATTCTTCAACGGTACCAACTACGGGTACTGGAAATGTCGGATGGAAACTTTCCTCCGGAGTGCATCTCTATGGAGGACCACAATGAAGGAATACATCGAGCCCGAAGAAGAAGACTTTGAGAAATGGACTACCGCGGAGATCGCCGCGGAGGTAAGCAATGCCAAGGTAATGAACGCCTTGCAATGCGCATTGGAGCCCGAGGAATTCAATAAGATATGCACATGTAAGAGTGCATATCAAATTTGGAACTCCCTCCTCATTCTACATGAAGGGACGAGTAGGGTAAGAGACTCTAAACTCGTAGTTGTAAACAAAGATTACGAAATGTTTCATATGCAACAGGGCGAGAAGATGAAGGAATATTACGCTCGCTTCGTTGACATAATAAACGAGTTAGAGGCTCTCGGCAAATCCTACACCCAAAAGGAGAAGTGCTCGAAGCTTATCGAAGGACTTCCTTCTTCTTGGGAGAAACGTACCTTCGCCATTGAGGAAGGTAATGACATGAATAAGTATACCGTAGTTCAATTGATGGGTACTTTGATGTCATACGAGGTACGCAAAGATAGCAAGGTGAAGTTACAAGAAAAGATGAAGTCCTATTTGAACCAAGACGTGCCTAAGAAAAAGGCAATTGCATTCAAGGCGGCTTCATCCACCTCTACCGATGATGAGGACTCGGAAGAAGAAATGGACATGGAATCCATTGCACTCATGGCAAAGAAGTTCAATCGCTTCTTCCGAAAGGGTAACTTCAAACAAAAATCTAAATTTACTTCTACTAACGCCTCTCCACCTTTGTGCTTTAAATGCAATAAGCCAGGACACATCAAAGCGGATTGTCCTCAAAACAAGCAAAAGGAGAAGTGGAAGGCGCCGAAGTTCGACAAGTCGAAGAAGTACAAAAAGGGGTACAAAAAGGGACTTGTCGGAGCAACATTCACCGACTCCGAGGATTCCTCAAGCGGAGAGTCGGACGATGAGAAAGTGGAGCAAGCGCACATGTGCTTCATGGCAAGAGAGGAGCATGATCAAGGATCTTCCTCCTCCGATGATAGCGACGACGAAGGCGATGAGGTAACTATGGATGATCTTAGGGATGCTAACTCTCATTTATGGTCTAAATACACTAAATTAGTAAATAGATATACTAAAGTAAAAGATGACCTAGCTAGCATTCAAACATCGCCTAAGACTATCATCACCAACAACGACACTGTTGTTGAAGAGTTAAGAAATGAGATTGTTAATCTCAAATTTAAACTTGAACATGTTAGCATTGAGAATCCGGAAGAACATAAGATAGAGGATTTAACTTCTCAAAACTCGACTTTGAGTATTGAGAATGAAAGTCTTAAATCTCGTGTTTATGTGCTCACATCGCAAGTATCCACTTTAGATACTTCTTTTCGTTCGCTCACCGAGAAATATGAGAACACATTAGGCCGAATCAATGAATTCAATAAGGGTAAGGGCCATTTGGATAATATCCTAAGTGTCTTACTCCCGGCCAAACACCATGTTGGTTTGGGGTATACTTTGGGAAAGTCATCCAAGTCGGTCACTACTTTTGTTAGGCCAACTTCCGATGCCTCAACGAGTGGTAGTAAACACTCTATTGGTAGTTCTTCTACCAATGGTGCTTCCACCTCGTCCACACCCTCTTTCGGAAAGAAACCCACTATGGGTGGACCTCCAAAGAAGGGCCTTGCTTATATGTACACAAATACCATGCCACGTAGGAACACACGTCCTACTCCACCGGCTCACACATATGATGATTTTTATGCAACACATTCTCGGGCACATGCACACCATGTGAGACACCCTCACGCACGTGTTCCCACACATGCATATGTTCACCCACCTCATCATATGAATAATTCTCGTCGTGCACCATTCCATCATGTTCCTTATGCATATCCACGACATGCATCACGTAGAAACCAACAACGCATGCATGCACCCAATAGGATGCGGGCTCCCAAAATTTTCACTATTTGGAGCCCAAAGGACACAAGCATGGATGAAAAACAAGTGTATATGAATGCTTATTTTTCGAATGTTGTGCATAATAGGAATTATGTGGGGAAGTCTAAGTCCAATTGGACTTGCCTTCCAGAGGTCTAACCTTTGAGGACCCAATGACCTTGGGTGCCATGATATGAAATTTTCTATCTTTAGGTACTCAAGGAAAAGAAAAAGAAAAGGAGCAACAAATTTAAATTTAGCTCCAAAGGGAATTGGATACTCGATAGCGGGTGTTCAAAACACATGACGGGTGACGCTCAATTGCTCTCCGGAGTAGTTCCCATTGCAAATGGAAACCGCGTCGTATTTGGAGGTAATGAGAGCGGAACCATCGTCGGTGTTGGTAAAGTGGGTAACCCGTCTAAACCCTTAATTAGTGATGTTTATCTAGTTAATGGTTTAAATCATAATCTTATTTCAATAAGCCAACTTTGTGACAAAGGTTACAAAGTTAGATTTGCGAAAGGATTATGTCATATTTAAAATGATAATAATAAGTTATTATTTTCCGGCACACGCCATAAAGATATTTATATTTTGGATCTTCCCAAGTCATATGAACAATGTCTCGTTGCCAACACAAGTGAACAACACTTATGGCATCGACGATTTGGACATGTGAACTTTGGAACACTTTATAACTTTCAAAATTAAATTCCATTAAAGGTTTTCCGAAGCTCGTTTTTGAAAAGAAAAGTATTTGTGATTCTTGTCAACGTGGCAAGCTTCCTAAATCTTCATTTAAACCTAAGAAAAGCATTTCTACTAAACGGCCACTAGAGCTATTACATCTAGATTTATTTGGGCCAACTAGAGTTGCTTCCTTAGGAAATGCAAGATATGGACTTGTCATCGTCGATGATTATTCTAGATTTACATGGGTATTTTTCTTATGTAATAAAAATGAAGCTTTTGAAAACTTCACAATATTTGTGAAGAAAGTACAAAATCTCATCGGAACCACCATTGTCACTATTCGTAGTGATCATGGGGGTGAATTTGAGAATGAGTCTTTCTCAAATTTTTGTGATGATCTTGGAATTACTCACACGTTTTCTTTCCCTCGCGCACCTCCTCAAAATGGTGTTGTTGAGAGGAAGAATAGAACGCTTGTGGAGTGTGCTCGCACTATGCTCGAAGATAGTCAACTTGGTTATCAATTTTGGGCGGAAGCGGTACACACCACTTGTTATGTGTTTAATAGAATACTTTTGAGGCCCGGCACCAAACAAACTTGCTATGAATTGTTGTTTGGTAGATTGCCTCAAGTTAAACATTTTCGTGTTTTCGGCGCAAAATGTTTTATTAAAAACACATATGATAATTTGGACAAGTTTGATCCGAGATCGGATGAGGGGATATTTGTTGGGTATTCCTCACGTAGCAAAGCCTACCGGATATACAACAAAAGATCCTCTACGATCGAGGAATCACTTCATGTCTCTTTTAATGAGAATTTTACTTCTTCTAGAATTTCAAATGATGATGATTCTATGGATGTTTTATGTGATTCGTTTGAAAATTCTAAGTCTATTGATTCAATTGATTCTATTGATACTAACCCGACTAATGAAGTTGTTGAGAATGTGCCTAGTGATCAAGGTATTCCCAAGCGGCTTCATACCGTTCGCGATCATCCCCATGAGCAAGTCATTGGCAATATTCATGATAGTGTCAAGACGAGATCGCAAGTCCACCACTTCGCCAATTGTGCCTTTGCCTCATCGATAGAGCCAAAGAATATAGTTGAAGCGTGCGAAGATAGTGCTTGGATCCTTGCCATGGAGGAGGAACTCATTCAATTCGAGAGGAATGATGTATGGGAGCTTGTTCCTTTGCCATCGAAGAACCACACCGTCATATGGACAAAGTGGATCTTCAAGAACAAAACCGACGAAAACCAAGTCGTCGTCCGGAACAAAGCTCGGTTAGTTGCTCAAGGCTATCGCCAAGAGGAAGGTATCGATTTCGAAGAATCCTTCGCTCCGGTAGCTACATTAGAATCAATTAGACTATTATTGTCTTATGCATGCCATAAAAATTTTAAATTATTTCAAATGGATGTTAAAAGCGCATTTTTAAACGGAGATGTCGTTGAGGAAGTTTACGTTTCTCAACCTCCGGGCTTCATAAATGAAAATTTTCCAAATCATGTTTTTAAACTAAAGAAAGCTCTTTATGGTTTGAGACAAGCTCCTCGAGCTTGGTATGATCGCCTAAAGAATTTTCTTTTGGATTTGAATTTTAAAATGGGCGAAGCCGATTCTACACTTTTTGTAAAGCATGCGAATAATGATATTTTATTAGTTCAAATTTATGTTGATGATATCATTTTCGGTGCTACTAACTTCACTCTTTGCGAAGAGTTTTCTAATGTTATGAAGGAACAATTTGAGATGAGCCACATGGGCGAACTCAAATATTTCTTAGGTCTCCAAATTCGCCAAATGGACGATGCAATCTTCATCCACCAAACGAAGTATACAGTGGAGTTGCTTAAGCGATTTGGAATGGAGAGTGCTTCCGGGAAAAAGACTCCAATGAGCACGACTACGCATCTTGACAAGGATACGGGCGGTAAGGATGTAGATATTCGTCTATATCGAGGTATGATAGGTAGTTTACTTTATCTTACCGCAAGTAGGCCCGATATTATTTTTGCCGTATGCGTATGTGCTCGTTATCAGTCTCAACCTAAGGAGTCTCACTTAGTAGCGGTAAAACGTATTTTCCGTTATCTAAGTTATACACTTGATTTTGGATTACTTTATCCAAAATCTAGCACGTATGAGTTAGTCTCATATAGTGATGCTGATTATGCGGGATGCAAATCCGACAGGAAAAGTACTAGTGGCACCTGCCATTTTCTAGGAAATTCCCTTGTCTCTTGGTTTTCCAAGAAGCAAAATTCCGTATCACTTTCAACCACCGAGGCGGAATATATTGCCGCCGGTGCCGCTTGTGCCCAGGTTCTTTGGATGAGACACACACTGAAGGATTTTGGTATTCATTGTGATACTAGCCCTATCATGGTGGATAACCAAAGTGCTATCTGTCTTTCAAAGAATCCGGTGCACCATTCCCGATCTAAACACATAGATGTCCGACACCACTTTTTAGATGATCATGTTGCTAAAAAGGACATCATATTAGTGTACGTTGAAACCCAAAAGCAAATCGCCGATATTTTCACGAAACCCCTAAAGGAGGACTCCTTTGTGCGGTTGCGTCGAGAATTGGGGATTATGGGTGAATCCGAGATATAGGATTCATGTATCATTCAATTATCTTGCATGCTATTATATTTCACGATATTACGTTCATGCTAGATTTATTGGATTTTTGGGGATAGTATGTGATATGTTTGAATTTTTGCTCGATTTCTTATTTGAATGCCGTATTTAAGATTTCGATGTTTTATGGGGTAGTTTAGATGACTAATGAGAGGGTTAAGATGTTTCATCCAAGTGGTCTTTGAAGAGAACTCATTTATCAACTTTTGGACTCTTCTAGTCGGTTTCAGTTCATCAGCCAACCGACTAGATGCTCATCTAGTCGGTCAGCTAGTGAACTCAGACCGACTAGTTCAAGCTTTAAACTTTCTATTGTCATTTACTTCTTTTAGTCGGTCATAGTACTCTTACCGACCGACTAGATTGAAAACTAGTCGGTCAGTGATTATACTGAGACCGACTAACTCTAGCCCTAGATTTTTCTGTTTGCCTCTATTTCGACTTAGTCGGTTTAAGCTCATTTAACGATCGACTAGATCGTAATCTAGTCGGTCAGTGCTTGAACTGTGACCGACTAAGTGCTCTAGGGCAGTCGCGTCTTTTCGCATTCCAGACCGACTTAATCCTATTCTAACCGGTTATTTCCCATTCAAGTCGGTTGTTTTCTCTCCTCCAACTCGAAAACCCCCTAAAACCTGACCGAGACCCTTCGTATTCCCGTCGATTTTCGGCCATCTTTTCCAGCCATCTCCGCCGCCCGTCACCATCGACCACTCCCCTAGGTATATCCCCCTTCCTAGATCTTGTTTTGCTTCCCTAGGGTTTGATCTTGATATTGTTTTCATCTTCTAGGGTTTGAGCTAGGGTTTCGAAAATTCATTTTTTTGTGCTTGATTGATCTCAGTATTAGGTTTAAGCTTAGAGTGCTTGATCTTCGTCGCTTGATTGTACTCGTTGTCCCGCGATCATGGCACGAACGAGACTCCCGATTACATCTTCTGGGGCATCCCCTATGACCGTAGAGGGTGCTACCGCTTCGACCCCTCCCAAGCGTAGGGCCAAGACCACTCGACCCCCCTCTTCGTCTTCAACTCCGTTGAAGAGGAAGAGGACGTCCAAACCTAAACCTACTGGCCAATCGTCCAAGCCAAAACCTAAACCTAAAAAGTTTCGTGCACCCACACCTCCCGGTGAGCGTTCAGATAGTGATTCCGAGGATGATACCGATGAGGAATACACTCCTGAACATCCCGAGAAGGCACCTACTCCACCCCCTCCTCCACCTCCTCCTAAGCCCCGTAAGGCTAAGGGTAAAGCTCCAATGCCAGTCGGCGGTGTAGATATATCGTTGTGCCGCGACGACCCTCAGTGTCTCGCAGTGTACAACCGTATAGAGCACTGCCCACTGCTGTTAGAGCATTACGTTCAGTTTTCTGATTTTCTTGGCCTTGCGGATCTTCTCTCCTATAGTGGCCTATTGGACTATCTTAGATATGACGCTAAGGCGAACCCCAGACCATATCCTCGCCTGGTCAAATTATTCTATGCCAATCGTGTCCGGGGCCAGTACGACGAGTCTCACTCCATCGAGACTTCTGTTTTGGGGACTCCTATAGTCCTCACGGCAGAAATCTTGGGGGAGTTGATAGGTTGCTCGTCGTGTGGCCTCCTCCCTTCTGACATCTTTGTCGATGATATCTCCTCCCTCGATCAGCGGACCCTAGGCAAAATCTTCCAGGTTATCCCCCCTGCATTCATAGGAGTACCTTCGAAATCATTCAAGCCGAATGCTTGGGTAATTAACCTGATCTTGAAATCCTGCCTTCTTCCCAAGTATGGATCTTCATCTCTTCCATCTCAGCCGTTTCTGAAATTGATTTACGCTCTGTTTATGGGTAGCGAGATTAATTGGGCTCGCATTATACTCGATAAGATGGATTCTTTCGAGTGTATTCGCAAGACCACTAAATCTGCGCATATCCCATATCCATGTCTCCTGACCTTGGTATTCCGTCGATTCGGTGTTCCCTTGCCCCCGATGATGAGCGTCCCCTTGGTCCTCCTCTGAACGCGACGGCCGTTAAGAAATCTCTTGCGGCACTCCGTCACGTGCAGCGGTCGACACCTTCTACATCTCAGGCCACTCCCTCAGCTGCTTCAGTCCCTCCTCCTTCAGCTGCTTCAGTCCCTCCTCCTTCAGCTGCTTCAGTCCCTCCTCATACCACCACACTTGATGATGTCATACGGTTACTTCGTCGGCACGAGTCGCGTTTGGCTCGCACCGAGGAGGTCGTCTACCGTATGGCTAGTTTGATGGGCGTTCAGCTTCCTCCTCCTGTTTCTGAGGATGAGGAGATGGACGATGAGGATATTGATGATCTTGTCACCTCCTTGGCTCGTGGCGATGAGGCCACTGCTGCTGCTGTTACCACCTCTGCTCCTGATGCTGGCACCTCTTCCGGTGCTCCTGAGACTTCTGCACCAGTGGATCAGCCTTCTGATGCTGCTGATGCTCCTGCTGACGACTCTGATCCTGTTGTTCCTGCTGTTGTTCCTGTTGAGACCCCAGCCGTTGAGCCTGTCGTCGATGTCTCCACCCCTGCCCCGACGATCCCTTCACACGCCTCTCCTCCCTGCAGAGCCCGAGTCCACTCCCTCGACTGGACCTCCGGAGACTGCAGATCCTGCCACTTCCTCCTGATCGTCTATTTCGAGGACTCTCCACTGCTCTTTGGATGATACACCTTTTTAAGAGTGTTTTGGGTTAGGATGGGATGGAGTTTGAGTGTTGAATTTGATGTATTTTGATTTTCTGGATATCGGTGGTGCATATGATGTATTTTTGATGTTGATGATGGTGTTTGTATGATTCTGTTGTATTTCGATGACGTATGATGTATTTTTGTATGTTGGTGCAGATGTTGCACTTGATATGATGTACTCGATGTGATGTTTTGGATGTACTCATGGTATTCATACATATATATATATATGTCGATGTTCTCTTTGTTTTACTTCGTCGTGCATTTTTAATTCTCATTCAATGTCTATGATATGTGAAATCATCGCTCGACGCTTGAAAAACTTGGTTAAATAGATTATACTTCTATGATTGTATAGAATTGTTTTCCATGCACAAATTTAACCAAGAATATTGAATATTGGAGAGTATGTTTCTTTATTCAATACATGAATAAATTTTTGGTATTTTTGATGATTTTAATTATCGCTTTTCGTTAATGGACAATTTGGCACACCTTGATTTGATTTCAACACTTTTCCCTTGGTGTCAATTAGGTCCATCGTCATTTTCTAGACTCCCGATGTTGGATTTTCCATTTCCTAGTTGTTGTCGTTGTATGCCCCCCATTTTTGGGATAATGCCAAAGGGGGAGAGATAATGATAATAAATAGATCAAATGAAAATTTAACTCAATTTCCAAGAATCTAATTTGATGTGTTAGATTCAGGGGGAGTTAAGATATATATAAGGATCTTCAAAATCCGATATTCCAAAAATCGATTCTCGTTATATATCTTACTCGTCTGATTGATGCAATTTATATATATTCATTTTGGAATTAATGTGTCATCAATGCAGGGGGAGTAAGTATTTTACATTTGAATCATTATTTTCGATTATTATTTATGTTGGTTTGTCATCACCAAAAAGGGGGAGAATGTTGAATATTGGACTCCCCGGATTTGGTTTTGGATGATGAGCAAACATAAATAATTCATGAACTAACAATTTGTGAGCGCAGTATTGGAGATCGTCGCCAAATTCACGAGAACAATCAAAGCGACATCTCAAGACTTCTCAAAGCTCGTATTCATTGCCTAAAGCTTCGTTGAAGCTCTTGGACCGTTTTGGAAGTCATGAAGAATTAATCGAAGCTCTCGAAGACCATTCATTAAGATTTTATTTATAGTCTTTTAGCTTCGATCTATAGAATGTTAAGCCTTGAGTATATCTTACGATTCTATCTTCATATCGCTCATATCGTAGCTCTAGGATCTTAGTACAAGTTCATTCTAACTCCCTCGAAGCATCGCGCTTCGATTCGGACTTGTTTGTGCATGTTAGTTGGTACAAGAAGAAGTACTGACCGACTAGATGGTGATCTAGTCGGTCAGCAGAGCTTCCTGGACCGACTAGTTTGTGTTCATCTTTTCTTGTTCAGTACTGTTTACAGTTAGTCGGTCTACGTTGACTCACCGACCGACTAATTTGTGAACTAGTCGGTCAGTGATGCTTCTTTGACCGACTAGTTGAGATTTACTGTTCATGCCAAAATTCTCCTAGGCTACTGTTTACCGTTAGTCGGTCTAAGAACGTTTGGTGACCGACTAGTTGACAATCTAGTCGGTCAACATTTGTTCTTGGACCGACTAAGTCAATTTGTATTCAGACTATTTGTTTTTGCCTATTAGTCGGTCTACGTTCACTGACTGACCGACTAGTTGTGAAACTAATCGGTCAGAATGTCTTCTTGGACCGACTAGATTTCTAGGTCTGAATTTCTATCTCTTCTCAGTTCTTCACTTAGTCGGTCCATGTTGTTTGACTGACCGACTAGTTGATGAACTAGTCGGTCAGTGGTTGTTCTTTGACCGACTAGTTGCCTCAGATTTCTATCCGTTGTGACTTGACCTAAGTTGTTTTTATGGGACCCTATAAATACGAACCTAGGTCATTTCTCTCTAGGTTAGAGCTGCCATTAAGAGATTCATTGAGATAGAAAGAGATAGCCATTCTCACTCATTTCTAAAGCTCTCTTCCTCACAAGAAATCCATTCTCTCACTTTCTAGATCTAGAATCCATCTTGAGAGAAGTTTGTTCTTGGTGAGCCCTTCAAGCTCTAGCTTGAATCAAGTCTCCAAATCACTCCTAGGCACCTATTGCTGGTCATTTCCTTGGTGCTAGGTCTTGGTGACTTCATCTTCCTCAAATCCCTCCTTGCACCTATTTGGTAAGAAAACTCAAGGTATAGGATTTTGTGGTAAGATTGTTTATTTCATTATAAACTTGTTTATATTACTTGTTGATTCTCTCGGTTGTGAGAGAAGGTTGTGATCCCGGGTTGTGGGATTCACTATTGCCATTGCATGTATGATTTGATCTTGTGAAGGTTTTTCACAAGATATTCATAGTGGAAATCTTGGGTTAGGGTTTCTAACCTACGTATCCGGAGGGGATCCGGGTGGTTGGGACGTAGGATCATCGGGAACAAGTCGGAGAGACTTGGGTGGATCCGAACCCAGTAACATCATTTGTTAGCTTTGTTAATTTTGTTGTTGTCATTCAATTTAAGCTTCCGCAAATTGATTTGGTAGTTGTTTGCACTATAATTTGGAATTATACTCCTTATTATTTTTAAAGTACTATTCACCCCCCCTCTAGTACTTGTGCAGTAGCTTGGAGGGCATTACAAACCAAACTCTCACAAAGAGAGCAACTCCCACAAAGAGAGTAACTAATTCCCACAAAGAGAATTAGGGTTTTGAAACAAAAACAAAGCAAAACAACACTTACCTATGCCTTGATACGATCTTACCAATGTGAAGAAGAAGGCATGCAAGTGAATGACCAAGTGCTTGAGATTAGCTTTGATTGCACTTGATAATCTTTCTCTCTTCTAGGAATGAATCCTAACACTTCTCACTTGAGTGTATGAAATGTAGAGAAGAAAGATGTTCTCCAAGAAAAGGAATGAGATTGAAATCCCTTGGAGAAATTCCCTAGAGCTTAGATGCTATAGCATACGAATGAAGCTCTAATTAGGGAATAGGTGAGGAGTGGCTTAGAGAAGAGATTAAATGATCTTCTATGATTTCCTAGCCCTTTCAAGAAGTCTAAATGAACTAAGCTACCTCCTATATATAGGAAGCCCAAAGGACCCATAAAACCAACCAAAAACCCAAATGGAAGAAATCTGCAACGGCTAGATTTTGGCAGTTTATGGCACAGACAGCGACTAATGAACAAATGATAGTCGACTGTTCAACGGCTAGAAAAATCCCAACGGCTATAATTTGAGCCAGGACAGTCGACTGTAGAAAACTACACAGGCGATTGAAAAACAGACAGTCGACTGTATATCCTTCATCAGGCGACTGCTGTAGGGATGGAAGAAAAACAGAGAGAGATGCATTTTTTGCACTTACACCTTTCAGACGACTGATGGACATTTCACAGGCGACTGTAAATATACATGCGACTGTAAATATACAGGCGACTGTAAAAATGTCATCAGGTAACTGTCTTGCAAATTGGGATGAAGCCCAGAAAATGCAAGAAGCGCACAATCGACTGTCGACCAATTCATATGCGACTGTAGAAACACAGGCCACTGTAAATTGAACATCAGTCGACTGATGCGAAAAGCTCAAGAAGAGTCAATCAAAGGATGACTTGAGCAGTGCACCACAGTCGACTGTAGAAGGCACGACAGGCGACTGGAAATCACCCAGTCGACTGTGAAACCTTTATCAGGTGGCTGTTGGAGAGCCAGGGACTCCAACTAAGTCTTTGGGCTAGATGAATCCATTGGGTTGGATTCTATGATAATCCTAATGCTCACTCAGATGGTGAAATGCATATGCATGAGAGTATGACCATCTATCAAGGTATTACAAAAATCCTAGACTCAAAAAGAGAAATACAAGTAATAGAAAGTACATGGATTACAAATTGCATCTCCTAGAGTCTAAGTCTTCAAGCTCGTGATACCTTGATGCTCCCCATCATCTCCAAGCTTTGGCACTCCTTGATGAGCTTCCCTTCATCAAGCTCCAAGCTTTGGCAATGCTCCTCTAGATGTCCATCCATCATCATGCTCCAAGCTTTGGCTTCATTAGATGATCTTCATGATTTCATCCAAGCTTGAGCACTCCATCACTCTTGGAGGTCTTTAAGATATCCCTTGTAATATCCGCCAAGCATTATGCTTTGTCTCATCAACATA
The DNA here is from genome assembly GCA_030789695.1 of Scilla litardierei. Lineage (NCBI taxonomy): Eukaryota > Viridiplantae > Streptophyta > Magnoliopsida > Asparagales > Asparagaceae > Scilla > Scilla litardierei. The sequence goes on along the minus strand of CM061139.1, from coordinate 120,645,361 downwards.
TAATCATTAAGATAAACTGAGACTAAAACATAAGATTGATTAGCACACTAACATAATGTATTGATCATCATCAAAACAACGTTAGTCTTGAACCCAATGACTAACAGTCGAATCACAGGGACAAGTCGTTCTACACTCGCAAAATTGATCGATAAAGAAAGGTAAAGCGTGAGACAACTATCTCTCTAATGGTGGAAAAGTGTGAGAAAATGTGGGGTGAATCTACCTTCCTAGCCTACACACTAAGGGTGGAGAGCCGATTCGGTAAGCAATGAGGAGGACTCATGTGGTGTGTATGTGAGTGAGGCCGTAGACGTGGGGATTCATCGCAAATATAACTCAATTGGTCTTCCGGCTAAGGGACGATCAATCGGAGGATGCGACATTTCATCGAACAAGTGTGGGGCAATAAGCAATGAATGAAACTCAAGAGTAATCAACATTAAGCACAATAGAGAGGGTCCACTAGGATGCGCCTCTCTTTGGATTTCCTGGTAGGGGTTCCAATAAACAACCCTAACTCAAAATATCATTCACAAAATAGAGATTAAAAGCATGCTAGAGATGAAATTCACAACCCAACAACAACAACAAGCACAACACAACCACACAAACAAGATTTAGAAATTCATGATGAAAAAGAGAAGTTTTTACTCAAAACTATCATCCAATTACAACACAAAAGCTAAATCAAAATACACAAGAGAATAGAAAAATTTCACCCAAGTGTCACTTCAAGATGAGATCTCCCACTCTCAAGTGCCCCTCCAAGCTCCTCAAGGTTTATCAACCTCTCCCAAGCCCTAGAATTTCAGTAGAAAGAAGAATGGGACTGAAATCAGCCCCAAATTCGCAATAAAACTCATTCCAGACTAACGGGTCTGATTTGGGCAATCGGATCTGGCACTGGGCGGGCGACACCCGCTTGCCGCTCCAATTTCCGCGTGCACAGCAGCATTGAAGCACAGCCGGGCCGGGTCGAAACCCGGCCCCTCTTCTCGCCCCAGCACCTGCAGATGCGGGCGCTGCTTCAAAAATTTGGGCGGGGGCACGCGGGGAGCGCGTGCCCCGCCCGCTGTCGCAGGCCGGCCCAAGCGCGAGGGCTTGTTTTAATTTAATTTAATTTTATTTCAAATTTTGCTAGCGGCCCGCTCGATGAGTGGGCTGCAGGCCCGAGGGCCTTTTTTATATTTTTTTGTTTTTGTTTTTTCAAAAATCCTAGAAATTCCTTATTTGCTCCAAAAATTCCCGAAAAATAGTTCCAAGCCCCCAAAAATTCTGGAAAAATTCCAGAAAATCCAGAAAATTCCCAGGAGTACCTGAAAAATAAGGAGAGCAAAGATTAGTCCATATAAATCGTATTTTATGTATAAAAAGAGAGTAGGCTTTAATAATTCACAATATCTCGAATACGCACGTATCACAGCCAATATTAACATGATATACACAAAAATGCCCAGAAATGGGGGAAATATGCACTTTATATCCTGAATCACTTGCGACACTCTAGCTCGCTCCACATGATTTACGACTTTATCCACTAGGTCGTCTCGCGAGAAGTTGAACTCCTCGGGTGAATAGCCAACCTGTGATTTTTGCACAAGAAGGGGGCAAGGAATAGATAAGTCGAAACATAACGACACGTTGGAGATAGAGTAACCTGTGATTATCTTCTAGGTCACCTTGTGAGAGCTTGAGCTCTCGACATTTAGCCGACCTTCGCAGTGGTGCCCTTTACTAAGGGAGGAGCTTAAATTTAAATTCAGACAACACATTGAATGTACAAACACAAAAATATTTATTGATAGTATTTGAGCAAATGCTCGGCGTTCCATGGATGGGCTAATTCCTCGCCCTCCTTGGTCGCTAAAAATATAAGTCGTTGGTCCCACAATGTCTATTATTGTGTAGGGGCCTTTCCATTTGGCGAAGAGCTTCCCCGGCGGCCGATCTCCAGTCTGAAGGTCGCATCTCTGAGGACGAGGTCGTCGATCTTGAAGCTCTGCTTCCTCACGCGGGAGTTGTAGTACCTCGCCATCATCTGGTTGTACTCGATAAGGTTTGTAAGAGTACGGTTCCTTACCTCATCGATGAGATCTATGTTGATGTTGAGGCCCTCTTCATTTACTTCTTCGTTGAAGTACTGAAGCCGGAGAGATTCCTCGCCGGCCTCCACTAGGATGACGACCTCTGCCCCGTAGGCGAGCATGAAGGGGCTCTCGTCGGTTGAAACTTTGTAGGTGGTGCGGTATGACCAAAGAATGCCGGGTAGCTCGTTGGGCCAAGATCTGGGGGGCGCTGTCGACCTTCTTATTCAAGGGCTCAATGATGCATTTGTTCGTCGCTTCCACCATCCCATTGCATTGTGGATGCACCACGGAGGAAAAGTGGAGGTTGATGTCCCAATCCGAGCATAAGCTCCTGAAGTCTGCACAGTCGAACTGCTTCCTGTTGTCCGTCACAATAGAGCAGGGTATTCCAAAGCGGCATATAATAGACTTCCAGGTGATGCGTGCTAGTGGCTCTGCCTTGATCCATTTGGTGAAGTAGTCAACGATGACGACGAGAAATGTCACTCCCGTCTCCCAGAATACCCGGAATTTTATACTTTTTCCCAGGTATCATGAAGAGTGAGGGTGATGAGAGAGGAAAAGGAGATAGAAATAGAAAAGCAGAACGTGCTAGCCACTGCACACATACTGGGATAGTACATTTAATGCTCCAGAAACAATAACAACAGAAGTAACACACAATGCAATTATTGGAATCCAATAATTCATATAAGAAAAGGAATTTATACATATGCACTTATGTATAGGTCATTCCTCCACAAATACAACACCCACATAAGAACACCTAAGGGTACAACACTCACACCCCCAATACACCCCACTCTCCACAGCTACCCACACACAAACTACAGGCTAACTGCTGAAGACTTCACCCGCTACAACCTGGAAAAGGGGAGGAGCACGTCAATGTGTGCCCCAGTAGGAAATCAACTTGGATTTGGGACACCATTTTAGGGTTATCAACCACTAGGCAAGGCATATGAAATAACGCGTCTAAACTAAATAATATGGCGGAAAGTAAACAGCCAAGTAAGGGGGTCATACATGCGGTTCGATGTCGAGCTATTGCAAGAAGAAGGCTTAGTATTAATAATGATGCAAATGTTCACACAAACATAATTTCAAACGGAAATTACAAGTGCCAGGTGTATAACTCAGTGTCACACGCAAGGTAGGTAAAGAGAAGAGGGAAGTGTTGCAGGCAAAAGAAGTAACATGTAAAACTTTTATTTATTAATTTAATTAGTTAGAAACTTGGGTAAACTATGTAACACTGGGACCTGGGCCTCACCCCCAAAGAGTTGGGGTGGAAAACTGCACACGACACATTGGACACGGGCACTGTACGTCGGACCTCTCCCTCTGCCCCGTCAGGGGACCTGCCACACAGGCCCCGCCCCAGGATTTGGGGTAAGTATGGCACACGATGCCGTGGACACGGGCACTGTACACCAGGCATCTCCGCCTCTTCTCTAGACGGTAGCAAAAGTGATGCTCTCCACCATATACCTCTCCACATCCAAACCACATCATCCCAAATGCCAATGCCCCTTCACTCCCTGTAAAGGCGAGTTGGAATAATCATCACATATCACATCATCACCTCCCCCACCTTCGTAGGCCAGGCCTCATACCCACAATTTACTCAAATTTCCCCCAAACCCAGGTTTAGCAGCTCACCTTCTTTAGGGAGGAATTGAGACACTCCAAAACATCATTTAACATTATATTTAGTACTGAAGGGGACACATTGCATGGTTTCACATTCCACACTCATATCAACATGGGTCATACACCGAAGTGACATGCCCTCCATTGTAATCAAATCACATATCACATGGGTCATGCACCCATGTGCCATGTCCTTCGTCACAGCCATTTCAGTTCATTACTCATAACTTATGAAACCATGCTTTCCATGACCCCATCATTACCAATTCACAACATGATTCATGATACAAGTGTTTACAAGCTCATTTCTCATGTTTTCTCACTTTAATATCACTGAGGCATTTTCACAAACACTTGGCAGGCGACATAAACATGGTCATTGTCACATCAACAATTTCAATGGCCATTTGCATAACTAAGCTATCTTTCAAGTAACAATAATAATCATGAATTATAGAGAGAAGTTTAGCAACAATACACAATTCATAACACCACTTTAATGTTTCAGCTTGCTGGAAATTGCAGATAGTGACAATACATGGCCATATATCATCAGTTTTCATTGCGAATTTGACAACATTTTCTAAATAAAAGTAATAGCTCTAGTATTGATGGATTCATATATAAAATTTCATGCAAAAATATGAAATATATGATTTATGGTGAATTGTTTGGTGCAGCCTGTCAAATCTGTTTTTCAGACAGATTCTGAGGGCTGTAAAGATTGCTAATTTAGGGCATATTGCAGTCAGAATTTCGAAAAACATGCACTGAGATGAAGTTGTAGAAAAACTTATTAAATTTATAACTAGACCAAGAATACAAAATTCCATGGAGTGTGCAGAGACTGAGGTAAATTTTGCTAGTGTATCCAGACTGGATGAAATACAGACATGTTGCAAAGATGGAATTTTTACTCCTAATTACTGAATTGAACATATGTCAAATTTTATATGATTTTGGGGTAGAACTTCAAGATCTACATGTATATAATTTTTTCGAAAACTCATTCAAACCACAGATACCAGAATTCAGATAATAACATACAACAGAATTTCAGATTTCCAAGTGGCACATTTTGCTTGGAGTTTCAAGGGTGATTAGTGAAATTGAAACATGGCACATAAATTTTGACCACCCCTAATACATATTGAGTAAACATGATATAAAAACATGATATAAAGAAACCCTAAAGAGATTTGCAAACCCAAATTGGATTCCTACCTCAAAAGCTTGGTTTTCCTCTTCTCCTCCTCTTTCTTTCTTCTCCAACTTCTTCCCACTTGCAACCAACTTGTTATTCTTCATTTTAGGGGGAGTATTTAGGGTTTTCATTTGAAGGAGGAGGAGGAAAGGAGGGGAAGGATGGCCGGCCTAGAGGGGATAAGGAGAGGAAAATGAAAAATGAGAAGAGAATGGAAATGAAGGGTAAAGAAGAAGAGAGAAAGTTCCTTTGAAATATCCAACTCTAGAACTACCCATAAGATAAGCATGCATCTTTTTAAATGACTAAAATACCCCTTCATCTTCTAGTATTTACAAGTTTGCCATTACTTTATGCACACACACCTTTTTACTATACACACACCACCTCTTTTGTCCAAATGACCATTTTGCCCCTCACATTTCTAAAAATTTACGGGGATGCCATTAACCCCTAACCCCCTTTCACACTAGCATGGCTCTCCCTACCCACATCCATGCACATCCATGCATGCATTCATGCACCACACACACGTCCAATACATTCTTGTCGTATTATACACACGACGTCACTCTCACTTCTCCCGCATTCACATCTCGCATTTTCTTCTCTTAGCCACACATTACGGCACAACCCCCCTTGCACTACGTTACATACATCAACATCCACAATTACTTCATGTTTACGCATGCATCGTAAGTAGAGATACCACGTGTATATAGTAGAATACACGTATAGTTCAAAACAGGGCATGACAAGAAACTTCCTTCCTCCTGTCGCCATTGGGAATGGTCCGAGGATGTCGATGCCCCGTTTGGCAAATGGGACCGGGCTGAGAATGGAAATCAAGTTGGTGTGCGAGGTGGTTGCATGCTTATGGAATCTTTGGCACTGCTTGCACCGCTTGACGTAGTTGGTCACGTCCTTCAGCATGGTCGGCCAATAATAGCCCTGCCGGATCACCTTGTGCGCTATGGTGCGACCTCCGTAATGATTCCCGCAGAGTCTTTCTTGTATCTCGAAGATGACCTGCTCAGCTCTTCTTGGTCCGAGCCATTTCAGATAAGGCAAGACGTCGTATCTCACGCGACGCTTTCGATAAAGAACGCTGCCGAAGATCACGAATGTCAAAGCCCATCTTTCAATCTTCCGCACTTCCAGCCTATCTTCTGGTAGGGCTCCGGTCTCTAGATAGGCGACGATCAGACTCATCCATGATGGCTCCTGGTCGACACACAGCAGCTCGCCATCCTCTATGCTTGGCGTCAGCAGGTTCTCGGCGTAGCTAGCTTTTCCAATCTCGGCCGGAGAAGAGGATGCCAACTTTGAGAGGGTGTAGGCCCAGAGGTTGGTCGACCTTGGTAGATGTTGGATCGTTGCTTTTCTGAATTTGAGAAGCTCGGCCCGGGCACGCTTCAGGTACCGCTTCATCAGATCCTTCCTCGCTTCGAAGCTACCTTCAATTTGTTGGACGGCGAGCCTTAAGTCACTGATCAACAGCACATTCGTCACCCCAAGCGCCTGGCAGCGCTTCAGCCCATTTGGGGCGGCTTCATACTCTGTGACATTTTTGGTCGCTGTGAAGTTGAAGCGGAGTGCTTACTCTAGCAAGCTTCCTTCAGGGGTTTCTATTACAATGCCAGCTCTGCTCCCCGACCCCGTGGCCGGCCCATCAACGTGGACGACCCACTGATCACCTTCATACGGGGTGGATGTTGAGGGGGGATTCTTGTCAGGGGACTGCTGTTGTTGATCTTCGTTCGGCCGAGCGTCTGGTGAAGCTTCGCCAGTCTCTTCGACAGTACAGTCCGCCACCAAGTCCGCCAGAGCCTGACCCTTGATCGCTGCCCTGGGCTTGTAGATGATGTCGAACTCACTGAGCTCTATGCTCCAATTCAGCATTCAGTCCGATCTCTCCGGCCACTTCAGATTTTTCTCGAGCGGTGAGTTGGTGTAGACCATAATGGAGTGCGCTTGGAAGTAGGGTCGGAGCTTCCTTGTCGTTAGAGTTAGGCAGTAGGCGAACTTCTCTATGGGGCTGTAACAGGTCTCCGCCTCTCGGAGCACCCGACTAGCACAGTAGACCAGCCTCTGGATGCCCCTGTCTTCTTTAATCATGACCGAGCTGACAGCTTCTTCGATGGTGACAAGATAGAGGCAGGCTTTGTAGATAGGCTTTAAGCTCGCCGAAGGTGTAGGCGCAGGAGTCGTCCCACTCCACCTCCTTCCTTGTTCCTTTCTTCATATCGAGGGCCTTCCGCAAGATCTTGAAGAATGAGAGGGACCTCTCGATGGACTTCGACAGGAATCTCCCAAGTGCAACAATCCGTCCGTTCAGCTTCTACAAGTCTATGATCATCTCCGGCTCGCTCATATTGATGAGGGTGGATATCTTGTCAGGGTTGGCCTCAATTGATGGGCTTTAAGGGACCCTTAGGGCATAATTCTACGCACGTCCTACATCGGACGGACGAAAGAATTAAAACAGCAGCGGAAAAAATATTATTAAACTATTTAATAATGTACCCTAAGAATAACAAAGAGCCTAGCCAGGATCACTACTATCTTGGGGTGGTTCTTACCAGCCCCAACATAGATCTAAGCTACTACAATGAAATAACTAAAATGCATTAAAGTACATACCTGGAACTTTGCATCCGCAGAGAACAAAGTGTCATTTTCAGCAACGAACTTTGGCCTTCCCCGAAGCTAGCCGCCTTCGCACCTCCGAGCTGCTCCACTCGAAGCGAGATGACACCACGCCTTCGAGCCAATCAACCGCCGAAGAAAGTTTCACTTTGAGAGCGATCCGTGTCGTAGACTTTGGATCGAACCCAATCCTCCTCGTCGTCTTGCTAGGCCGCGAGCGAAGGAATCGAAAAAGTAGAGGAGGAAAGAATAATTTTTCGTCTTGAATCGAAAGTGCTCAAAACTTTTACACGATTCAGAGACTTGGTGCTATTTTTCTAAGGGGTGTCGACACCTATTTATATAGGAGGCCGGAACCCTTGCTCGTCTCACGGGCAATATGGAATTAATCATTATGGGAATTAATTAGTGGAGAAATTTGGGTTTAGTTTGCCTTACACTAAGGCTCAACTTCAACCAATTATTTCTTCCTCATTATTGGGCTTCGGAAGTGATACAACCTATCAGTTCGAAGAGCTTTGAATGGTGAACGCATAGGAACAAACGGCGACGAATTTCGACTACGTTTAACCCCTCAAACAATTGCTCAAAGTTGAGCAAAAAGTCACAAATTCGGCTAAATTGCAGCGGTCGCAATTAACTCTAGGGTTTTCCCAAAACCCGAGCCCACCTGAAGGTCCAACCAGCGCCCGCCCGCACTGGGCAAGCGGGTCAGACCCGCCCGCTGTACGGGCGGGCGGGCGGGCTCTGGGTCGAGCCCGCCAAGGTGGGTCTTGACCCGCCCGCATACGCGGGCAAGTCAGACCCGCCTGCTTGGCGGGCGGGTCCAGCCCGCCAAGCGGGCTGAACCCCTTTCACAGGCGGGTTTAGTCCGCCTACAGGGTCTGGACCCGCCCGTCCAAGTTGGGCTGGGCTTTCGCCCAGTTCTGGCCTTTTGGGTTGTTGCTTGAGTTCTACAACTCCGATTGAGCTGATTTTCGAACCGTTGGAAAGCAGGGTTCAAATATCCCAAGAATTCTTGCAACCCGTTTCTATGCTTTTGTTAAGCAAAATATTATTGTAAACGTTTTACAATATATATTCAATCCTTTTGCATCACATGCAATAATCCCTTATAGCATTCTACTAATGTTAAATCACAAATCTTTTGTGACATCATTAAATCCCATTAAATCAAGACTTATCGTCACAAACTTTTTGTGGCTTCAATTATTCTCGTGCAACCGAGTGCACTCCTCCTGAACCCTTCATATTACTAAGACACAAATCCCACTCGGTGTGAGACCCTACAGCCTGACCCTATTACAGGTTGGGGCTCGAGACCCCTAGATGACGGTGACCATAAGCAGCAGGCATCGCCCTTGTTTCGGCATCATGATTACGTGATTGACCCATTGACAAAATGTCGTCGGGATCACTCTGACTATGTCAGTGATGAATACCGCAGTTATAGTCCCTTCGTCACAACTATGTCACTGCTTAGCCTACGTATGGTAAAACGTCAACCCTACTAGATAGCATTGGTCAGTATACATCGATCTTTGTTATGTCCATGTTGTACTACCTACAACATACCCCGGCCGAGGTTTAGCACAAAGAACCGTACTGAGCCGGTGACACTAACTTTCCTTAACGGAAGAGACGAATCCTATCTTAGTCGCTACTTACCTCGTACGCTTCAAGTGTCACTGATCGCGCCCGGATATACACCCAGAAAACGACTGTAGTCTTACCGCAGGCGCACGATGTAGTGGCGAGCGGGTATCGAACACAGGGAGGACAATTGACAGTACTCTATTTTGATCACCTAGCTATCAATGGAATAATGGGATGGTTTTGATAATAGTGTAACAATCGTTTAAATGGCAAATAAATTCAATATAATAGAGCATCTAGGGATAGGAAATCCCCACTACGGACCGTCACTTATCCTTGTGAATCATGAATCTCAATGTTGCAAAGCTTGAATGTAGGTGAACTAGTTACAACTTAATGAAGAACCAAGCTCACGCTCTCGCGCTATTGTCGGTCTATAGCAACCTAGATTAGGGCCCACTCTCGTGCAAACCCTAACCTAAAACACTAGCGTGAAGATCGACATCATCATCCAATTGCATCTCGAGCCCACTCTCGTGCAAACTCGAGCTACGATCTAGGTTATGATAGTTCGTATTCGTCCAATCTCTTGCAAACGAATATGTGTATAGATTTATAATAAAAATCCTAGCTTTGGTCCAATCTCTTGCAAACCAAGTCTAGAGAATCTCAATTATAAACCTAAATCGAATATCTAGGCCTTCCCATCAATTGAGATCCAATCTCTTGCAAATCCCAATCGATGGAAATTTCTAGCTACTCGTAATAAATCAATCAAAATCTAACCTTATATCAATCCTAGCAACAATCCTATTCATTCATCACAATTCAAAGATCGGGTCCATAGGGTTCATCCCCATGCCCTAGAACGACGGAACTACTCACAATTCATCATAGAAATCTCAGAAATAAAGCAATAGATCAAAGCACAATTCATTGTAGAAAGAAAGCAATTCATAAAAATAAGAGTTTTAGCAAGAAAGAACAAACCAAATTGCGCGTCTATGATCTCTAGCTGAGATTTACAAAAGGAATAGCCGTCCAAAAAAATAATACAAGTCTCCGATAAAACTAGGGATAAAACTAGGTTTAAATACAAGCCAAAATCATCCAAAAAATCCTGACAGAATTGCCCCTGGCGCAGCCCAAAAACCGAATTTGAGTAGCAGTCGGACTGCGTCACTCGGTCGAGTAACAATGTCACTCGGCCGAGTGACAGACCCAATAATAAAATAGAGAATCTGGGAAAACTGGGGGTCTGTCGCTCTGTCTGACTCGGGTAAGTGTGCTTCTTCACTCGGCCGAATGAGCAATCTTGCTCGGCCGAGTGGTCTTCTACAAATTTCCAGTAAGTTGGTCGCTTCTCAGAAGAAAAATCCCTGTACCACCCGGGCGAGTGGTCTTCTCCATTCGGACGAGTATACTTTCTTGCTCGGCCGAGTGAACTTTGAAAATTCAGCAGTACGTATCCGTTTCACTCGGCCGAACGCAGCCCGTTACTCGGCCGAGTGAACTCTCTGTTCGGCCGAGTGAGCTGCTTTTGGGCTCTTTTCTTCTCCTCCTCGCCTCCTCGTCGATTCTATCGAATTTCTTCCTCTTCCGCTCAGCCTCTAGCGTTGCTAACTCCTCAAATAAGCTGTAGGCGATGCTCCGATATGCACGAAAGTTCCTTGATCTCATTTTTGCTCTAGATCGCTCCATATTTCCTGAAATACGACAAAAACAAGAAATAGTTAAAAGCAACGCGATATCGTCGAATAATCGTGGAAAACGCAATATGGACGATCGAAATGACATGAAAACATGCAGAAAAAAGGTGTAAAATAAGGAGCGATCAAAATCCCCCAAGCTTACCTCTTACTCGTCCTTGAGAAAGATGAGTAAAAGGCGAACCCGGCAGATAAAAATAAGGAAAAAGGAAAAGAAGATAGAAAAGAAAGCAGAGAGAGAGGTGCTAGATCATTTTCTCAGGACGTGGATTTGCCTACTCAAATAGCGCACAGCGAATAAAAACATGCCAAAGATTTTTATCTCGATATCATGATCACATATGGATGCATTCGATATAGAAACCCGAGAATATCAAAACAATATGAAATATGAAATCATTCTAGAATTAGCATCGTCTGAAGCATCTAAAGTAATATACATAATCATAGACCATACACTTTTCAATTGATCGCTTTCTATTTGGAGTATAAGAGGTATCACACAATATGAAACAATAAGAATAAAAAGAAGTGGTTTTCATGAAATGCATACCGAATCTCAATTCCTGGATTTCGTAATACTTCTAGTAATCTCCCTGAGTATAGAAAATTACCTAGCTTAGGTTGTCATGCACAGACAAGTAGTCACTCTCTCATACATCATTTGATCTAGGGGTGGCAATTTTCGGCCCGGCACGATAGCCCGGCACGGGTCCGGCACGATAAGACCGTGCTTGGGCCAACAATTTTGGCCCGAAATCCTTATCGGACCTGGCCGGCCCGGCCCGGTTCATTTTCGGGCCGGACCCGGGCCAAGCTTTTCAGCCCATGGGCGGCACGGCACGGCACGAAAAGCATTTGATCGCCCCACTTCAATTTGACCACACATTGATCTAAAGCAAATATGCATTCATTTATAGTTGAGTCCAATGTCATGAATCTTATCAAATCAAAGGCCAAATATCATAAATTTTAACAATTTCCCACCAGCGCCAACTTTGATGTCTTCGGATCTTGGGGTCGATCTCAGTTTCCGAGAAGAGACAAAGAACCACCAAACATGTTACTTCATCTTGCCAAATAAATGAAAACAATGTAGGACACATCACCTTATGCAACCCACTTAATCATCTTCTTTCGTGCTCCATTTTGATGCATCTTTAAGCATATGAGACAAGTTTGTGTTTAAAAACATGATAAAATATTGTCACAATACATAATTCATTCAACCCTATCGGACCGGGCCGGGCGGCCGGAATTTTTATCGGACAGTGCCTGGGCCTCTCTCGAATGGCCCGAAGTCTTATCGGGCTGGGCCGTCCCAGTCCTTTAAGAGAACCGGACCGGGCCGGCACGGCCCGATAAGACCGGGCCGGCCCGAATTGCCACCCCTAATTTGATCCCCTCCCCCAAGCTTATCCATAAGCGTGGTGTCATCAGATAAAACAATAAGACCTTCCCCATTTTTGAAGCTTCAAAAAATGAAAAATAAAAGAGGGAAGAAAGAGAGAAATAAATGAAATGGGATCTTATATGTACTTCTCCTTTTTTTCTTTTTTCTTTTTCTTTTTTATTTTTTTGTATTTTTTGTATCACATATATACAATAAGGATCCCAAATCAAAAGATAGAGAGATATGCATGTATTTTTTTTATTTTTGATTTTGGGGTGTTTGGAGCATGGACTTTTATAGCAAGGGGGATATGCCAATATAAGATTCGCTAAAGGGAGAATCACCAATGATTTTAAGTATAGAAATGATGTCCAAGATATGTGGAGAAAGAAAAATATGTAATGCTCAGTTCACTCTTTGGAATGTGCACGACAACTTTAAGCAGAGTAATGTAACCTACTTAGTTTGATTTCAGAAAGTAAACTAATCCAGTTATATCAACATAGTATACATTCAATCAACCTGAAAGTGAAGCGTACAATTTTCATGCAATAAGAAGTGATATCAGGTAACAAAGCAGTACTCCAAATATAGGCAATCAATGCGTGAAGCTTGGTGTGTTTTCTATGAAAAGTATACAATATAAATCATCAGACTCAGCTAATAGTAGAATTTCATTCACATTCATATAATGGAAGTGCAGGTTACTATTTCGAATGCATATCAAAGCATAGCATATGATATCTGAAATAAAAACGATGTCATGACAAGATAATATGCATATAGAGATAAGCTAATACCACGTCGTCGTCATCATAGAAAATTCATCTCTAGCCAAAAAAATAAAAGAAATAAGGATAAAAGAAAAATAAGAACTACTATACATATACATCACACACAAAAAGTAAAAAAAACATGATGCATGAAAAATAAAATAAAATGTGGGTGAAAACATGTGTACAATAAAGAAATGTGGAAAAATAATAGTGAAAATGAAGAAAATGAAAAGTGCGTGAGAAACTCACTCCCCCAAGCTAAACGACACAGTGTTCTCAATGTGCAAAGCGTGGCACACGGAGAAATAAAATATGGGTGGGGTGGGTGAGGATGCATGAATGATGAAAATAAAAGAAAATGACATGGATATGCAAGTGATGCATGCAGAGATCAAGAACGTGCAATATAAGTGTCCCCAAAAATACCCCCTCTCTCCCAAAATGATATAGACAAACATGAGCAAAATGTGACCAAAATGTGTGTGGAGGAGGGGGTGCAAAATCAGCAGGCTAAATGACAGCATAGCAGCATCAAAAGTATGAGAGGCATCCAGTGTGTGCCTAGGTGGGTGGTGGAGCACCAGCACCGTCCTGTGGTGGAGGTGGTGGTGGCGGGGACTGCTAGGTGGTGGGACATGTAGTGGTAGGTGGCGGATATGACAGTCGCACAAGAATCTGGTTCAGGCTAGCCTGAATACCAGGAAGTAAAGCGACGCGAAACTGTACAACACTAACAGTAGCGGAGAGAGCCCGAAAATCTCTTCTAAGTCCACTAACTGCCCCTTAGACCATGCATGTGCTGAACTAGGGTGTTGGGGGGAGGTGGAGCAGAGGGTCGAACAGGTGAGGAACGGGGCTGCCTCGCATGGCCACCGTAAACAACTGGCGCAATAACAGGGTGGGGCTGTAGTGCTGTGCTCACTAGGACTCGCTCAGCCTCTGTAGGAGGCCGAGACGTATGAATGGTCGAGGAAGAGGGAGCAGCAGCAGAAACTGAAATGTTGACAGCGGGCGAGGAGGTCAGAGAGGTCGATAACACAGAAATGGGGACAGAAGTCACGATACTCTCGGAGAAGACAGCTGCAGTGGAGATGGTAAGGTCGACGACTGTGGAGGCCTTGAAGTGTGCAAAAAGTGACTCCCCAGGGGTCGAGAATAAGAAAGTGGACAATGTCTCCACTGTGGAAGCAAAAGAGGGCTCGCTGCTCTCAAGAATGGTGGTGAGGCGCTCAAGACTCGCAGCAAAAATAGGGTCGATGGACATCGGCACAGAGGTGGTGGTGGTGGTGGTGGACTCAGCAAGTGTACTCCTAACACTGACAGAAGTGTGGACAGAGGTGTCGGGAGGTGCAGACAAATCAGATGCAGGCTGAGGGATCTTCGGGTCCAAAGGTGGAAGGAGGGGCTCATGCGGAGCACCCTCAGGCTCTAGCACGTATGCAGTAGGGATGAGGACGTCCATCGCTGGAATCCACGCCCCTCCTGCATGTCCAATATGTGTCCGAGCGGGGCTCGAAAGAACCAGGTAATCTGCGTCGAAAGGACCGTACAGCCATACCCAGTGGCGCTGACCATGAGGACGCAACATCCTCATGTGTGCCATAAAGTCTATGGAAAGTGAAGTGGGGCCCAGTGGTCGTAGTAGACCAGCTAGAAGGTCCACTCTGCACATGGAGCCAGAAGATTAATCAGATCGCCGCAACAGATAGGCGTCCTAGCGCTGACAGAAATAACGATGCGGTCCAAATACCAACTAGCAATGTCAATCTGAATGGCAGGGAGTAAGACGTCTCCACCTCTCTCAAAGGCTCGTGCACGAGTCATCCGTAGAGCATGTAAAGCTCAGGGGTCGACATCGTCCCCAGCTTATACCTCGCTAAGAAAGTGATCACCATGAGGCGCTGTACAATGCGAAGGCATGGGTGGAGGATAGCGGAGGCCTTGGCCAGGCTAGGGTCAAAAGCGAGGGGCGATCCAGTGATACGTGTCCAGAAGACGTGTGTGTCGAATAACGGCGGGGGGATGTGCGTGGGACTATAGGCTCGGTCTGGATCCGGGATTGGGGGCCACTGAAAATAGGCTTGGAGCATGTCGAGAGTGACCTCGCACTCATGATCCATCAGTCGGAAAGAGCAACCCCATGAGTCCTAGCAATAAAACTTAGAACCTCTAGTGTCGGACGGATGTATGTGTCCGTCGACACCGACAAAAAGTCACGCCACCCCACGTTGTCATACAACTGGAGTAGGCCCTCAAGTACCCCTAGGCGCTCGAAATCAGCAAGGTGCACGAACCTAGAAGTTACGATCGAACGGTGT
Source organism: Scilla litardierei (assembly GCA_030789695.1). Lineage (NCBI taxonomy): Eukaryota > Viridiplantae > Streptophyta > Magnoliopsida > Asparagales > Asparagaceae > Scilla > Scilla litardierei. The sequence continues at coordinate 120,629,973 of CM061139.1, read as the reverse complement.
GAGATACGCTCAAATCTGGCAAGGTGTGCGTCATCTCTGAACGTAATCCCCATCATGTCAAAAGCGAGGGCGGGCTGTGTCGGTGGAGGTGGAATAGGTGCGGTAGGAGGCGGAAGTGTGGGTGGTGGCGGGCTAGGTGGAGGGGAGTCTGCCCTAGCAGAAGAGGAGTGAGGATCGCTGGTCCTCTTCTGCTTGGAAGCGGGCGCCCGCGTGTGTGACCTGGTGTGTGGCGGCATGTGAGCCAAGTATCGTGCCCACCCAAATGCGAAGTGCTGTAAATAAGGAACGAGTGTACCCGAACACGATGCGAGTGCAAGCGGTGGATGTGTGTGAAGGATCTATTGGATCCTGTGGATGGCAAATAACACTAGAAGGGGGGTTGAATAGTGTTGTTCAAATAGTAAACTTTTTCGATTGTTAATAAACGTCCTTCTAATGTTGCCTAAGAAACCAAGTAGAGCGATCTACGCTTGGTTCTTAATCAACAAAATAATCTTAAAATACACAGAGTAATTTCACTGCAGGTAGTCGACTCCCTATGAATAGTAGTCGACTCCCAGAGTATTTATAAGCACAGATAAGATTGCAAGTGATACAAATATTATATTCACATCGGATAAAAGTAAGTTGATCTTTGCAATAGATGAACAACAATTAGCAAATAATAAAGTAAGAGCAAAGATAAACAAACACAGATAAGCAATCGCAGACACAAGGATTTTTATCCTGGTTCCCCACAACTTTTGGGTACGTCCAGTCCCCGACCAATCCGGTACGAGATTTTCCACTATCTGCCTTGGCAAATACAAGTACCTAACTCCACTCGTTAGGATTTCCAACGACCTAGTCTTGACCAGGATTTCCAACTGGCAACACCTAGACTTGTTTAGTGTTCCAACAACAACACAATAAAATTGATATCCAATTCACCACAATAAATTGGTGGAGATTGGTTTTACACCCAGATTCTATAGCCAAACAATGATAGACAAAAATTGCGTGTAGTGGCTTGATAGAATGAGATTCTAGATCACACAAAGATACCAATGAATTCTTTGTGATCTAGATCTAATGTATTTCAAAAATCCTTTAAACAAAAATCAAAGAGAAAAGTAATACGGATTTGAAAAACAGTTAGCCAATAAAACGAGAATATGATCTTTAAAAATAATAACAGAATTTTGCAAGATCACAAATAAAATAGAATTGGCTAAAGAAAGAATGAGAGCTTAGAACTTTAGAGCGTTTGCACGAGAGATTTTGAATTCGATAGTTGTTGTGTTTTTTCCTCAATGAAACGGTCCTCTATTTATAGGACAAAACTGAGAATTCGAATTTCAAAAATACTTTGACTTTTGTCCCAAAAATCATGGAGAAAATCGCTCAATGATATTTCAAAATTCAAGTCAAAAACGTCAAACTTTTACAGATGGTAGTCGACTCCCGAGGAGTGGTAGTCGACTCCCAGTGTGTTTCAGGAAATCTTGATTCTCAGCTGGTAGTCGACTCCCTACCTTTGGTAGTCGACTCCCAGAGGAGTTTTTCCTGCGACACAGCTAGTCAGACAAGTAGTTAACTCCAGGGTGTGTGGAGTTTCACTACGGAATTTATAAGATGATTAGAGAAATCTCTCAAAAACATTTTTGAAGATGTTTTAAAATATATTCAAAAAACATTTTCAAATTGTTTGTGTGTGTGTGTGTTTGTCTATATGATTTGGCTTTAACAATACCCTAAAAAGACACAACACACTCACTATAGACTTAGGACACGTCTTCGGAAGCTTGATCAGTTTGATGAAGTAGATGTGAGCTTTACTTGAGCTTCTTGTTCTATTTGAGCTTTGAACTTCATTATTTGATCTTAGCCACATTCGTCCTTGTCTTTGAGCGTAGATTGCGCTTCTTTGAGTATGAGTAAAGCTTCGCATATCCTGCACACTTAATTGTAGTGTAGTTAGTACACTAAGCTTCATTTGGTGTGCTCATCATCAAAATCACTTGGGGTGGAATTCAATTTCCATCACTCTCCCCCCTTTTGATGTTGACACCCAAATGAAAAAATGAAGTAAGTTTGAAATTTTGAAAATACAAAGTATACTTACTCCCCCTGCTTTGATGCGGTTCTCCCCCCTGCATTGAAGCCATGAGCAAAACAATATAATACATATGATTTCATTTTTGCATTTCATATCTTTCTCCCCCTTGTCATCAACAAAAAAATGACAAAGTACTATAATAGATCATTATTCAATTCCTTTTCACTAACAATACCCAATTCTCTACGAAGTCTAGAGAATGTATCTTTTTGTAGGGGTTTTGTTAGAATATTTGCAACTTGCAATTCAGAGGAGACAAATTTAAGTTCAACATCCTTTTTGGTACAGTGATCATCGATAAATCTACGTCTGATATCAATATGCTTTGTTCTAGGATGAAGAACGGAGTTTTTAGTGAGATTGATCGTGATTTTATTATCACAGTAAATTACACATGTAGATGTATTAACACCATAATATACTAGAACTTGTTTCATCCAAAGTATTTGGGCACAGGCAAGTCCAGCAGCTATATACTCTGCCTCAGTGGTAGATAGTGAGACTGAACTTTGCTTTTTGCTAAACCACGATACAAGGAAATGTCCAAGAAAATGACATGTTCCACTTGTGCTTTTTCTTGTGGCTTTACAACCAGCATAGTCTGCGTCACTAAACGGAGTTAAATTGAATGTGCCGCTTTTGGGATAAAATAGTCCAAAATCAGAAGTGGTCTTAAGATATCTAAATATGTATTTTACCGTTTTCAGATGTGATTCTCTAGTATCACATTGAAATCTAGCACATGCACAAACACTAAACATAATGTCAGGCCGGCTAGCAGTTAAATAGAGTAAAGATTCGACCATACCTCGATATGTTTTCTGGTTGATCTTTTTACCTGCTTCGTCTTTGTCTAAAGATGTGGATGTTGCCATTGGTATGTGTCACGCCCCGCTTCCCTAAAATGGAGGCGAGACGTGAAAAGGTCCGCACGAGAGTGGAGCTGTGAAGCCCCAAACCCGATAAGCGTCAATAAAACATAAGCAGGTCCCTGTAACCACAAACGGAACAACAATAATAGCACAAGGAGAGACAGAAATAAAATCTCATATCTCATGATTTGTCCAACATGAAAATTAAGTTCAACATCCAGAAAAGCCACCAGGCTAAAAGAAAGAGTCTAAAGGCCCAGAACAAGGCCAACAAAAGGTGCAACGTAAGCAGAGTATAGGTGCTACGCACCGACAACAAAACATCAGTCTAAAACAAAAAGGGGAAAGCTCAACGAAGACACTAGGACTGGTCCCCAGTGTCCACGTACTCCTCGCCAAACACAGACTCGGGCACGGCGTCCGCAAACACCTCGTCCTCAACAACAGACTCAGGCTCGGGATCTAACATGTGTCACCCAAAAGAGTAAAGGGGCACATGTCAGCAAGTCTAAAAGACTTGGGCAAGGAAACTGAAGGTAATGTAAACTAGCAACCTAGCAGATATAGTATGATGCATGGCATGGCAAGTATAGTATGGAAGTGACAAGTGAAGGGAAGTACAAGTAGCAAGTATGTCACGGATAACAAGTAAAACACGGACAAGTACAAGTCAAGTGGTTCACGTCAAGTGAACAGTCAAGTAAACAAGTTGTGCACAGAGATTCCGCCTGTTGGCTAGAGTGGCTGATCGGGCCAACTCCTAAGCTCAAGTGACCGTTTATCTCTACCCCTCCACGTGTATCGAGCCAGGGAATTACCCCGAACACGGAATGCTCGCTTCTGGAACACGAGCCAGGAAGTGTATTTAACATGTATGGCGTAGGGTTATGCATGCAACGCAGGTGCCTAGCCGGTAAACAAGTAGGTCGGGCATTGGCTATCAACCAACTCACGTAGCCCGCTTCTGGAACACGGGCCAGGAAACACAAGTATTGTAGCGTGTGCTATGAATGCGACATACAACATGGATAGCATGGATGACCATTTATTCGCGTACCGTTAATCAAAATTAAACATGACATGATAGTTAGGCGACACGATACATGACGGTCCTAGCTTCCTTGTCAAGCTAGTTCCGGAATTTGCGCCTAGGCGAGTATCATTTCGTCGCCTAGTCTCTTTTACGCCTACAACAAGCAAATGGCCTAAAACATGGCCTAAACCCTAAGTGGCAAGTTTCACTTGCCTAGCACCGAGGATGACGATCAACGAGAGTTCGTCCCACAGACGCTAATCTACGGGGAAATCGCTGATATGAAGAAACAATCATCAAAACAACATTCATTTCATTAGGGTTTCACAAAAACACAACGGGTTATGAAAACATTAAGAGATCGATTATTACCGTATAGGAAGCGGAAGAACGACGCCGAGCAAGCATGACAACGGAAGAAACGCTCCGGGGAACCTAGGGTTCAGATCTGGAAATGGATGGAGAAGTTTGGAGAAATGGGGTTTTGGGGGATTTGATGAAAGTTTGAGGAAGATGAGAGGTAGAATGTGTTAAATGAGGGTTTGGATGATGGATTTTGGGCTTGGGATGAAGGAATAAGGGGTTTAGGTAGTAGGGGGCTCAATGGGGGAGAAATTAGGTTTAGAGTTGAAGAAGATGAAGAAGAAAATGTTTGGGAGGGGTTTAAATATGAAGGGCTGGCGGCTGCCCAGAAATTAGGGTTTCGACACTGATTAGTCGGTCAGAGAACAACCACTGACCGACTAGTTTGGGAACTAGTCGTCGGTTGACCAACGCAGACCGACTAAGTCCAAACAGTAACTCCTGTACAAAAATAGGATTTAGATTTAGTCGGTCAAAGAACAACTACTGACCGACTAGTTTTGAATCTAGTCGGTCGATGAACGTTCTTAGACCGACTAAGAATGAATAGTACTTGGTATCAAAATGATCATAGAGCTAGTCGGTTAAAGAACGATTGCTGACCGACTAGTTTGAGATCTAGTCGGTCGACGAACGTTCTTAGACCGACTAAAAGTGAACAGTAACTGGTACCAAAAATAGTTAATGAGTTAGTCGGTTAAAGAAGCATTGCTGACCGACTAGTTTGCAACCTAGTCGGTCAACCAACGTTCTTAGACCGACTAATGATAAACAGTAACTCCTGAGAAATTTACAAAGCCAACTAGTCGGTTCAAGAAGGTTTTTCGACCGACTGGATCGTCATCTAGTCGGTCGGTGCCCCTTCTTACACCGGCTAATGAGCACCAAAAGTTCCGAAATGGAGCGCGAAGCTCCGGGATCGATTCCTAAGACTCCTAGGCTTGATCTAACAAGATATGACCGATATGAAGCCCGTCACAAATGACTTACTCCGAAATCGACGATCAACGGAAGAAGCTAAGAAAATACGACGAAACGATCGAAAATGAAAGCTACGGGGATGAAAACCACACATGAGGAGAAAATCCACCAAAACATTTAATATAATACAATAAATCCAGATACATGAAAACCAGTCGTTACAGTATGTTCTTTCCTGATGCGGTTTCCATCCCGAACCTTTTGATCAGGTCTTTGGTATACTTCGTTTGATGAATAAAGGTTCCTTCTTTTCCTTGTTTGATTTGTAAACCGAGAAAATATGTGAGCTCCCCCATGTGGCTCATTTCAAATTCTTCATGTATTAGCTTAGCAAATTCTTGACAAAGATCTTCATTAGTAGATCCGAAGATAATGTCGTCTACATAAACTTGAATAAGAATAATATCATCATGAATTTTCTTAACAAATAAAGTTGTGTCTATCTTTCCAATAATGTAACTTGAGTCAATTAAGAATTTTCTTAATCTTTCATACCAAGCTCTTGGAGCTTGTTTTAGACCATACATGGCTTTATTTAACTTGTAAACAAATCCTGTGTTTTTATCATGTTCAAATCCAGGAGGTTGGTCAACGTAGACTTCTTCCTTTATGAATCCATTTAGGAAGTCGCTTTTTACATCCATTTGGTATAGTTTGAAATTTTTATATGATGCAAATACGAGTAACATCCTAATTGATTCTAATCTAGCAACAGGAGCAAAAGTTTCATCGAAATCTATACCTTCTTCTTGTGAGTATCCTTTCGCTACTAACCTTGCTTTATTTCTTACCACATTTCCATCTTCATCTAGTTTGTTCCGATATACCCATTTAGTGTCGATAACTGGACGGTCTTCCGGTCTAGGTACTAACTTCCATACTTGATTGCGTTCAAATTGCAAAAGTTTTTCTTGCATAGCTTCAATGCATGCTTCATCTGCAAAAGCTTCTTCTACCTTTTTCGGCTCAACGTTAGAAACAAATGCAATATGTGTCAAATGTTCTATTTGAGATCTAGTTCTAATTCCTGCATCAATGTTACCTATGACTTGTGTGTGTGTGTGTGATATGTGACTTCAGGAAATGATTTAGGCAAAGAACTAGAGATGTCATTGACAGTGATAGATTCATTGTTAGGAGTAGATGCAATGATTATGCTATCATCATCATTATGAGCAGTATTATGAGGTAGAGATTCATCAAATGTCACATGTAAAGTTTCAACAATAGTCTTGGAACATTTATTATAAACTCTATATGCTTTACTACGTAAAGAGTAACTGATAAATATGCCTTCATCCACTTTGGAGTCAAATTTATCTAAGTTATCTTTAGTATTCAGAATATAGCACTTACAACCAAAAACTCTGAAGTAAGATACTTTCGGAATTCGTTGGAGCAGTAACTCATAAGGGGTCTTTTCAAAAGGTTTTCTTATTAAACCTTTGTTTTGAATATAACACGCGGCTGCTACAGCTTCCGCCCAAAAACTTTTTGGAAGGTTGCTTTCACACAACATTGTTCGTGCACACTCTTGGAGTGTTCTATTTTTCCTTTCAACTACCCCATTTTGAGGAGCAGCTCTTGGAAAAGCAAAAGTATGAGAAATGCCTCGTTCTTCACAAAACGGTTTAAAATGTTCATTTTCAAATTCACCACAGTGATCACTTCTTAAAGAAATAATTTTCAAAGAGTATAAACGTTCGATTCTTTTGAAAAATATTTCGAATTCACGGAAGGCATCATTCTTATGAGTTAAGAATAATACCCACGTATATCGAGTAAAATCATCAACTATGACAAATACGTATCTAGAGTTACATAAGGATGGAGTTCTAGTTGGGCCAAACAAGTCCATATGGAGTAGTTCAAGTGGACCATTAGAACTAAGAGCTCCAATATTCTTAAATGAACTCTTATGCATTTTGCCAAATTGACATGAATCACATATTTTATCCAATTTAAAATTTATTTTGGGAAGTCATTGCACCAACTCTTTCCTAGAATTCTTATCCATGTTTTTGATGTTCACATGACCAAATCGTCTATGCCAGAGCAAAGGGTCATTTGTTGGAACAATTAAACATACTTTTGATTCATATTCATTTAGTCTAAGTACATAGATATTTTCTACTCGCTTACCTTTAACAAGAATATTTTTCATATCCTTGTCATAGACTAAGCAGGAGTCAAGAGTAAATAGAACTTTCATACCTTTGTCGCATAGTTGACTTATGCTTAACAGATTATGCTTTAATCCTTTCACCAAGCTTACATCTTTGATGATCAATTTTGGAGGACTGCCGATATTACCTATTCCGACAATTTTACCTTTCTTGTTGTCACCAAATGTCACGGTTCCGCCATCATACATTTTTAGATTGCTAAGTAGTCTTGTGTTCCATGTCATGTGTGCGGAGCATCCGCTATCCATTATCCATATGTCCTGAAAGAAAATAATTTTGACACGTTTGGTACCCACTTATAATTGGGTCCGATTTGTTAGAGAAAAGACAATTTTATTGCTTATGTACGATCTTGAATGTTGGGTATCAAAAGAATATACATGAAGCATGTGGATACCAAAAAAATGAAGAGTTACTTATTAGGAACCCAAATTCGATTTGAATTTGATTTCCTATGAACACGTGAGTCATCACAAAATCCATGCATACTTCTAGTCAAATTATGAACATAAATATTTTTATCATGCAAGCCTAAGTGTTTAGGTACCCATATCATATTATTTCTACCATTGTGTACATTGTAAGGTTTGTGTACAAAATGTGATCTTTGATATGCATTGTGTATAATGTGTGGTTTATGTGACATGTGGGATGTATTGTGTCTAACATTTCTTCCACACACAAGAGTATGCTTTCTAACATTTGCATGCACAACATTCTCATATTTACAATTGTTACTGAAGGTAGAAGCATGCGCATTTTTATTATGTGTTGTGGATACATGCTTTTGTGAATGAGTAGCTTTTACACTTGGATTTTTCTTAAACTCATCAAGCTTAAGAACTAATTCTTCGTGTTTAAGCTTACTCGTGCTCAAAACATTTTCAAGCATCTCAATTCTATCATTTAAACTGGAGACATAAATAGCATGTTCAGTTTTTAGTGCATCGTGATCACATACTAATTTGTCATGTTCTTTGTGCAGAGTCTTGTGTTTCTTGTCTAGAACCTTGTGTTTCTTTGACAAACGTTCATATTCTCTATAGAGATTTTCACATGCGCTTACAATGTCAAATTCATTTTCCTCATCGGAACTAGAATCACTTACCTCGTTTTTGTCGTTTTGACGTGCCATCATGCATAGTTCTTCATTGTTGTCTTGAGGTATCTTCATGGGTGTTTGGATCTTATTTGATCTTGATCCGAATCTTTCGTCCAATAGGTTTAAGATTTGAGGTGCGATTTCCGCTTTTTCTACAAGATCTAATATTTGATCAGTTAAACAAGTGTAAAGTATATGCATTACCTTGAGGTTGTTGAAGTAGGCTTCCTCTTGATCAGGACTCCATTGAGTTTGCGGTATGGTTGGAATCTCGTACGGTTCTCTGAGAGATCTCATGTATTTCAGATCTTGTGCCTCTAAGAAGATTTCCATTCTCCTTTTCCATTGAGAATAGAGATTGCCGTTGAAGATCGGAGGAGTGTAAGTGTTGCAGACGTTTGTTGATGCCATCGCTTTAACCTTGCTCTGATACCAAGTGTTGGATCCTGTAGATGGCAAACAACACTAGAAGGGGGGGTTGAATAGTGTTGTTCAAATAGTAAAAATTTTCGATTGTTAATAAACGTCCTTCTAATGTTGCCTAAGAAACCAAGTAGAGCAATCTACGCTTGGTTCTTAATCAACAAAATAATCTTAAAATACACAGAGTAATTTCACAGCAGGTAGTCGACTCCATATGAACAGTAGTCGACTCCCAGAGTATTTATAAGCACAGATAAGATTGCAAGTGATACAAATATTATATTCACATCGGATAAAAGTAAGTTGATCTTTGCAATAGATGAACAACAATTGGCAAATAATAAAGTAAGAGCAAAGATAAACAAACACAGATAAGCAATCGCAGACACAAGGATTTTTATCCTGGTTCCCCACAACTTTTGGGTACGTCCAGTCCCCGACCAATCCGGTACGAGATTTTCCACTATCTGCCTTGGCAAATACAAGTACTTAACTCCACTCGTTAGGATTTCCAACGACCTAGTCTTGACCAGGATTTCCAACTGGCAACACCTAGACTTGTTTAGTGTTCCAACAACAACACAATAAAATTGATATCCAATTCACCACAATAAATTGGTGGAGATTGGTTTTACACCCAGATTCTATAGCCAAACAATGATAGACAAAAATTGCGTGCAGTGGCTTGATAGAATGAGATTCTAGATCACACAAAGATACCAATGAATTCTTTGTGATCTAGATCTAATGTTTTTCAAAAATCCTTTAAACAAAAATCAAAGAGAAAAGTAATACGGATTTGAAAAACAGTTAGCCAATAAAACGAGAATATGATCTTTAAAAATAATAACAGAATTTTGCAAGATCACAAATAAAATAGAATTGGCTAAAGAAAGAATGAGAGCTTAGAACTTTAGAGCGTTTGCACGAGAGATTTTGAATTCGATAGTTGTTGTGTTTTTTCCTCAATGAAAACGGTCCTCTATTTATAGGACAAAACTGAGAATTCGAATTTCAAAAAATACTTTGACTTTTGTCCCAAAAATCATGGAGAAAATCGCTCAACGATATTTCAAAATTCAAGTCAAAAACGTCAAACTTTTACAGCTGGTAGTCGATTCCCGAGGAGTGGTAGTCGACTCCCAGTGTGTTTCAGGAAATCTTGATTCTCATCTGGTAGTCGACTCCCTACCTTTGGTAGTCGACTCCCAGAGGAGTTTTTCATGCGACACAGCTAGTCAGACAAGTAGTTAACTCCAGGGTGTGTGGAGTTTCACTACGGAATTTATAAGATGACTAGAGAAAGCTCTCAAAACCATTTTTGAAGATGTTTTAAAAGATATTCAAAAAACATTTTCAAATTGTGTGTGTGTGTGTGTGTGTTTGTCTATATGATTTGGCTTTAACAATACCCTAAAAAGACACAACACACTCACTATAGACTTAGGACACGTCTTCGGAAGCATCAGTTTGATGAAGTAGATGTGAGCTTTACTTGAGCTTCTTGTTCTATTTGAGCTTTGAACTTCATTATTTGATCTTAGCCACGTTCGTCTTTGTCTTTGATCGTAGATTGCGCTTCTTTTAGTATGAGTAAAGTTTCGCATATCCTGCACAGTTAATTGTAGTGTAGTTAGTACACTAAGCTTCATTTGGTGTACTCATCATCAAAATCACTTGGGGTGGAATTCAATTTCCATCAGGATCGCCTCCTCCGAGAAGTTCCAAATCAGCTCATGTATCTCCCCCAAGCTAGCCTGAAACACAAATTCACAAATCAGCAATGAAAATCAATAAGTATGGGATAAGATCAGGAGTAATAGATATAAATAGAGATTAAATTGGATTTGGGGTTGAGTTGGGCGTACGAAATGGAGAAATGGAGAAAAGGGGCGAAATTGGGTGAATTGGCGGACGAACGGCAGAGGGGGCAGCGGCGTCGGCGACGTGGGGTCGGTGGCGGTGGTCGGCACTGTGCAACGACTCGGGCACGGGACGGCGTGCCTCAGGTGAAGGGAGAGGGTGCTCGGGCGAATGCGGGGGAGGTCGAAGAGCTCGGTAAAAAATTTGGGATTTTAGGAGCTTTCGGGATTTAGGCCGCGATATTTTTGAATATATAGGGTTAGTCACTCGGCCGAGTGACGCGTATACTCGACCGAATGGATCAGTTAAAATTTTTCGAAAATTCTCGCAGAAGTAGCGACTCGGGCGAATACATCTTACCACTCGGGCAAGTGGACAAAGGTCACTCGCCCGAGTGGCAAGGCCACTCAGAGCTTTTTGAGTGCTGAAAGTATCTGATTCACTCGATCTAGTGACAAAGTCAATCGGCCGAGTGGCATATAAAATACAGAGAGTGGTTTTTAGAATCTTCACTGATCAGTACCATACTCGGCCGAGTAGGGTCTTCACTCGGCTGAATGATAGTGTCACTCGGCCGAGTGGGCTGCTAATTTCAGCTCCAACTCTCTGTTTTTCTTCTACTTTCTATTTTTTCTTCTCCCTGTCAGTTTCTTCCTTCTCTTTAGGGCTGAGCGCTCTTGGAGCGCTCTCCGTTGCCATGGTCATCCTCCATTCAAATGGTTCCTTGTTCTCCATCGCCTGTCATGAAAAATAGAGCCCGTTGTCAGGATTTTCATCGACTCTTGACTCTGAACACTAACAAAGATTTAAAACAAAAATAAAATGAAAACTTCAACTAAAAATAAGATAAAACCATCGGGTTGCCTCCCGACAAGTGCTCGTTTAAGGTCTTGAGCTGACCCCTTAAGATGCTCGTTTAATGCTCAATATTCGGCGCATGTGAGATGCGCGCGTCAAACTTCCTGGGAAGGCCACTTGGGTTTGGTTGTTGTTGTTCATGGGCATTCCTCGGCTCCCCTTCATCATGGGTGGTAATGGGGGATGAGTCTCCCAAGCTTGAGCTTTTAACGTCCTTTTTCTTTGCCGGAGGTGATAATTTCTTGTATGGCGGAGCTTTCTTTGCATTTTTCGTCATGGAGAGCTTGCATAGCTCTGATTCTTATAACATCAGCTTCGTCTTTGTCATCATCCATAGAAGGATCCGGCGGGTCTCCCATCATCTCGCAATCTTTAGAAGATTGGCCTTCTTCAAGGCCGTCATCATGCTTAGCTCTAATGGCGAATGGCATGGCGTCATCAATGACCTCGTCGAGGAGGTCCACGTAATCGAAGTCCTCCGTCCAAGGCATGTGCTTCATTGCCTTAGGAATGTAAAGCTCGACTTCAATGTTTTCGATGTTCAAAGACAAGGTGCCCTCTCTCACGTCAACTATCACGTCGGGGGTGGCCAAGAAGGGGCGTCCAAGAATTAATGACGTATCGCCCTCCTCCTTGATATCCATCACCACGAAGTCGCACGACAAGCAAATTCCTCTCGGTACTTGGAGCAGTATGTTCTCCGCAATTCCCACCGGCCTAGTGACCCGACCGTCTGCTAGTTGTAATCTCATATTCGTCGCCTTTAGGTCGGTCCCCGTATTTAATTTATTAAACATCATGAGGGGTATTAGGCTCACGCTTGCTCCCAAATATACCAAAGCTTTTTGTAGCGGGACTCCTCCAAGCGTGCAAGGAATGCGGAAGCTTCCGGGATCTTTAAATTTTGTAGGCTCATTCTCATTCCGGGTAAACCATGTATCTTGCTCGGTGAGCATTATCTTCTCCTTTCTCTTCTTTTCCGCAATCAAGTCTTTTAGGAACTTAGCGTAATATGGGATTTCTACGATAGCATCCAAGAAAGGGATATTTATGCTCACTCCTCGCAAATACTCCAGAAATTTGGCGAGCCACTTCACAATCTTTTCCCTCGCCAACCATTGTAGGAAGGGTACCGGTGGCATGTAAGTGCGCTCCTTTTGTGGCTTATCAATTTCAGATTTTTCATCGTCTTTTGGTTCTTTTGGGTCCTCCTCTTCATTGACCGGCTCCTTGTCATCCAAAATTTCTTCACTCGGCTCCTCGGTTTGAATCATGGCAGGGGTAGTGACCTTCCAGCCTCTTGTAGTTACCGCCACAACCGCATTGATGTGGCCGATATTACTCCGTGGGTTTTGTTCCGGTTAAGCCGGCAATTGTGGAGTGTTCTTATTGAGCAATGCTAGTTGCTCTGATAATTGTGCTACGATGGTGTTGAGAGAGTCTTGTTGGGCCGTCAATCTAGCATTTATCTTCTTTTGTTCGGTCATGAATTCTTCAACCCTTGCTTCATGGTCCGACCTCGGCGGTGCTTGTGGTGGGTTAGGTGCCCTCCACCCTTGATTGTACCCCGGGGGTCTATATGGACCCGCTTGTTGCCTCAGTGGGAAGTTTTGTTATTGGGGTCCTCTCGGTGGATATTGCGGTTGTTGTGGAGTTCGGGCTTTTTGTTGTTGCGGTGGTGGATTCAAGGCCCCATCATTATTAGCATATGAAAATCCCGGGTGATTTCTCGTAGCAGTGTTTGCCCAATAACCGGTGCTTCCCGCAACATATTGAACTTGCTCTATAGCTCCTTCTCCTTGCTCCCCTTCAACAAACATAACATGAGCTTGGTCTTGCCAATCGCTCATGCTTCCTCCCGGTGTAGAAACGGTGGGAATTCCATGCGGTTCACTTATCAATTTGTCCAATCTCTCCACAACCTTGTGAAGAGAATCAAACTTTGTAGAGAGCTCCGCTAGACTTCGCTTCATAAATACTTGTCGGCTTCAAGGATAACGAAGAATGTCCCCTCTCGTCGCCCCATTGTTAATTATTTGAGGCCATCTCCTCAAGTAGGGCCGTAGCATCATCCGGTGCCTTTGACAAAATAGCTCCATTTGGGGTTGCGTCGATTATTTGCTTGGTGCCCGGTTGCAATCCGTTGTAAAATCTATGCACAAGTTCCCATGCTTCAATACTATGATGTGGGCATTGGTATTGGAGATCCTTGAAGCGCTCCCATGCCTCAAATAAAGTTTCCTGAGGTCCTTGCTTGAAGGACATTAGCGCGCTTCTTATCTTGACAGTCTTGTATGGTGGGTAGAATTTGTTTACAAATGCACTCGCCAACTCATCCAATGTAGTGAAGATCCCCTCGGCTTGCGTCCGCAACCAATATAATGCCTTGTCTCGAAGAGTAAATGGAAAGAGACGCAGTCGAATAGCGTCGACCGGCACGCCGGGCATCTGAAAAGTGGCACATTTAGACAAGAACAACTGTAAATGGTAGTGTGGGTTTTCTTTGGAGTTCCCATGAAATGGGTCTTGTTGCATCAACACCACAAGTCCCGTTTTAAGCTCAAAGTTCTTGTCCACCGCCAACTCCGGCATCACAATAGATGCGGTAGTAGAATTGGTCTTAGGCCGTAGCCTATCTCGGATAGAGACAAGCCTAGCCATGCGTGCCGCTAACTCCTCTGGTGTCTTCGGAGCGGTCATATGATCTTCCTCTATAGCAAGTCTCCTCTCGGCTTTAAGCCTCCTTGCCGTACACTCGATCTCGGGATCACATAATATATTTTCTTGATGTGCCTTTGATCTCGTGTACATGCACAGAAAAAGAGAGTCTTGATGGAATTGTTAGCTCTATAGAGGGATAAAAATGTAAAAATAATAAAAATAGAAAGGAATAACTAAGTAAATAAAATAAAATACCGTCGCCTCCCCGGCAACGGCGCCAAAAACTTGATCATGCCCGGATATACACCCGGAAAACGACTGTAGTCTTACCGCAAGCGCACGGTGTAGTGGCGAGCGGGTATCGAACACAGGGATGACAATTGACAGTACTCTATTTTGATCACCTAGCTATCAATGGAATAATGGGATGGTTTTGATAATAGTGTCACAATCGTTTAAATAGCAAATAAATTCAATATAATAGAGCGTCTAGGGATATGAAATCCCCACTACGGACCGTCACTTATCCTTGTGAATCATGAATCTCAATGTTGCAAAGCTTGAATGTAGGTGAACTAGTTACAACTTAATGTAGAACCAAGCACACGCTCTCGCGCTATTGCCGGTCTATAGCAACCTAGATTAGGGCCCGCTCTCGTGTAAACCCTAACCTAAATCACTAGCGTAAAGATCGACATCATCGTCCAATTGCATCTCGAGCCCACTCTCGTGCAAACTCGAGCTACGATCTAGGTTATGATAGTTCGTATTCGTCCAATCTCTTGCAAACAAATATGTGTATAGATTTATAATAAAATTCTAGCTTTGGTCCAATCTCTTGCAAACCAAGTCTAGAGAATCTCAATTATAAACCTAAATTGAATATCTAGGCCTTCCCATCAATTGAGATCCAATCTCTTGCAAATCCCAATCGATGGAAATTCCTAGCTACTCGTAATAAATCAATCACAACTCAACCTTATATCAATCCTAGCAACAATTCTATTCATTCATCACAATTCAAAGATCGGGTCCATATGGTGCATCCCTATGCCCTAGAACGACGGAACTACTCACAATTCATCATGAAAATCTCAGAAATAAAGCAAAGATCAAAGCACAATTCATTGTAGAAAGAAAGCAATTCATAAAAATAAGAGTTTTAGCAAGAAAGAACAAACCAAATTGCGCGTCTATGATCTCCAGCTGAGATTTACAAAAGGAATAGCCATCCAAAAAAATAATACAAGTCTCCAGTAAAACTAGAGATAAAACTAAGTTTAAATACAAGCCAAAATCGTCCAAAAAATCCTGACAGAATTGCCCCTGGCGCAGCCCAAAAACCTAATTTACATAGCAGTCGGACTGCGTCACTCGGCCGAGTACAATGTCACTCGACCGAGTGACAGACCCAATAATAAAACAGAGAATCTGGAAAAACTGAGGGTCTGTTGCTCTGTCTAACTCGGTCGAGTGGGCTTCTTCACTCGGCCGAATGATCAATCTTGCTCGGCCGAGTGGGCTTCTTCATATTTCTAGTAAGTTGGCCACTTCTTAGAAGAAAATCCATGTACCACTCGGGCGAGTGGTCTTCTCCATTCGGCCGAGTATACTTTCTTGCTCGACCGAGTGAACTTTGAAAATTCAGCAGTACGTATCCGTTTCACTCGGTCGAATGCAGCCCGTTATTCGGCCGAGTGAACTCTCTGTTCGGCCGAGTGAGCTGCTTATGGGCTCTTTTCTTCTCATCCTCGCCTCCTCGTCGATTCTATCGAATTTCTTCCTCTTCCGCTCATCCTCTAGCGCCACTAACTCCTCAAATAAGCTATGGACGACGCTCCGGTATGTGCGAAAGTCCCTTGATCTCATTTTCACTCCAGATCGCTCCATATTTCCTGAAATACGACAAAAACAAGAAATAGTGAAAAGCAACACGATATCGTCGAATAATCGTGGAAAACACAATATGGGCGATCGAAATGACATGAAAACATGTAGAAAAAATGTGTAAAATAAGGAGAGATCAGCCACCCAACATAAGACCTTTCAACGAGTAAAGACTTGAGACTAGATAATAGATCTAAACAACACCGTTCACGCACAGGTTCGTACAACGACCTCAAGTCTAAATGACCAACTAGCCTATCATCACTAGAGAGTTATCAATGACAGTTTATTTAAGGTTAACCATTTGATAACTCTTTATTCGGTCGTTCAGTGAACTCATTCTCCAATGAGCACCTGTGTCTTGTCTCCGACTTCGCCAGGTCGAATGATTATGAGATCATCATTACCTTATAGGTTAAGACAAAAACACAATGGTTTGTCCGATGTGCCGATATCCTTTTCTCGACACATCTGTGACCATGAACGTTTAAAGACTCAAGTTCCTATAGGTCATACACTTCCCACAATCGAGATCTACATCTAGATACGTGTATGAACTTACTTTAAGTCCAAGGAAATTATCCAAGTATTTAATAAATGTATATTGACCATACTAGTATAATTAGTACCATTTATATTTTTACAAGATGTGTTCTAGGATAAATTGCCTCGTGGGCACATATCTCTCTACATCAATTCCTCGCTTGGTGATTGCCGAGGAACTTTCCAAACTGGACGCCAAATATGCACTTCGTTGGGTTGAGCCGCATGTTGTAGCGTCGCACTTTTGGAAGGGTATCCTCAAGGTCGACGAGGTGATCCTCGGCCTTCTTTGATTTGACCAGCATGACGTCGATGTAGACTTCGAGATTCCTGCCGACCCGGGGATAAAAGATTTTGTTTACCATCCATTGATAGGTCGTTCCGATGTTCTTGAGTCCGAATGGCATCTTCGTGTAGCATAATGTCCCCCAGTCAGTGACGAATGACGTCTTATCTTCGTTGTGGGTCGCCATCTGGATTTGATTATAGCCCAAGAAGGCGTCCATGAAGGTCAACAGCTCGTATCCAGAGGCGTTGTCCACCAAGTGGTCGATCCTCGGTAGATGGAAGCTATCTTTTGGGCAGGTCTTATTGAGGTCGGTGAAGTCCATGTACATTCGTTATTTGCCACTTGGCTTCTTCACCATCACCACATTGGCGAGCCAGTCAGGGTAGCTCACTTCTCTAATGAATCCGGCCTCCAGAAGCCGCTCCACCTTCTCGCCCACTGCATGCTTCTTTTCTCCCTCTGCGCTCCACTTCTTCTGCCGGATGTGGCAAGCTTTTGGGTCGACATGTAACTCATGGATGATCACTGCAGGGTCGACTCCAGGCATGTCTGCGGGAAAACATGAGAAAAGATCAGCATTCGCCCTAAGGAGGTTAGCTAGCCTCGCCTTCAGATCTGCGGGCAGCTTTGTGCCGATAGACACAGTCTTGTCCGCTTCCTCTGCCACTGGCAACTCCTTTACGTCCTCCACCGAAGCTGGTCGTTAATGAGCGAAGTCCTCTCGACCATCAAGGAGATCGATCGATAGGGCTTGCTTGGACTTTTGTGTTTGGTGGAGCCGACGTAGCAGCTTCGAGAGAGCTTTTGACATCCACGCACCTGTCTAACCCCATGCGGAGTCTGGAACTTCACCATTTGATGCAGGAGCGAGTGGAGAGCTTTAATGGCAATCATGTAGGGCTTCCCAATGATGCCGTTGTATGCTGAGGACAACGACGACGAACTGCGTCATTCTCGTGATGACCTTCGGTCTCTTCTCCAGGGTAACGGGCAGGGTGATCACTCCGACAATAGGTACTGAATGACCAGTGAAGCTGATAATCGAGCCTACGCATTGCTTCAGCTCCACCTCGTTCAGTCCCATCTTCTGGATCGTGGACTAGAACAGAATGTCGCACGAACTGCCTGTGTCGACCATGAGTCTGCTCACGATAGTTGGCCCAATGAGAGCTTCGATGACGATGGCATCTTCATGTGGCAGCTCGACTCCCTCAAGGTCGTCATCAGAGAAGGAGATGGTGTAGCGAGCTACTCTCCTCCGCTTTGCCCCTGTGGTGGCGCCCAACGTCATAACCTGCCGAGAATAAGTCTTCTACGTCGATGCTGATGTACCGCCCTGGACCGGCCCGTCGCAAATCACATTCACACGCATGATTGGCCCAGGCACATGGTGGGCAACTTGCTCGGCGTCGTAGGTCGGCTGAACAACTTTTGCGGGTACTACGCCCTCACGCCCCTGCCTTCATTGGTCGACGAATCTCTGGAGATGTCCATCCTGAACTAGCCGCTCTATGTTCTTCTTCAAGGCATAGCACTCGTCGGTATCATGTCCGTCGTCCCGGTAATATCGAGAGTACTTTTGTGCATTTCTTGCAATGGGCCTTGACCTCTCTCCAGGGGCGCATCTTTGAGAAGCCTGTTCGCCATGGCCGCCATCATCACCTATGCTAGGGGGCGTTGAGCCTTGTGTAGTGTGCCACCTCCTGCACTCTGTCGGGCCCACTTCTCGGAGCGGGGTTCCTGGGGGTGAGGAATCCCCTCAGCAGTCCAGGGCGATCTTGTCCTCGAGTGCCTCGCTAGTCACGCCCTCAGGGGCGGTCTCGATCATGCCCTTTGGGGCGGTCCTGGTCACGCCCTTGGGGGCGTTCCTCCTAACTCGGCCAGTTACCAGACCTCGCTTCAACACGGGAGGCTTTGGCTGGCGTGGCCCAAAGCCTCCTCGCTTAGCATGAACTTCTCCGCCCGGGCAAAGAGGGCTTCGAGGTTGGTAAGCAGATCATGGAGTAGCGACTTGCGTATGCTCCTATTTGCCAGCCCCCTTTTGAAGGCCACCATGACGAGCTCGTCTCCGCAGCTTGTCACGTTGAGTCTCTCCTCATTGAAGCGCTGCACGAATTTGCGGATGGTCTCCCCTCCTTCTGGACCACCATGAACAGATAGGCTGACGCATTCCTCCTCCTTCGCCCCGCCTGACAGAACTTTCAGGAAAGGTCACCGAATGAGTCAATGGAGCGGCTGGGCATGCTGTTATACCACTCCACCGTTGAATTCTTCAAGGTCGTCTCGAAAGCTCGACAGAGGAGGGCGTCATCCGCTCCATGGATCTCCATCACTCCCCGATACCACTACACATGCTTTAGTGGATCGTCCGAACCATCATACAGTTCAAATTGAGGTAGCTTAAACCTATGAGAAACCGGGGTTGAGATCACCCTCCTGGTCAGTGGATTGGATTCTTCACAGTAGGGGAGGCGTTGGCGACCTTCGGGAGATGTTCCTGCCGCCTCGATACTCTCGCCGCTGATTGGAATCGCCGGATGAGCCACCTCGGTGCTCAGAGGTGTTCCTCTCTCACCCTCAGGGGGTCAGGCTTCAGTCGCGGCTCCTTTACCACCGATCATTACGCCTAGGAGAGTGGCGATCTGACCGGAATGGGCTTTTGCTACGGTGGGCGTGCCCTTCTCGTCTCGGGCTGGACGATCTCCTGCATTGATGGCTTTCAGCAGTATGGTCCGACCTATAACTTTCTCGTACTACCAGGGCTGCCGCCTGGGGGACTTCTCGGCTCCCCTCTTAGAGCCTCTCCCTCGCGACGATGATGAGTCGACGCTGTCAGACGGTTGCTTCTTCATCAAGTCGCCTTTGCAAAGCGATGTCCTCCTCATCGTCGATTTTCTTTTGTAGAGCGGCCGCCTCTTCTTCTCAAAACGCCTTCGTTGAGTGGCTGCTTCTTCTTCAAGCTGGGGGAGGAGGTCCCGCCTCATGTTGCGGGGTCTGGAGGGGCCTTCTGATGGAGCGGGCCTCGCAGGTCTGGTAGCGGCCCAGTCTTCCATCATCTTAGTGAAGTTCTCGAAGCTTTGGTAGATGCCGAGGGCCGCGGCCTAAATGACGGTGACCGACCCCTTAAGGGGCAGATTCATTGGGGGAGTCCTTCTGGGAGAGCTGGTCTCCTCGGCCATATGCAGCTTGCCACGACAAGGACCACTGTGACTACGTGCGGGGTCTAACATGGGTGTAACCCTAGTTCCCATAAACGAAGCCAATTGTTGCGGGTCAAGTCCGCCCAATAATAGAATTTGTTTTTAATGGGAATCATGGGTACAATGATTATAAGTGTGGGGTTGACAAAGAGACTAATGTGACTTGGAATACGCTTCGTAGGCGAAGGATCCAAGGCCGTCTGTTGGTCATCGAAGGTCGCCGACCGCCGGTAGGTGAGGCGAGCTTCCTACGAGAAGAACAACTCGTCAGAAAGGCTGGGTTGGCTGTCAACCCATAGCCCCTCCGAATTAAGTCAGTTGACGACTTTTAAAGAGTGAGTCGGACACGCTTGACGATCTTAAAGTAGATCGGCCTTGCGTGGCGAGCTTATGAGGAAGTCACATATATATGTAAGATATCCGACCTTGAGTATTGGTTGAGAGTTCTAGATTTCAACTAACCAACCCCCTCCTTGGTGGCTGAAGGGGGGTATTTATAGTGTTGAGAGTCGGTTGATGCCGTCCAATCACCTATCGCTTCTGCTTAGCTGGAGCACAAGTGGCGACGTGATAGGTCGGCGAGGGTATCAGAGATATATATCGAACCGCCTTAACCCATCATTAAATGGATGTCAAAAGCCATCAGTGATATTGCTGCATTAATGGAAGAAGCGATGGGCGACTATCTCGTTCTTAACTTCTGGCATTATGGGGGTGTAGGTGGCCCTACGTCACCATGTCAGATATAATTGTGTAGGGTAGGTCGCCCTCAGAATGAGCAAGGCTCGGCGTCCGAGCTTGGATTCCCAAGCCTTTCTCTGGGCTTGCTTCTTGCAGGGAGGTGAGGCGAGCTTCTTCTTCGCTAGGCTGGCGAGCCTTTTCGCTTGACCAGCTGATGAGCTCCTCTTGACTCTATTGGCAAGTTTGCCGCTCAGTAAGGCGAGCTTCTTGTTCGGACTTGTTCGCATTCTGGATGGTCGGAGAGCTGTTCACGTGGGCTTTAGCTATTTGGGCCTCTGTTCTATGGGCCGACCTTAAGGTCGTAACAACATTATTCGAATAGAAGTACTGATGCGAAGGTAACTGAAAATGCCATAGTCTTCTGTTGGCTGGAACTCTACGTGATCCTCGAGCGCTGGCTCGACCTCTTTAGTATGATCCTCTGTAAACCTACTCTCAAGTCCCGACAGACATTTCATAAGACAACAAAATGAACTAGGGTTACTCGGCAAGTATAATCCCATAGTAAATGAAAAGGTAAAAATAATATGTATAAGAGACGCATGCGGTAAAGCGTGTATCTTGAGTATGATTATGGTATGACGAAAGCATGGTATAATAAAATGTGGTAGGAAATGTTATATTAACACGGCATATTAATGAAGAGCATGATATAAGTTTTGTATGAATATTTAACGAGTTTAATTTGTAAGAACTATATCATATATGAAAGTGACGCAAGAAAAGCTTGGTGAGATATATAAGTTCTGAAACGATATTAGCTAGTAGTTAGAACATTTAATAGCATTAGCAATAATAAATAAAAAGAGTAATTTGCAATTAGTAGCAGTTAAACGATTGATAGCAATTTGCAACATGTAAGGAAAAGACTGTATAAAACTATGAAGTGGATACTTACTAACATTTGTTCTACTGTAAAGCCCAATGTCCGAGAAAGGATGTAACTAAGATGCACCAGAACCACCGGGAGCTACTCGTAGTTCTCTACTTACCGACTCCATCAGGACGACGGTCAAGATTTATCAACAGGGTGGATCTAGTCAATCAGCAATCTCTACTACAGTGGACTACCCCATCCACGGGTTAGGTCAGCAACACACACACACACACACACACACACACACACACACACACACACATATAACAATTAAATTCCATCAGTCGTTTAGTCTGTTCCGTTCCTTTGCATCGTATTAAATGCGTACAATTTTTTCACGGTGTCTCAATAGTCCATATAATTGTCTCACAAAATTTAACAACTTTACGATTCAATTTAACAATTAAACAAAACGTGGAAACATGCAATAGTATTAAGAAATGAGCACAGAAACGATTATAATTAAACAAATGAGTATATCTAAGCTTAGAATATTTTTCTAACGCTAGTAGGCATTTTCAAGATTTTAAAATAATTAACATGTATATTTTAATTTAAAAAGGTCAAAACTAATTTTAAAATCAAGAAATGATTTTAACGATATATAATCAAAGATTTATTTGGGGCAAACTATAGTCGAAATTCCTCCAACAATGGGTCAAAATGACTGTCTCGTTTAGTACTACAACATATATTTTTCTCGTACGTCGGTGTACATGAAAATTTTACGATATACATCTTTAAGTGATAATCCATTAACTGGGTTTATCTTCAAAAAATTACCGTGGGAAATATACTTGCCTTTTGACGATAAAACTAGCGCCAATGTGTTCGTTTCGTCGAACTGGATTTTCTGCTCTTCTCGTGTATTTTTCTGACACACACACATATAAATACTTTAATACGAATTAAAATCTAATTACTCTCATATAATATATTACAATATACGAAAATACGTATATATATACATACGTATTTTTATACGCTTTTTACCTTCTCCCACGAGAACACAGCGCTGTGGGGGGGCTTCGCGTTCGGCGAAGCTGCTTGCATTGGGGGCCATAGGCGGTGGTGTGGGGACGTGCGCTGCGGCGGTAGCGGCAGAGCACGGCGGTGGTCGCCGGCAACGCAGCGACGGCAGCGCTCGAGCGTTGGCGAGGCAGTGCTAACGGCAGAAACACCGTTCGTCTGAGCGGGGGCTCGTGCGGTCGGCGAGAGGCGGTGGAGGCATCGCCGTGGTAGCGGTGACGAGGGAGGGGTGGAGGGCGGGGCCGGTGATGGGGTTCGGCATTGGTTGAGGCGCAGAGTTGGAGCGGTGGAGCGGGGTCTCGCTGGGTTCGCTTGTTGGTGGCCGTGGTGCTGCTGCTGGCCGCGGGTGGCGAAGGCGGAAGCGTCGTGGCGAGGCGTAAATGGTCGACGACGGATGGTGGGGCCTAGCAGCTCAGGCAGCGTTGAGAAATGCGACAGCTAGGGGGCAGCGAAACCCGCTGCTGTTTGTGGGGGGGGGGGGTTAGGCGGCTTCACGACGAGTTCGACATTGTCGGGGAGGTGGCGGAGGTGGAGGTGCCGTCGTGTGGTTCGTCGGGGTGGTGGAAGCACGACGGTGTACTGTAACGCCTCGCTCCTCAGGATACACGAGAAGTACGAATCCGGCCCAAGTATTCCTAGAGTAGCTAGTGTTACGAGGGAAGAGAACGAAAGAAAGAGTACAGAAGAACAAGCAGGTCACTACGCATATGCTGGGAAGTACAAGTAATGCTCTAACACATAAAAACAAAGGACAATAATGTACAAATCCAATATTCTTTTATTATTAATACAAAAGTACATTTTTATTTACATCACCTCAACATGAGGTACAAAAGAAAAACAAAAGAACTCCCCAAAAAAACACAAAAGGACAAAAGTGTCCACACCTTGTACAACACACTCCATACTCTACACTGGAAACCCAACTAAACAAAGTCGCCCACATGCACCATCACTATCTCAGATTTGGAAATAACCTCATTGGTCGGGTCCTGCTCCGCCTGCTCTGATCCTACTCCTGGAAAACGTAAATGGGACACGTCAACACGTGATCAAGTAGGAAATTCTAACATCACTAGTAGGATCCAGTTTTAGAACCGGTCCCACCTAATTGATAATCTATCTACTGGTTATACAACATCCACAGAGTTAATGCGTAAATTAAACATTCATGGCATTCAAGTGCTGAAAGTACAAGAACCGAGAAACAGAAAGTTCATGACCACAATCACAGATTAAATTAATTTAAATTTAGACATTTATTTAATATTTGGAAACCGAGTAAATCGTATGACACTAAGGAGCTGGACTTCACCCAGGGTGGTTGAAGAGTGGTACCTCAACCAGCGACACGAGAACTGGAGAGGCCTCTCGTAACTTCCCCTTACGGGAGTGAGACAATTCTTGGTCATGATAGGACTCCGGTGATTCCAATGCGCCAATATCGGGCCGTAGCCTAACACAGGCCCAACTGTGAACTTCAAACATTACCATTTTTTGACACAACCAAATACTGGGCCTTCTGGCCGGCCCCGGCCAATTATTGTCATTACCCTAAGGGCTTGTTCTTTTGCCAATAATAGGGGCGAGAATAGGAATATGGACACTATTCATGCACTATTCACCCTATTCCAAGGTTGTATTCCAAGCGTTTGTTCTTTTGGACGTGGAATAGAATCCTACGTGGCTATTCCAATTTGGTAATGATGAGCACTTTTGTATTCTAAGCTTTTTGCTTGGAATCCAATGGAATCCTTAGAATGGTGGGCCCCACTCTCTCATCTCTTTCTATCTCTCCCCTCCAACTCATCCCCCTTCCACTTTTCCATTCCAACTCTCCAATCCCAAAAGAACACACGAATGAAATGTGGACCCCACTTTCTATTCCAAACCCCACTTTCCATACTCTATTCCACCCAAAAGAACACAAAACTCTATTTTCTCTCTCCTTGAAATACAAACTTTCTCATATTCCCGCAAAAGAACAGGCCCTAAGCAGGCCTACTGCAAAAGTTAGACCGAGTTGTGCTAACAGTTGCACAAAGTGGGCCCAACACTGAGCCCTAGGCCCTGTTCTTTTACCAAGAATAGGGGTGGGAATAGGAATAGAGACTATTCATGCACTATTCACACTATTCCAAGTTTGTATTCCAAGCGGTCGTTCTTTTGGGCGTGGAATAGAATCCTACGTGGCTATTCCAATTTGGTAATGATGAGCATTTTTGTATTCCAAGCTTTTTGTTTGGAATACAATGGAATCCTTGAAATGGTGGGCCCCACTCTCTTATCTCTCTCCTCCAACTCACTCCCTTTCCATTTTTTCATTCCAACTCTCCAATACCAAAAGAACACAAAAATAGAATGTGGACACCACTTTCTATTCCAAACCACACTTTCCATACTCTATTCCACCCAAAAGAACACAAAACTCCATTTTATCTCTCTTTGAAATACAAACTTTCCCCTATTCCAGCAAAAAGAATAGGCCCTAGTAGCATTCTAGAACAGGCCCTAGTAGCATTCTAGCGGACTCTCTGGAGTCTCCCCCTCAACTCAAATCCACAGCAGCCGGCAAAAACCTCCTCTCCTGATCCGTTCCAAAAATGTCTCAAACCCCCGAGGACCTCCTCTGCTCAGCCGCCGCCTCCGGCGACGTCGACGCTATCCGCTCCATACTCTCAGCTGGCGCCGACCCCTCCCACTTCAATCCCGACGGCCTCACCCCCCTCATGCTCGCCGCCCTGCACAACCGCCCCGCCGCCGTCGACCTCATCCTCTCCGCCGGCGCCCCATGGAACGCCCTCTCCCCATCCGGACTATCCGCTGGCGACTTCGCCCTCCAGAACTCCCACCAAGAACCCCTCGACGTACTCCTCAACTTCGCCGTCCAGTCCGAGCTCATCCTCGGAACAATCGCAAGAAGAAATCAAGGTCAAAACGAAAACGATCGAGAGAAGAGGTATCTTGAAGAAAGAGTTGAGTTTGGGGAGGATAAGCTGATGGATTCAGAGAGCAAGGCTGTGATGATGGCGTGGGAGGGCCCACTGATGGAGGCGCACGCGAGGGCGGTGTGTTCGAATGGGGGGAAAGTGCTGAACGTGGGGTTTGGGATGGGGATGATCGATGATGCGATTCAAAAGTATGATGGAGTTGTTGAGCATACGATTGTCGAGGCGCATCCGGATGTTTACGAGCGGATGATGAGGTTGGGGTGGGGGAATAAGAAGAATGTGAGGGTCGTGTTCGGGCGGTGGCAGGATGTGATCCCTCAGCTTGAGTCGTATGATGGTAAGGGTTTGAATAAATTTTGTGGTATTTGTTATTTGATGATAGATGATGATATGATATTTTTATGCTCGAGTGCAATGTAGAAGGAGTGGATGTCAATAGCTATGTTATGATATAGGTTCGTTGAGGAAAATGAGTGAGGAACAAAAGAATTACTAGATATAGAATATTGGCATGTATGATGAAGCTTAGGAATACATGCTAAGCAATCCTTTCACCATTTATGACACTTTTTTCCTAACAATTGAGGAATGTAAATGTGATAGTTGTTTACAGAAACTCCTTTAAGTGGCTGTTGATAGCATTCCTTTCCCCGCCATTCCTGAAAGAGAATGCATGTGCTAAGCTTATATTTTATTGAACCAACTTTATAGGTTCTTAACCACATTTAACTTTATATAATGTTGTCAGTCGAGTTTATGTCTAGCGGCATGACACTTTCTTTCCTTGTGCGATGTCGTAGGTTCGAACTTTCCAATTAAGGGCGTGTGGGGGAATTTTGGAATTTAAAACGCAAGTGTCGAACTGTAGTGCATGTCATGTGATTCAAGCGCACGAGTTCTTAATTACTTCGCGGGAGTTCTTTCCCCATTGCGAGGATTGTTCCTTTTCATTGGTGGTGGCTATAATATATTGCATGCGGACCGTTCTTTAAATGATACTATTTATCTACTGGCATATATCACTGTGCTAATAAGTTGCTAGAGTTAAGCTATGTTGTGAGGTGCATGTGTTCTTTGTAAATAGACCGGTCATTCAAGTGATAGAAGGCCCACTATTGCGATTTAGAATGCAACCTCATCAACTGAGGCTGTGGCCTTGGTTGGGAGGATTGAATGAAATTCAGGATTGGTTTAGGAGGAGGAATATTCATTCTAATTTTTTGCTTCATTCGTTGGTTGTTGCTTCTATTGTTGTTTGCCGTAGCAGGCATTATCTTTTCACTATTGCGGCTTTGTTGAGTGGAGAAAATAAGTAGGCTTAAGTACGTGGTAACTCCAATCTTGACGGGATGGGATTGGTTGACGAGGTGATCCAAAAGTATGATGGAGTTGTGGAGCATACAATAGTGGAGATAATGGATGCTCACCTGGATGTTATGAGCGGATCGTGATGTTAGGGTGGGGTGAGTAGAAGAATGTGAAGGTCGTGTGCGGGCGGTGACTAGATGCGATTCGTTGTATGATGATAAGAGTTGCAATATTTGTGATTTGATAGATAATGCTTAATATTTTATGGAGTGCAATGTAGAATGAGATGATGTCGGAAGTTGTGTTTTAATTCGTGTAAGAAAAATGAGCGAAAAACAAAATAATAATTAGATATAGAACTAAGCATTCCTTGTTGGATGATAATGAACTCAAGAGAGAGAGATATAATTTCATTGCTAAGAATGAGTAACCATAGCTAAGAGCCATGATGCTCTATTTATTTATCTCATAGTGGGGAGGCCAAAAGCCTCTAGTAGACCAATGGTCCCCATTACTCTAAGTAATGGGGGACCTAATGAATGGGTAATGAAGGAGGGGAGGCCAAAGGCCTCCCTCATTCATAACACTCCCCCTTACACATTCATCACTTCGGTCTCAGCTACTGAGGCAAGGGGTGGATACTTCTGGATCCAGAGTAAGTGTGTTTGCATCGTTAAAACCTTAGCTGTGAAAAACCCAGTGGGAAAACCCAACAGCTTAAGGAAAAAGAGTGCAACCCACAGGTTACTCCCCCTGATCCGTACAAGCTTCAGGCTTGCAGGTCTTTCAACTGTCGCATACCAATGTTCTTTACAAGCTTTACAAAAGTACATTTAGGCAATGCCTTAGTAAAAAGATCAGCTAAGTTGTTGCATGACTGGATCTGTCGAACTTCAATCTGCTTGTTGTTCTTCTGCTCGTGCGTCCAGAAAAACTTGGGAGAAATGTGCTTTGTCCTGTCGCCTTTGATGTAGCCCTTCTGAAGCTGAGCAATGCACGCGGCGTTGTCTTCGAATAGGGCAGTAGGCTCCAGATCACCGGTCTTCAGGCCAGTGGATTGGAGGATGTGTTGGACGACGGAGCGTAGCCAAAAACATTCTCTGCTTGCTTCATGGATCGCGATGAGCTCTGCATGGTTGGAAGATGTAGCAGTAGTGGTTTGTTTTACCGATCTCCAGGAGATAGCAGTTCCTCCGTAGGTAAAGACAAAACCAGTCTGTGATTTTGCCGTATGCGGATCTGAAAGATAGCCTGCATCGGCATAACCAAGTAACTGAGAGGAGGCACCTCTCTGGTAGTAAAGTCCAAGGTCTACGGAACCCTGGAGGTATCGCAGAAGATGCTTTACTCCATTCCAGTGGCGCTTTGTAGGCGCTGCACTGTGTCTGGCTAGGAGATTGACTGCAAACGCTATATCGGGACGCGTGCAGTTAGCCAGATAGAGAAGTGCATCAATGTCACTTAGGTAGGGTACTTCGTGACCCAATATCTCCTCCCCCTCTTCCAGAGGCCGGAAGGGGTCCTTTTGTACGTCTAATGATCTCACGACCATAGGGGTACATAAAAGATGACATTTATCCATTTGGAACTTATTTAAAAGCTTCCTGGTATAATTGGATTGATGTAGAAGGATTCCACCTCGTAGGTGTTCAATCTGCAAGCTAAGGCAATACTTCGTTCTGCCTAGGTCTTTCATTTAAAAGTGTGCTTTAGCCTTGCAGATATCTCATTAATCTCTGCTGGAGAGCCTATGAGATTTAAGTCATCAACGTAAACTGCTATGATGACGAATCCTTTTCCCGTTCTTTTGATAAAGATGCACGGGCAGACTTCGTTATTAGTGAATCCTTGCTGTGCAAGGAAATCACTTAGTCTGTTATACCACATTTTGCCTGACTGTTTTAGTCCATACAAGGATCTATGTAGTCTAACAGAGAATACGTCCCGAGGTATCTCTTTCATCTCTGTGGGTAAGTTAAACCCATCTGGTAGTTTCATATAGATCTTTTTATCTAAATCGCCATAAAGATATGCAGTCACAACGTCCATGAGCTGCATTTCTAGGCTTGCCAGAGATGATAGGCTTATTAAGAATCTGAATGTATTAGCGTCCATTACCGGGGAGTATGTATCTTCATAATCGATACCCGGTCTTTGGGAAAAACCCTTTGCTACAAGACGCGCCTTGTAGCGGACGATCAGATTTTCTTCATTTCTTTTTCTAATGAAAACCCACTTATATCCCACAGGTCTAACACCTACTGGTGTTTGGACTACAGGTCCAAAGACTTTGCGTTTCGAGAGTGAGTCCAGCTCTACTCTTATCGCCTCGTCCCACTTTGGCCAATCATCTCTGCGTTTACAATCCGCTAGAGAAAGTGGTTCGACGTCATCGTCGTATTCAGCGATGTGAACGGCAATAGTGAACGCAAAATCGTCGTCGACGACTGTGCTATGTCGGTCCAGTACCTCCCCAGTACGTACAAAGTTTAATGATGTTTCTCCTAATGTTTCCTCTGCGGGGGAAATTAGGAGGGGAGAGGTAGCTGTCCTGAGCTCAGTATCCTGTGGAGGGATAATCTTATTTTCACCAGGAATCTTCCTCTTTCGAGGAACTTTATCTTTTGAACCTGGTGGCCGTCCTCTTTTCAATTGAGGTACAGCCATTTCTGCTGCGGGTGGATTGCATCCATTTATAGGGATGTCAATCCTAGCTGGAGTGTTAGCAGCAGGGACGTGTGAACGGACAATCTTCTGGCTGTCCGTGAATTTATCCGGCAATTGGTGTACTGTATTCTGGATGTGAAGGATCTTCAGGATCTCATCTTCACACAGATTTGTACGCGGATCATAAAAGGACAAAGACTTATTTTCCCAATTAATGGTCTCCGAAGCTTCAGGCTTCTTGGAATGTTTGCCCAACTTTGGAAAAGTTTTCTCATCGAATTCACAATCAGCAAGACGTGCCTTAAATGCGTCCCCCGTTAGGGGTTCTAGGTATCTAATAATCGAGGGTGAATCAAATCCAATATAGATTCCTAGACGACGTTGAGGACCCATTTTGGTCCTCTGAGGTGGTGCTATTGGAACATAGACCGCACAACCAAATATTCTCAAATGAGATATATCTGGAGTTGAGCCGTATGCTAGTTGCATCGGGGATAATGTATTGCCTCCAGAGGGGCGTATCCTGATAAGAGATGCGGCATGCAGAATAGCATGCCCCCAAGCATCCACCGGCAATTGGGATTGCATAAGCAATGGACGTGCAATCCATTGGAGTCTCTTTATAAGAGACTCTGCTAATCCATTCTGGGTGTGAACATGAGCTACTGGATGTTCAACTTCTATACCCGTTGCCTGGCAATAGTCTTCGAAGACTTGAGATGTGAATTCGCCCGCATTATCAAGACGTAGTTTCTTGATATGGTTATCGGGGAAATGAGCACGTAACCTAATTATTTGTGCCAACAGCTTTGGAAAAGCTAGGTTACGGGTGGACAAGAGGCACACATAAGACCATTTTGTGGATGCATCTATTAGTACCATGAAGTACCGAAATGGGCCACTTGCGGGGTGAATAGGCCCGCAAATGTCACCATGTATCCTCTCAAGGAAGCCAGGAGACTCTAAACCCACTTTTAGGGGCGATGGTCTCGTTATTAGTTTCCCCTTGAAACAAGGGGGACAAGGAAATTCACCTTTCTGAAGAATCTTCTGGTTCTTCAAATCATGTCCGCGGGATTCAGATAAGATGCGTCGCATCAGAATGGATCCAGGGTGACCAAGTCTGTTATGCCATAGTTGAAATGGTGGCATTGGCTGGCACGTCTGGTGCTCAGTCATATTGGCTTCGACTGGTTGAATGTATGTTTGGTAGAGACCCGACGGGAGTCCCTTAAATATTTCGCAGATGGTCTTCTGGCCATCTTTACGAAGAGTGACATACAAGTATTCAACCTTATTTTCATCTCTAGTTTCTAAGTGATATCCGTTTAAACGGATGTCCTTGAAACTTATGAGATTTCTATTTGATCTTGGAGAAAATAGTGCATTATTGATTTTTAGTCTTGTGTTATTTGGGAGCAATAATATTGCATCACCAGATCCTTCGATTATTTTGGACAGTCCTGAAATTGTAATGACAGGACCGTCATATTTACTTATGCTATTGAAATAGCATTCATCGCGAAGGATAGTGTGCGTCGAGGCACTGTCCACTAGGCACTCATACATCATCTATATAAGCAAAAAACGATAATTTATTGATGGAAATGTAAAATGCATACATTCAAAATAAAAGATCGTCTTTATTAAGCATACTAGAGATGAAGCTACAATTTATTCTTTGAAAAGCATAGATAAAGATGAGGCTCAATCGAGCAGGTCGTCATTTTCGAAATCCTTGGAAGTGAACTTCGTCGGATTTTCCACATTTGCCATGTTTGTTTCAGGCGGAGGCTTCTGGCTCGCCTGATACAGTTCCTGGAAGTGGCGAGGTGTGCGACAGTTTCTGGACCAATGTCCAGTCATGCCACAACGATGACATTTGTCCTCCCATGTCTTCTTTGGATTTGACACTGTATCAGTGTTCTTACGCTTCCAAGTGAAGTTTTTCTTCCCTTTGTTATTCTTGCTTTGGGGAGGAGCATTGGCTGGTTTCATAGGGGCATTTCCTTTGTTCTTTCTGCCCCTCTTCTTGTTCTTCCACTTCGGGGGGGTGAACACTGTGGGCTTCGGGAATAGGAGCTGAGCCTGCCGGGCGCTGGTTATGAGTGGCCAGTAAAAGGTCTCTATTCTGCTCTGCCCTCAGGAGGCAAGAGAGCAGGTCAGAGAACTTCGTGAAATTGCGTTCACGATACTGCTGCATGAGGATAGCATCTTTCTCGTGAAACGAGGTAAATGTCTTTTCCAACATGCGGTGCTCCGAGACTTCTTCACCACACAACTTCAGGCGTGAGGTGATGTTGTGAAGTGCTGAGTTGTACTCAGCAACGGACTTGTAGTCCTGAAGTCGGAGGTTCTCCCACTCATAGCTGGCACGCGGGAGTATGACATCAATTTGATGTCTGTAGCGTGCCTCTAACGCTGTCCATAACTCCAGAGGGTCCTCTACCGTCAAGTATTCGGCCTTCAGGGTCCGATCTATGTGTCGTCTGATATAGATAATGGCTTTCGCCTTATCCATGTCAGAGACAGTGGTAGAGGTACTGCCAGCTGAAGGGGCCGCTTCTGGGGCTTTGCTAGCAGATGCATCGGATGCTGCGGGAGCCGATGATTGGGCCACTGCGGGGGCCAGGATGGAGTGCAGGAGCGCCATGGAGCGCAAGTGGAACTTCAGGTCCACTCGCCAGCTCAAGTAATTCTTGCCAGCTGCATCGAGCACCTCGAAATCGACGCTTGCCAATTTAGCCATTTTATCTATGCAATTTAAAGATAAGCATGAATTAAAATAAATTCAACAATCCATGCATAAAGAAATTAATAAGTAAAAATGCGGGGATCGGCCAGATACCCAAAATAATACACAGTCCAAAGTCCGATTACAGTCCAAAGAAAAGAGAATGAAAAATACAACTTTGGAAACCCCGGGTGGGTCCCTATTTCTGCATCCGTCTTCTTATGCTGTTGCACCGAGCCTTGGCTATTTATACAATTTCCTCACTTACAAATTCTCTCAAAAAAAAGAAAAAGTGCTGGAAATGTAAATAGGTATGCAATGGCCGATCCCGAAAGACACATTTTTACTTATTTTAAACATCCACGCAGTTTATATGCTACAGGCATAAATTAAACAACCACGCATATATCTCAAGCACAAAAAATATGGAAAAAGTAAACTAGAAAATATAATTATCTCGTAGACCACGTGGAAACGTCATACACCGTTAGGTTAGTTAACTAACGGCAGAGCGGTCTCAGGATCTTTGAGATGATTATATTTTTTAAAAATTCTAGTAAACCATACATAATAATTTGCAAGAGAGATGTTTAAATAAATAGAGGAACATATAAATGTAATTATTGATTTTACAAAGTTTTTCTCATAAATTTCAATTTGCAAATTTAATTCTTCTTTAAAATTATGAAGAAGCCGAATTTGTGTAGAATTTTGTGGCTTCGGGCCAAAAATTATTTTTAGTATAAGCGCTTGTGGCCCGTTCCGCAGTTCTGCGAAGTTGTTTGCCGCAATTATTATGGCTTCGGGCCAAAAATAAGCTATTAGCCTCGGGCTCGGGCTCGGCCTCGGGTCTCGGGCTCGGCCTCGGCCTCGGGCCTCGGGCCTCAGGCCCCTGCAGCGGGGGGCGGCGGCGCGGAAGGCCCCCCCGCTGCAGGGGGGGTCGGCCTCGGGCCGCCCCCCTGCAGCGGGGGGCGGCGGCGCGGAAGGCCCCCCCGCTGCAGGGGGGATCGGCCTCGGGCCGCCCCCCTGCAGCGGGGGGCGGCGGCGCGGAAGGCCCCCCCCGCTGCAGGGGGGGATCGGCCTCGGGCCGCCCCCCTGCAGCGGGGGGCGGCGGCGCTGTGGGAAGGCCCCCTCCTCCGTCAGGGGGGAGGGGAGGATTTCATTCCGGTTCTTCTTCCCACCGAAGAATTTTAATGGCAAAAGGAAAAAAAAATTTCAGAGAAAAAACTTTGTAATAGGGATAAATTTTTTTTTCTTTTATTAGACTAAATTTTTTTACTTGTATATTAAAACAATGTAAAAATTATTTAGTCTAATTTTATCTACATGATTATAGGGTTTTACCTCTAGATCAATGATCTAGGGAAGAACGCGACGATGATCCGTAGAAATAATAATCCAAGCTCCCGAACGCTTTGAGGATGCCGCAACGCTCCAACGAACCGCCGCAGCAACGTTAGATTCCTTGCGCGTAGGGATGAATTTAGATGAAGATTTTTGCTCAAGAATGGAGAACACGTGCTGATAACGTGTTGGATGATAATGAACTCAAGAGAGAGAGATATATAATTTCATTGCTAAGAATGAGTAACCATAGCTAAGAGCCATGATGCTCTATTTATTTATCTCATAGTGGGGAGGCCAAAAGCCTCTAGTAGACCAATGGTCCCCATTACTCTAAGTAATGGGGGACCTAATGAATGGGTAATGAAGGAGGGGAGGCCAAAGGCCTCCCTCATTCATAACATTCCTCTTATAATTTGTAGAGCTATTTTTCCTAACAATTGCTAGATGCGAAGGTGTTGGTCATTTATGCGAACTCTTTCGAATGGCTGGGAGATATCATTGATTGCCCCTCCATCCGTGAATGACATTGAGCTTGTTGTGTTTAGAATTGAACTAACTTTATATGTTCTTAACTCGATTTTATCACCTGTAATTTATTATAGTGCTAATAAAATTATAGATTGAAGACATGTGAGGTACATGTGTGTTTTCTCTTTATTGGCCAAACATTTGAATCTAGAATGACCTCCATAATGATTCGAAATGCAGCTGTGGATGTTGGCTTGTGGGTGTGCATTGGCTCAGGGGATTAAAATAAATGTGGCAGTTTAAGAGGAGGTGCATTCATTATCACTTGACGCTCCTTTCACCAACGGTAGCTTCTATTGCCTACCACTATAGTCATTATCTCTTCCTATTGTTTGCTGAGAAAGGATGGCTTGATTATATGGTAACTCTAAAAAAGATGGGAACTTGAATCGATTCACTTAGATTCCAAATCTTTTGTCATATTAAGGGCCATTGGAAAGTGGATAGGTGGCAACATATTAGCAATGGTGCCATGGCCCGACGAAAAATTGGTGTGAGTGGAAGCAACCAATAATGATATACATCTTTTCTCGTTGTTTTGCATTTACGGGCCTACAGGTTGCTACTTGCAACTACTTGGTATCAGAGGACATCTGGATCATGATCCAATACCTAGCATCTTCTGAAGAATTTGATGAAATAACCTTAGGTGTGATTTGTAACTAATAAATTTGTATATCCTTTTCTTG
The DNA here is from genome assembly GCA_030789695.1 of Scilla litardierei. Taxonomy (NCBI): domain Eukaryota; kingdom Viridiplantae; phylum Streptophyta; class Magnoliopsida; order Asparagales; family Asparagaceae; genus Scilla; species Scilla litardierei. The sequence goes on along the minus strand of CM061139.1, from coordinate 120,594,743 downwards.
ATTTCCATCTGCCGGTATTACTTGCCTAGAAAATGTTTGTCTCTTTAGATAACAAGCAAATATAAATCACTCTTACAAAGTGTAATTCTTATCATTTGACGGTAAAGAATTTATTTCTTCTTCGTTGAATTAACAAACTACTAGTAGTTTGAAGGAACAAAATAACGCTTACCATGATTTTTTAACCAATCCTGGTCTTAAATATATTTGGTTAGTAACGTAAACATTCAAGGGATGAGAATCTTGAGTTGCAGACGTAGAAAACTAACATCACTTTATCCAATTCAAAAAACGGTGCTAACTAGACTAATCTTTACTTGAACTCCAATTATTTCGGCGTTAAGGGCGTTACCAACATTTCCTCAAGCTCCACATGTGGTGCTAACAGCTTTTCTTCAATTCATTCACCTTTGACTAATGATTGACTGCCTATCGCAATGTTTCATTGGGCTTTGCGCATTTGAGTTTGGATTGTCTAGGTTTGAATAATCATGTGAATAACCCAACAACCAGTGAACAAAAGAAAAAAATCACTTGTACTTTATATACCCATTGCAAGAAATTGGTGCATTCCCATATATCTGTACAACTTCTCCAATTACTTCATTACTATGTACTTGTAATCTCCTCCTCCTCCTCCTCCTTTTATCCTCCTTTCACGGCAGTATCCTAGTAGACTTTCAAGCTCGAATAAGAAAGTTTATGATGACGGGTAAATTATGTAAATGTTTAATATAGATTTTTAATCCGCTTATTCGCACCTAAAGGATAATAGATGCATTGAGTACAAAATGAATTTTCCGTGATGAACATCAGTAAGAATACCTATGTTGTTTGGGCACGCTGACATGGATACTACGCAACAAGACACAATACACTGATGCTTAAGCAATTTCTAGAAAGTATACTAAACATTGAAAAGCATCATGCCCCATATGTTTGCCTGACGTGTGTTTGACTCGTGCTCAACACAACATGGGTCCATGGATGAAGTATTCATGCTACCTAAAATAATACATACTATTATTTTACATTGCAAATATCTATTTTGTTAGAAATATATATTATGCATCTCCTTCGACATAAGCCACCCATATCTCTCTCAACGTGATGGTTTTTTGTTCTTCTGTATGTCCAGTTGTTATGTTTGCATGACTTGTTAACAGGGTGTTTCAAGTCATGGTAGCTTAAAGTCAGAACCTGAAGACATAATGAGAAGCTTGATGGATCTTTAGCAATCCTTTTTTTTCGTATTTTTTACTACGACGAGTTTGCAATTTGTCTCTGCTCTTGTTGTAACTATAGAGAAGAACCTTGGATGGACCAGTTCGAAGTTCATCTTGTTGTTTAAGTTGACTATGATTAATCACTTGTTGCTTTAACGTGATTAGTTCCAATTCATCATTCTTTTCCTTTGAGATGAACAGATTGAATGCATCTTTTTCTAGGGAATTAAAATGTTCTCATTGATGTGAAAATGGAAGCAAAAACTATCAGTCAATCAAGTATCCGATCCATAGAAACTGTATAATGTAAACAGTCTTTGCAGGTGAGATTTGTTTCAGGGGAATATTTTCTTTTTACTTGCGTGCATGTAGGGGGTTTTTTTTTTTTTTTTTTTTTTGGGGGGGGGGGGGGGGGGGGTTGGGGGGGGGGGGGGGACGAATGTGCATGTTAAGTGTTAGAAAAGAATTCTCATCAATGGTCAAAATCTCATTCATTTGTTCTTCAAAATGAAAACTTCTCAGCAGCCATCTATGGTTTATATTTATGTTTGCACTTTTCCTCTAGGAACTAATATATGTTGATCTGGTTTGTTATTGGTTTTCATCTGTTGTATAGTGATCATTTATTCCTATACAGGAATATTTTTTGATACCTACGGGGAATATTATGAAGACCTGAGGGAATTTCACCAGCATCTTCCTAAGCTTCTGAACCCTGGCGGAATCTATTCATACTTTAATGGCCTTTGTGGTGGTAATGCTTTTTTCCATGTAGTTTACTGTCAGTTAGTTGCTTTAGAACTTGGAAATTTAGGCTATTCGACACAATTTATTCCTTTGCCTGTTAAGGACTGCTTGGCAGAGGATGTATGGGAAGGTGTGAAACACAAATACTGGCAACTAGACACATATTACCTTCCTGTATGTCAACCGTCATCAGATGCTGACTAATATTTGTACAAACTGAAGTAGTCTTTAGAAGTAGAAGCATTTTGTGAGACAATACTATCATCTTTTAATTGTTGCACAATTGAGAGCTTTGTTTAATTTACAATTCCATATGTGAAATCTGATATTATTCCGCGTACGTATCTTTTAACAATCTTCTATGCATGCAGTCTGCTATAATTTGATGGTTGTACTAAGATATAGCTACAAGCTTCGGCCCCATCCACTGCTATATTCTTGGATCGGCTCCTTTAATTGACTAAGTATTAGAATGCTGCTACTTATCTAGTCAACTTCTTATGTTCTTAGGTTCAATTGTATTCTTTTTTATTTAACCTGAGTTACCTAGTTGGCTTTACTTGGGTTTGCTTGACTTAGTCTATCGATTTCTGCTTTCTACCCGTCTTTCTGGCTGATGCTCTTTCTATGACCCCAATCCTTGCTGTAGACAGACCGCTGGCCATTTTATACTGTTACCTTTTCTCCTTTGCTAGCATTCTTCTCTTATTCTTTTCATATTGCTACCCATCATTACGGTGTCCTTAAAATATTTCTTTTGTGATAAAATTTGCTATAGGGGAACTTTCTTGACTACAATTACTAAGAGGCAAGAGTTTGAGGAAGAAGACAACTTTATAAATGAGCGGACAAGTGAGATTATAATTAGGAAGAAAAGAATAAGGACAATAATTTAGATTGAAACTAGTGCGAAGAGATGTAGGGAATCCTCATAACAGATAATCATTCAAATCACTGAAATCTTTCCTAAATAACACGTGATATGCAGGACCCTTCCCAGTTCCCCTAACCAAAATCACTGCCCTTGTCGGTGTATGTTTAACATTTGCTGTATAAACTTTTATTCACCGCAAAAATTCGATCAGTATGCTTTTTATGTTTTACCAAAAAAGTCAAACTCAAATCCTATGGACCATTACAATCCCTAAATTAAAATCAAATTCAAATCTTAAGGATCAATTTGTTCTTAAATTTGAACCAAATTCCAAACCTTCACATAAAATCGACTGCCAAGCACAAAACCGGGCCTAACATTGAAATGGCTCACCACCTCATTAACCTGGGTCTACATTCTAAAAAGAATTGACCAACACATCATGAAAATGACCCACAGCATTCCAAACCTTCAAATAAAATCGACTGCCAAGCACAAAACTGGACCTAAAATTAAAATGGCTCACCACCTCATTAAACTGGGTCTACATTCTAAAAAGAATCGACCAACACATCATGAAAATGACCCACATCCAAAAAATGCCCATCTAGTAAGAAAGCCCTGTTCCCATCAGAAGCTAAAGACCAAAAAGATTTATGAATGATCCTACCAAAAAAAAAGATTTATAAATGGAAGTCATCTCCTGATTCCAAAATGTAACTTCTTTTCTGGTGAAAAATCTCATCTCTAAATAAAAATTCACAGAACATTCTTGTTTGATGTGAAGTCCTCTTTCCATAAAAAAAATCCATCAAAACTCCTATCTGCTCTGATAATGGTCTCTGTGTTAGGAATCATTTGTCAAAATTTTCACTTTCTGCGTAGAAATCCATTCCTAATCCTGAAGAAGAGTTTGCTGCTGGTACTGTCTGATATTTACCTTAGTACTGTCTGATATTTACCTTATCAACACATGAGGCCTTGGGGATATTGCAAAATCAAAATTTCAAATTAAACATTCATCACTGCAATACTACTGCAAATATCAGTTCATATATAGACACATCAAACATGTATTTTGGGTTCTTTGGTTAATGCCAAAGGGCAGCTAACAATATATTCTTGAGTCTATTGGAGATACGACAATTAGTAAATCTCTACTTTGGTGGAGGGTCATAAGTTAATGTATAGACCCAAAGTTGTATATCATATCTTCTCCAATCCACCATAGACGGTAACATCTTTATGGCGAGATTTGTGAGCATACTACATGCCCCAATTTGGCGATTTTTTTAAAAACAATCATTGGGTAACTTTTCTAGCCCTTTATGGTTATGGTTGGCTGTTTACCAAATCGGTTATTTGATCATACTGTTGAATATTGGATCCCCCAATGTGGTTTTGATGATAAACAACCATAATCAATTATGACTAATCCATATGTTTTGTAGTTAAGAAGAGCATCCTCAATAAAGTTAAAGGTATATCAACTGAACAAATGAACAAGATGACTCAGATAATAGATAATTGATGCAAGGACATCCATCAATGTAGCATGGAGATCAAGGAGTGAACGCAAGGAAGTCAAAGCGTTGAACTCAACAAAGGTCTATGGTCATCAAAGAGTGATCTCAAGGAAGTCAAAGTGTTGAACTTCACAATCTCAAAGGAAGTCTTCAAGGTATTCAATAGAAAGTGAATGGGATAAATATGTAAATCTTCTTTCATTCCTTCTTAGTTGAACTAGCATGTTAAACATTGAATATACTCATTAGAATATCACTCTTGACACTCACAAAACACTTTAGATTATATATCATTGAGTGTCATAGGATTATAACTTGTATAAACTCAAAGAAAAGTTTTTCAGACCACCCAGACGTCTGGTGCTTTGCCTCCAGACGACTGGTGCTCATATGCATTTAGTTCTCCAAAACCCTCTCATGACCAGACGCCTGAATTTCTAATTCCAGACGCCTGAATAAATCGTCAGACGATTGGATGATGATATCCAGACGTCTGAATAATTCTAGCCGAATGTCCAGTAACTCGACCTCTGATGATTGACGAAAATCAGACCTCTAAATGACATATATCAGACGTCTGGCAAATTAGTGCAAATATTTCTAATAGCTCATTTCTACATTCAGTCTTGATTATGCGTCTGAAGTTGTATTACCAGACGTTTGAACAGTTGACCAGACGTCTGGATGATGAGCATCAGACGCCTAGACAGTCAGACCAACTATTACAGTAACCAAGTGTTGCTCACTGTCTATATCATCAGACGTCTGATGCCTTGTGTGATGACTGAGCAATGAACCAGACGTCTGGGAAGTCCTCTTCAGCCGTCTAGTATATGTCCGCTAGACTGCATTTAATGCCTAGTCAGAACAGTACAATAGCCGACTGGTCGCTCTTCTTCAGGCGACTGGTGACTAGGATTTCTGCCCATTAATTGCCGTTTGAAGCATTAAATGCTTGGGCTCTTTAGCTGATTTTGAGCAGATTTCCATGGCTTATAAATAGGGCTTTAATGTCTTGACTTGAAAGGTTAGTTAAGCATCTAAGACTTCATTCAATACACACTCAAGTAATCCCAAGTTATTAACTTCTCAACTTGAGCATTCAAGAGCATTCAAAGCAATTCTAAGCTCTAAAGATCAATGTCTCCGAAGCTTTCAAGATCAGTTTCTAGTATTCATTGATACACATCTTGAGACAAGTTAGTAAGTGCTTTCACTCCCATTATTTAGAGCACATCACACACACCTTATTGCCTAATTCTTAAGAGTAATATTCTAGGATATGTTGTGAAGTTGTTTTATATTTCGTTCTATCTTTCTCTTGATATTTGAGAAGTTCCTATCGGTTGTGAGAGAAGTCCATTCCCGGCTTGTGGGAAGTGGAAGAAAGGTTACTCTCAGTTGTGAGAGTAGTCCATTCCCGGTTTGTGGGAAGTGGAAGAAAGTTGCATTGATTTGCACTTGTCAGCTTTTGGCAAGTGGGTATTAGTGGAAACACTAATCACTAGCGGGTTGCTAGTGTGTTGCTGGAGTAGGATTCAAGGGAGTTGGACAGACTCGATGAATCCGAACCAGGGTATATCATTTGTTTGTGCTTGCATTCTTTGTGTTGTTGCTCTCTTTCTCTATTCCGCACTAAGGTTGCATAATGGATATTTAATTCAGCATAAATTCCTTATTAAGTTTTATAAAGTACTATTCACACCCCTCTAGTGTTTTCCCTATAGTTTCAGGTCTATCAGAGCTAGTTTTTCAAACTATGGCAATCACAAGCAACAACCATAATGGTGCATCCTGTACCATGGAAGGCCAATCCACAATTCGACCTCCACACTTCAATGGGTCCAATTATGGATATTGGAAAGACAAGATGATCATCTTCCTTAAGAGTGATTCACTTTGACGTACGGTTGATCCACTTGAGGAAGACTACTCAAAGTGGACGCTGGTTCAAGTGCTTGCGGAAACAAGTAATGCGAAGGCGATGAACTCGCTCATATGTGCATTGAATGCATTCGAATTCAACAAAGTGTCGAATTGTACAACCACGCACTAAATTTGGAGACATCTCCAAGTTACTCATGAAGGGACAACCCAAGTTAAGTTGTCAAAACTTCATGTTTTCGTTCAATGATTTGAAATGTTTCAAATGCAGGAAACTGAAACAATCTTTAGCACGTATGCAAGATTCACGGATATTGTGAATGAGCTTGAGGCCATTGGGAATACACCCAAGTGGAAAAGGTGCGAAAACTCATTATGGCCGTCACACCGGAATGGGAAAGGAAGACAATGGCCATTGAGGAAGGTAATAACATGGAGACATACACGTTGAGACCTTCATAAGAAACCTCATGGCTTATGAGGTTAGGAAGGCGGATAGAGAAGAAAGGAATTCTTTAAAGGTTCTATCCAAACCAAAGAAGAAAGCCATTGCTTTCAAAGCCACTTCGGAGAATGAGGACTCCGACGAAGAGATGGACATGGAATCCATAGCTCTTATGGCTAGAAATTCCAACAGTTTTACCGAAGAAGTAATTTCAAACAAGTAATAAATTTGTTTCTATTAATGATTCTTCTTTGTGTTTTAATTGCAATAAGGCAGTGCATATCAAGATGGATTGCCCCTTGCTTAAGAACAAGGAGAAATGGAAAGCTCCCAAGTACAAGGAGGGAGATGTGTACAAAGGGAACAAAAGGAAGAAGGGACTCGTAGGAACATGGGATGATTCTAGCGAAGATTCAAGTAGCGATGAATCCGATAAGGAAAAGGGAGACATAGCGCACACGTGTTTCATGGCTAAGGGAAGCTCTTCAAAGGACTCTTCTAGTGAGAGTGATAGCGACACTGATGAGGTAACAATGGATGCCATCAAATTAGCTAATGAACAATTATTTGATAAGTATCAAAAATTGTTTAACTCATATATGATTGTTAAGGACAAATCTGCTAGCATTGCTAATTCCTCTATGAATTTTGATATGAATGTTAGTTCTACTACTCATAATGCTATTATTAAAGAGAGATTCTTTGGCTTTTCAAAATGATTACTTGAGAAATGAGGTTATATCATTCAAGTCACAATTGGACAAAGTCCAAATTAGTGATTGTGATGACAGTGAGATTGAAACACTTTGATCTCAATCCAAGACTTCGGGAAATGAGAATATTACTCTCAAGTCCCAATTGCATGAGCTAAATTTACAAGTATCTACTTTGGATACTAATTTCTCTTCACTATTGAAGAGATATAAGCACCTGTCCTCCAACGTTGATAGATTCAACAAAGGGAAGGACAAATTGGACACCATATTGGAAATCCAACTTCCCACAAATCACCGCGGTGGACTTGGGTACCCAAATGATAATGCTTCCACTTATCGCACATCTTATAGTGGAGCAAATATTAATTTTGTAAAGCCATCCTTCGGTACTTCCACTTGTGGAGCATCAAAATTCTTGGGTAGTACATCTATCAAGACTAGCACCACTCCTGTGACACCTCCTTTTGGAAAGAAACCCACCAAGGGTGGACAACCAAAGAAGGGACATGCGTATATATACACACGCAACCAACCACATAGGACAACATCGTCACATGTTGCTCCTACTTATGATCACACCCTCGTACACGTGCAAACACACGTGGGAATCACATGGCCGCATCCCTACTCATGCATATGGTTATGCTCAACCACCGCATGCTCATGATTATACACATGTTTATCCACATGCTTACCATCCTTCACATTCATATGCTCCTTATGCATATAAGCCGAATCTGAAAAATCATGTGAATGCTCAAAATGCACAGACATAGTGCAAGATCACGCGATATGTATATGCACCTCATCACATATCCTATCCACATGCATCACAATATGGGTATGCACCAACACGTACTTACCTGCATGCTCATGTACACCCTAATGCGTATATTCATTCACATGCTCACATTCCGTATGCTCCTACCAGATATTCTCCTCAAATGCATGCACCCATGAGGCATATGACTCCCAAGAGTTATTTGATTTGGGGTCCCAAACATACTAGCATGTATGATAAAGGAATGTATATGCAATTGTATTTTAGGGATGTTATAGATAATGATAACTATGTTGGGAAGCCAAAGTCCACTTGGACTTGGTTTCCAAAGGGCTAATCCCCTTGGACCCAACATGTTTGGGTACCATGTACTTATGGTGTATTCTATAGGTACCCAAGAAGAGGAAAAATGGCAATATGGGAAAAGATAGATCTACATGCAAAGGAAAGTGTTGGATACTCGATATCGGGTGTTGCAAACATATGACGGGAGACACAAGTTTGCTCTTCGAGGTTATCTACATCAAGAATGACGGAATGGTTACTTTCGGAGGTAATGAGAAAGGATCCATCATAGGAATTTGTAAAGTTGGTAATCCTTCTAAACCTCTTATAGAGAATGTTTATCTTGCAGATGATTTAAATCACAATCTTATCTCTATTGGTCAACTATGTGACAATGGTTACAAAGTTAACTTTGGTGATGGATTGTGTAGTATTCTTGATGATACTAATGATAGCATTTTGTTTAGTGGCACACGCCGAAAGGATATTTATATTTTGGATTTGCCACACACACAAGATCAATACTTGGTTGCTCACTTGAATGAACAACTTTTGTGGCATCAACGCTTTGGTCATGTACACTTCAAACATCTTCACAAGTTGTCCAAGCACTACTTAGTAAGAGGTTTTTCGAAGCTTTCTTTTAATAAGAAAAGTTTTTGTAATTCATGCCAACGAGGCAAACTCCATAAATCGCCATTTAAGATTAAGAATGTAACATCTACTTCTAGGCCTCTAGAGCTTTTACATCTAGATTTATTTGGACCTATTAGAGTTGCATCCTTAGGAAATGCATTCTATGAGTTGTTGATTTCTCTAGGTATATGATTGAACCGGAACAAATCTGAACTTTTATTGAAGAAAACAACGATAAAATGATAAATTTGGCAACAATTCGAGGGCAACCGCCTTTCCAAGACGCTGTTAAGAGGACGTCTGCACTCTTCCCTAAATTGAACACTCAAAACTCAACAATGGCATGCCATAGGCCGGCCACCGCACCCCCCATAAAACCACATTGCAAAATTATATCAATTTACAAGTTTGCCCTTTTGCTAATAAAATAATCGAGAATAATTCAAAAGGGATGCGAACACGTCCCTGAGTCACGTGGCTGAGCCGGGTCCTCCTCTGGTGCGCCGCCTCGCGTAAGTAATGAGTCCATCACTACTCCCCCCAAAAGAGCCACATTGTCCTCAAGGTGAAAATCTGGAAACTGCCGTCCCATGACGCTCACCAACTCCCAGGTGCTCTCATGCTCTGGCAAGCCCTTCCACCGCATCAACACCTCTCGTTCTCCAGTTCCTATCTTACGCACCGCCTTCAACTCAGGCTCCAATAAGACATCCATATCCTCTGTCATTGTCTCCGGCACTGAAGGAGAAGGTGTATGCTCTCCAATCGCCTGGCACAGCTGGGACATATGAAACACTGAATGGATGACCGATCCTGAGGCAGCTTCAATCGATAAGCTACTGGACACACCTTGGCCTCCACCTCGAAAGGGCCGAAATACCTGTGAGTGAGTTTGTCATTTCTTCGCTGAGCTAGAGACTTTTGCCTGTATGGACGCAATTTCAGATATACCATGTCCCCCCACGTCGAACTGCAGATCTCGACGGTGTCGGTCAGCACTCGCCTTCATGACCTGATGGGCTCTAGCCAAATAGAGCTTCAGCTCTTCCAAAATCATGTCCCCCTCTGTCAAGTATCGCTCCACATCTGATACTGAAGTTGTCTCATGCACATAGTGAAGTAGACGAGGGGGTCCCGACCATACAAAATCTTGAAAGGCGTCATCTGAGCAGCCGTGTGATAGGATGTATTATACCAGTATTCTGCCCACGCCAGCCAACGGGCCCACCCCTTCGGACTCTCTGAGATGAAAACATCGCAAGAAAGTCTCGATGCTTCTGTTGACGATCTCAGTCTGGCCGCCAGTCTGCAGATGATAGGCGGTACTCCGTTTCAGAACTGTCCATTGCAATCTGAAGAGCTCCTGCCAGAACCTGCTCAAAAAGACCTTGTCCCTATCAGAGACAATGGACTTCGGGGGCCCATGTAAACGGATGACCTCCCTCACAAACACCTCCGCTACTGAAACTACGCTGTAAGGGTGCCTGAGCGGTATGAAATACACATACTTGCTGAGGCGGTCTACCACAGTAAATGACACCATGAATCCCCCAGACTTCGGCAACCCGTCTATAAAGTTCATGGAGAGGTACTTCCAGACTCGCTCTGGCAAGGACAGTGGCTGCAGTAACCCTCCCGGAGACATCGCCATATACTTGTGACGATGGCACACGTCACACTCCGCTACCATCCTCGATATGTCCTACATTCCTCACCAATACACCTCTCTAGCCACCATTTGATAGGTCTTGAGGACTCCAGAATGCCCACCTACAGCACTGCAATGAAACTCCTGAAATATGGTCGGAATGTGGGTGGACGTCCTCGGTAACACTAGGCGACCCCAATATACCAATCTCCCTTCTTGCAAAGCATATCCGGGTGATCTACTGACCCATGTAAAAGCGTCGCTCTAATGCCTGCCAACTCCTGGCCCCTCTTGACCTCCCTCTGCAATGGCTCCCAGTCCTGAAGCACTGACACAGACAATGTCGTCAACTGGAAATCCTCATCTCTCCGTGACAGAGCGTCGGCCGCATTTTTCTCCAGCCCTGGGCGATATTCTGTCTCAAATCTGTACCCCATCAGCTTCCTCGTCCACTTTTGGTGCTCCCCTGCTACCATGTGCTGCTCCAAAAGATTCTCAAGGCTCTTCTGATCTGTGCACACTAAGAAGCACCTCTCTAGCAGATACGGTCTCCACTTCTGAATAGACAGGACTATAGCCATCAACCCATCTCATATACCGACTTCAATCTGGCCATCGCTGTCAGGACCTGACTGTAATAAGCGATAGGACGCTGATCCTGCATCAGCATCGCACCTAGTCCATGTCCCGAGGCATCCTCCTCCATAATAAATGGTCTCGAGAAATTGGGTAGCGTCAACACTGGTACGGTAGTCATAGCCTTCTTCAAGGCCTCAAAAGTAAGCGTCGCCTCGTCACCCATACAAACTGATCATTCTTCAACAACTCTGTGAGTGGCCAGACGATCGTACCATATCCCTCGATAAACCTCATGTATAACCTGTGAGGCCTAGGAACCCCCTCAGCCCCCTCAGAGTGGTGGGGAGCGGCGAGTCCAGCATTGCCGCTATCTTCGCCCTGTCTACATCTACTCCATCTCAGGACACCACATGCCCCAAATACTACAACTGTGGCTGCCCAAATAAGCACTTCTTTCGTTTTCCGTACAACTAGTGGTACTGCAACTCCTGGAACACTACCTGCAAGTGATCCAAATGCTCCTCCAACGAGCAGCTGTATACCAAGATATCGTCAACGAATACAAGTACAATCTCTTCAGGTATGGACGGAATACCTTATTCATTAGGGATTGGAACGTGGCATGCGCGTTAGTCAAGCCGAAAGGCATGACTAAGAACTCATAGTGACCTTCATTAGTCCTGAAGGCTGTCTTGGGAACATATGTCGTCCTCATCCTGATCTAGTGGTAGCCTGATTTGAGATCTGTCTTTGAAAAGATGACTGACCCATGTAACTCATCGAGGAGCTCGTCAATCACTGATAATGGAAACTTGTCTTACACTGTTTCCTTATTAAGCGCTCTGTAGTCTAAGCAAAAGTGCCAGCTCCCGTCCTTCTTCTTAACTAACAACACTGGGCTGGAGAAGGGACTCGCACTGGGCTGGATAACACCGGTCCGAACCATTTCTGCTACCATCCTTCCTATTTCGTCCTTCTGTATCTAGGGTAACAATAGGGCCTCACGCTAATGAGGGGACGCGCCCTCCTGCAAGACTATCGCGTGCTCGTGGTCTCTAGGTGGTGGAAGGCCCCGTGGCTCCTGGAAAACTTCGCCAAACTGCTCCAGCATAGCTTGCACCTCTCTTGGAATCGGCTGCCCTACCTGCCTCAGCACCACCCTCTCCTGCTATCGCGTGTAACTCCGCCAGGAATCCTTCTCCTTCTGCCTGAAGGGCCCGTACTATGGTCTTCAGCGAGACCAATAATCTGCACAGACTGGGGTCCCCCTGCAACACCACTGCTCTCCCATCCTCCTGGAACTCGATCCTGAGAAGCTTCTAGTTCACCTTCATCCCCCCAACGTCTGCAACCATGTCATGCCAAGAATGACATCTGTACTCCCCAAGTTTATGGGTAAAAAGTCGGCCAACACCTGTCTCACCTGCAGTGCCAGCACCAGCCCTCGGAACACACCTCTGCTACTCTCCTTGCCCGTCCCCATCATCACGCTAAAACTGCCAATGTCCACAAGCTATAGCCCCGGCTGCTCTACCACTCTCCTGGAGATGAAATCGTGGGTCGCCCCACTGTCAATGAGAACTGTCACCTCCTGATCACCAATGTGCACTCTCAACTTCATAGTGTGGTTCGGGGTGAACTCTACTACAGAGTTAAGGGAGACCTCCGCTAAATCTAGTTGTCGGTCTCTGTGTCCTCCTCAATGGCCTCGTCCTCAACCTCTGCTTCCTCATCCTCATCCTCCAGCAGCAGCACCTGTAGCTTACACCCTGTGTATCTATGGCCTGGGGTGAACCTCTCATCACACCTGAAGCAAAGTCTATTCTGACGCTTCTCTCTCATCTCTGCGTCAGTCATCCTTCTGAACTGTCCCCCTGCTGGTGGCGCATTGCTCCTCTTGCCGGTCTTCTCCCTGCCCGTCTGATCTGTCCCCGTGGCAGCCTTCACCCCTCCGGTAACTGCTGAAGCTCCACGTTGCACCTGCCCACCGTACTCGCTCCTAGCTCTCCTCTCCTCGGCCTGGTGGTCCTCGACCATCTTTGCCATCTCCATGACCTCTGCCAGTCCCTTGGGCTTGTATGGTCGAATCCCAGAGCGAATAATAGGCTTCAAGCCCTTCATGAAGGTGCCCTCCAGTGACTCGTCAATGACCCCGCGTACTCCCCCCTGACAAGGTCTCAAACTTCTTGATGTAATCCCTCACTGGTCCGTCCTGCCTGAGCGCAACCAATTGCTCGTGAAGGTTTTCCAGATGGGGATCCCGAAACCTCTCCAAAATGATATCCTTAAGCTCCTCACAACTACGGAAATGGTGTCGCTTCTCCTTCCACTGATACCGTCCTAGGGCTCTCCCCTCCATAGATATGGCTGCTACCTCCAGCTTCGGGGCCTCCGTCATGTGATACGCAGTGAAGTACCTCTCCGTCCTGAAAATCCATGCATGCGGGTCCTCTCCCTCGAATATGGGTATCTTCAACTTCGTTACTCTGCAATCACCCCCAAAATGCCCCTGGTCTGGCCTACCATCTGCGCGCATGTGCTGGTGATAATGTTGCCACCTCTCATGATGTGTCTCATGTCCCCCCTTGGTCCTTTACCACGGTCTCCATAGCCCCCTCCTGGACCTCCACCGGTTCTCCCATAATCTTCCCAATCCTCACCAGCTCCAAAGTCTCCTCCATAAGCTCTCCCACCATCGTCAACGTAATTTCCGCGCCCTCCTTCATCTCTGTAGTGGTAAACTTCCCCATGCATATGTCCAGAAAACTCGTGGGGCCCCTGAAATTGTTCCTTGTACACTGACGAGTCAGCGGAAGCCCAGAAGGGTCTGTTCGGGCAGCGCCGTGATCGCTGAAGACCCCTGGCGGCTGCCAGGGGGTTGTCGCGGCCTGCCAGGGTTGCTTGAGGCCCGATGGGCCCTCAGGTAGGCCGGGCAGGGTCGGCCGACCCTGCCGATGGCCGACAAGGTTCGGCCGACCCTGCCGGCCATTCTCCTGGGCGGGGCGGTGGCCCCCGACCCCTGGGTTGCATCTGGGGGTTCGGTCGACTAGATCTGGCTCTCCGATGAGGTCCCACGACCTCCTCGTCTCTCCGTGGCTCTTCCTCATATTTGAAGTATTCATCAGCATCGGAGAGCATGCCTTCATCGAAAGTCTCCACCGTTTCCTTCTCCTTCTCCAAAGGTGAAACCTTTTTTGAAGAACTAGGGTTCGCGCCGTCGTTTCCCACCTTTCCGTTGAGAATCGAAAGTTGGAAGATGATCTGTGCGAGGGCTTCGTCTGTTTTGTCTTGTTTAGTCGTGAGCCGATCAACAGAAGCCGTCAACTTTGCAATCGCCTCGTTGTTCTCAGTTTGGGTTCTCTTCACCTCCACGATCTCTCCATTATTCTTCTCCTCCCCCGCTTAGCTCCAATCTTTAGCCCTTGCTGACGCCGTCATGGATCGAATGCTCTGATAGCAAAATGATAGAACTGGAACAAATCTGAACTTTTATCAAAGAAAATAACGATAAAAAGGATAAATTTGACTACAATTCGAGGGGCAACCACCCTCCCAAGACGCCGTTAAGAGGACGTCTGCACTCTTCCCTAGGTTGAACACTCGAAACTCAATAATGGCATGCCCTAGGGCCGACCGCCGCACCCCCTAAAACCCCATGGCAAAATTATATCAATTTACAGGTTTCTCCTTTTGCTAATAAAATAATAGATAATAATTCAAAAGGGATGCGAACACATCCCTGAGTCACGTGGCTGAGCCGGGTCCTCCTCTGGTGCGCGCCTCGCGTAAGTGATGAGCCCATCGGTATACTTGGGTGAAGTTATTGAATAGTAAGATTGAGGCACTTGAGAAATTTGTTATTTTATTTAAGAAAGTTCAAAAGATTCAAAGCACGTCCATTGTTAACATTCGTAGTGATCATGTAGGTGAATTTGATAATGAACTATTCTCTAATTTGTGTGATGAGAACGAGATAACTCGCATTTTCCTTCCATCGTGCTCCACCACAAAATGGTGTTGTGGAAAGGAAAAATAGAACACTCATTGAGTGTGCATGCACTATGCTTAGTGATAGCCGCATTGGTTCTCAATCTTGGGCGGAAGCCGTTCATACCGCGTGCTATGTGCTAAATAGGATACTTGTGAGACCCCGCATAAACAAAACTTGTTATGAATTGTTTTATAACAAAATTCCTCAAGTATGTTATTTCCGTGTATTTGGTTCTAAATGTTTTATTAAGAACACACGGTAATTTGGACAAGTTTAATTCACGTTCCGATGATGAAATATTTATAGGATACTCCGATCGTAGCAAGGCTTACCGGATATTCAATAAAAGAACCTTAACGGTTGAAGAATAACTTCAGATTACTTTTTATGAGAACTTCGATGTTCCATTATCTCACATTGATTAAAATGTTGAATATTTGTGTGATTCTTTGAATAATGTTAAGCTAGATGATTCTATTGTGACTAACCCTACTAATGATGGAATTGAGTTTGTTTCTAATAATCAAGGGTTACCCAATACATTTGCTACGGTTTCAAACCATCCACATGATCCAGTAATATGTAATAGTGAAGATGGAGTCCGTACACGGTCAAGGGTGGAACGATTCGTACATTGTGCTTTCGTCTCAACCATAGAACCAAAGAGCACTGAAGAAGCTTGTAAGGATAGCTCATGGATCATTGCTATGGAAGAAGAACTCATCCAATTTGAAAGGAACGATGTTTGGGAATTAGTTCCTCATCCGGAAGACCAAATGTCATTGGAACAAAGTGGATCTTCAAAAACAAGACGAATGCAAACGAAGTCGTCATCTGGAACAAGGCAAGATTAGTAGCACTAGGTTACCAGCAAGAAGAAGGTATAGATTTTGAAGAATCTTTTGTCCCGGTAGCTAAATTAGAATCTATTAGACTTTTATGGTCATCTGCATCATTTAAGAATTTTAAGCCTTTTCAAATGGATGTGAAAAGTGCATTTTTTGAATGGACATGTTGAAAAAGTATATGTTTCACAACCACCCGGTTTTATAGATATAAAATCACCAAATCATGTGTTTAGACTCAAAAAGCTCTTTATGGGTTAAGACAAGCTCCTAGAGTATGGTATGATCGTCTAAAGAATTTTCTTGTTGATTTGGGTTTCAAAATGGGTGATGATGATTCAACACTTTTCACTAAGTATTTTGATCATGACATTTTGTTAATTCAAGTATATGTTGATGACATTATATTTGGTTTTACTAACTCTACACGTTGTCAAGAGTTTGTTAAATCCATGCACGATGAATTTGAAATGAGCCACATGGGAGAGTTTACCTACTTTCTAGGACTTCAAATCCGTCAATTGGAGCAAGGGATCTTCATCCACCAAACTAAGTACACGGTAGAATTGATCAAGTGCTTTGAAATGAGATCTTCTTCACCCCAAGCGTACTCCAATGAGAACGACAACGCATCTTGATAAAGATGAAAGTGGAACGGATGTTGACATTCGTCAATATTGAGGTATGATAGGTAGAGTTACGACCTCAAGATCGTCCCAGTCGATCTAGGCCCACATGTTCATAGCCAAAGTCATGGCCCGCCGAATCTCCCCAATGAGACCCAGGTCGCCGAGGTTCGGAGAAGCTCGCCCAAGCAGAGCGGCAAGCTTGCCATCCGAATCAAAGAGAAGAGTCCTCCAGCAGATCGCACAAGTCAACGCTAGCTCGTCCCAGAGTAGATCGCGTCCAGAGAAGCTCGCCCCAGAGCAGCTTGCCCCAGATTCAGCTCACCTACCAGTCCACCCTATGGAGGCAACATGCTGCTAACACCACTGCCAGTTTCACTACAGACAAAGTCTAACAAAAGCGGACCTGGCCGCTTCGTCGCCTGCCCGCCTGTCGAAAGCGCGCCTAGCCGTTTCGTCGCCAGACAGCCTGACAAAAGCGCCGCCTGACTAAAGCGCCGCCTAAAGCACGCCTGACTAAAGCACGCCTAACATTTATGGCTCTGACCGCCTGAC
Organism: Scilla litardierei; assembly: GCA_030789695.1. NCBI lineage: Eukaryota > Viridiplantae > Streptophyta > Magnoliopsida > Asparagales > Asparagaceae > Scilla > Scilla litardierei. The sequence goes on along the minus strand of CM061139.1, from coordinate 120,577,379 downwards.
AAAAGCACGTCTGACTCGTTCGGCCCTGACATCAACGGTCGAATCACTGACACCCTGGCACCGCCAGCTCAGCAAAAGCAACCGACTCCAGCAGACTATAAATACACCCTCTCCTCTAAGCGAGAGGGGGGTTGGTTGGTTGGTTGATCAATCTGTATGAAACTCCTAACACACCTACTTATATTCAAGGTCGAATATCCTCTACATATTCGGGCCTTCCACACTAGTTCGCCACGCAAGTGCCGATCTGTCTCTAAGATCGCCCTTCATGTCCGACATTCTCTCATCAGTCATCAACTGACTTAAGCATCGGAGGAACTACGGGCTGACAGCCGGCCCAGCCTTTCTGACGAGTTGCTCTTCTTGTAGGAAGTTCGTCCCTGCTGCCAGTGAGCATGCGACTTGTGGCGTCCTTCTCCAACTGACGAGCGACCCTCATCAACTAGCGTGCGATCTACTCCGATTGACGGGCGATCTAGAGATCTTCATCTGCAAATCGTCCTCAAATCGTGATTAGCCTCGCCATCACCCACAAATACTTGTAATCATTGCGCCATTGATTCTCCTTTCAATATATATTTATTGTGAGCTGATTCCCATTTCAACATAAGTACCCATGGAAGAAAGAAGACCGACAGTGTGGAGAAGAGAGAGCGGCAAACCTGCATACTATGTCAGATCGCCGTAAGGCGCTCTGGACCAACCTCAGCGAGGGACGCACGGTCCCTCGGCAACAGACTGTTCTCTGCTAGACGAGCTGCGACGCCAGCCTTATCAAACACAGACTCCATGTTGCCCACCGGGTAGCTCGTCGCGAAGAGTCCTTCCTTCGGGGTGGCGTGAACCTCGGCCTTCGTCGCCTTGAAGCGGGCGAGCATTGGCTCACAGCTCGAATGCCCCGGCTTCCCTTGCCCCCAAGGAGGACATCCGTAAGGCCAACGCTCGATCGGAACCCTCTCGGTTCGTGTCGCGGGGGCGCCCTAAGTCGCCGAGCTCCGGGGCCTCACCTCCTTTTCGCCAGCGCCAAGGTCGACAGAGCCGCCCTGCGTCGCCTCACGGACCGTAGGGGTATGAACGGTCGCCGCAGGCGTCTCTCTCGCCATCTTGTCGCGCTTGCTCCTCTCGGCCCTAATGACAACCCCGGAGCTCCTTTTCTGCCCCGACTTCTTCGCCAAGTTCTCGACCATCGCCCCTTTGCCTTTCTCCTGGGCCGAAGGCTTCTTGGCCGTCGGTTTCGAGGTCACCGGCTCCCTAGCCCTCATCAGCTCCTCCCGCGAAAGGATCATGGCCGCACCTGCAAAGAGAAGAAAGATCAGGGTGAGCGTATAGGGTGAAGGTCGTCAAGGTCGCAATACCTTCATGCCAGAAAGACTGGGCGAATTGGTCGCCCTTAATCAAGTTCGCGTGCTTCCTAATCGCTTCGGGGATCTCCTCCAGGATCTTGGAGTTCTTCAGGTCTTGCCCCGTCAGGGTCACCCCTTTATTCACTAAGGGATTCAGCGTCCTCCAGTTTGACCTCAACGCCGAGTCCGTCGACATCAAGACAAAGACAAATCTCTCCCTCCGTTCTCTCACCTCGCTCGGCACCACAAGGATGAGATGCCGGCCCCTCCTCGCACTAACACACTGATACGTCCCCTTCTTCGTCTCAAAGTAATGCTGGAAGAGCGATATGCTCAGACTTATCCCGCTGACAGTGCAGAGGACAACAAAGCCAACCATTGAGCTGATGGAGTCCGGCGTTAGTTGGAAGAGAGGAACCTCGAGGAAGTTCAACAAGTGAAGAAGGTGGGGGTTGAGCGGAAACCGCAAGCCGAGTTCGAAAGTCGGGCAGTAGACTCCGACTTCATTATCCTTTGGCGAGCAAACCCTCTCATTGGGTTTGGGGAGGCGAACTGTGCAGGGTGGTCGAATGTATTTGGAGCAGATCTCGGGGAGATTGATGATGCTCGTTCTGCACTGGATAGCCCTGATCTCTGCCGGAACTGTGCCCCTGACTCTGCCGGAGCCCGATCTGAGCCCTTGCGCTCTCCTCCTAGGCCCCCCTGCACCGTCGACGATGAAGGAACATCAGGATGTGCTTCCTACTCCTCCGGCCACACCATCGTCTCCTCTGCTGCCACATCACTCCCACTCCCAGGCTCTCTAGAGCACCCCTCTGCGTTCAGATTGAAATCTGAAGAACCAGAAGCCATTGATAGATCAAGAAGTTACATATAGAAGAAGATCAATGGAGCTCCGACGAAGTGATGACCGACGGCGAGAATTCTCGAGAGCAAAGAGAAGAAGAGAAGTCCTTTGAAATTCGAATGCAAAAGTCCTCAACCGTTTCCCACTCTCGCTCTTTTATATAAAGCGTCGGCCGATCTCGAACGTCGAAGTGGGCCACGTGGTAAGATCTGAAGCGGAGGCGTCGCCTCAGTTTCTCCCCAGAGCCGTACGCGGCACGTGTCGTGCTCTGAGTGGCTTGGCGCCTCGATATCTCCCCACCACCGAATCGTTATGATGACTTCAGAGATTCTACAGTCGACTCATATTTAATGCTACAGCTGTCATCCAATAGAGTGAAGTGCGTCATCCGAGCCGATTCGGAATTCCCGTTTCGAACTCGAATGACGGGGGCAATTGTTACGACCTCAAAATCGGCCCAGTCGGTCTAGGCCCACATGTTCATAGCTCAAGTCATGGCCCGTCGAATCTCCCCAATAAGACCCAGGTCACCGAGATTCGGAGAAGCTCGCCCTAGCAGAGCGGCAAGCTCACCATCTGAATCAAAGAGAAGAGTCCTCCAGCAGATCGCACAAGTCAACGCTAGCTCGCGCCCGGAGCAGCTCGCGCCCGGAGCAGCTCGCCTACCAGTCCGCCCCATGGAGGAGGCAACCTGCCGCTAACGCCACTGCCAGTTTCACTACAGACAAAGTCTGACAAAAGCGTACCTGCTCGCTTAGCCGCCTGACCGCCTGTCGAAAGCACGCTTAGCCGTTTCGCCGCCAGATAGCCTGACAAAAGCACCACATGACATTTACGGCTCTGACCGCCTGACAAAAGCACTCCTGACGCGTTTGGTCCTGACATCAGCGGTCGAATCCCTGACACCCTGGCACCGCCAGTTCAGCAAAAGCAACCGACTCCAGCAGCCTATAAATACACTCTCTCCTCCAACTGAGGGGGGTTGGTTGGTTGATCAATCTGTAAGAAACTCCTAACACACCTACTTATATTCAAGGTCGAATATCCTCCATATATTCGCGCCTTTCACACTAGTTCGCCATGCAAGCGTTGATTTGCCTCTAAGATCGCCCTTCGTGTCCGACATTCTGTCATCAGTCATCAACTGACTTAAGTATCGGAGGGGCTGCAGGCTGACTGCCGGCCCAGCCTTTCTGACGAGTTACTCTTCTTGTAGGAAGTTCGCCCCTGCTGCCAGTGAGCGTGCGACCTGCGGCGTCCTTCTCCGACTGACGAGCGACCCTCATCAACTAGCGGGCGATTTACTCCGATTGACGGGCGACCTAGAGATCCTCGTCTGCAAATCGTCCTCAAATCGCTATTAGCCTCGCCATCACCCCCAAATACTTGTAATCATTGTGCCCTTGATTCCCATTTCAATATAAATTTATTGTGAGCGGATTCTACCCCGCAACAGGTAGTTTACTCTATCTTACCACAATTAGACCCGAATTATGTTTTCGGTATGCTTATGTGCACGTTATCAATCTCGACCAAAACAATCACATTTGATTGTGGTCAAACGGATTTTTCGTTTTTTAAACCAATCACTTGACTATGGATTATTTTATCCTAAGTTATGCACTTATGAACTAGTTTCATTTAGTGATGCCGATTTTACTGGATGTAAATCCGATAGGAAAAGTACTAGTGGCAGTTGTCATTTCCTGGGAAATTCCCTTGTGTCTTGGTTCTTCAAGAAAAAGAATTCGGTATCTCTTTTCACAACCGAAGTGGAATATATTGCCGTTGGATTAGGTTGTGCACAAGTTTTATGGATGAGACAAACACTTAAAGACTATGGTATTGAGTGTAGCACATGTTCAATTATGGTTGATAACCAAAGTGCCATTTGTCTATCCAAAAACTCGGTACAACACTCTTGTATCAAACATATTGATATTAGACACCATTTCATTAATGATCATGTCCTCAAGAAGGATGTTTGTCTATAGTACATCGACACCCAAAACCAAATTGCTGATATTTTCACCAAGCCACTCAAGTAAGACTCTTTTGTGAGGCTTAGTAGAGAATTGGGGTATTATGTGTGAATCTGAACTCTTGAAGATCATTTTCCGTATGTCTACTATATTTCATTTCATGCTATGATATGCTCATGTTATTTGTTGAATTCTCTTGGATTTATGTATCTCTATTTCATAAGTTGTGTAATTCACTCATGAGATATATATGTTTGCTATATTTCCTTTTGAGCATTGTGTATTTATTGATTTGAAATGATATCATATGAGTTGATTATCCATATATGTGATTAGCATTGATAAATGCATAGTGAAGATGTTTGCATATATCATCTAGCTTGAGTATTCATACAGAAATCCTTCTAGGTTCAACCCAAGCTCTATGATGTAAGTCAAAACGCTTGGTGTAATGGAACCAGACATCTAACGTATTAGACATTTTCGTCGCTTAGAATTTTCCATCTGACCAGACGTCTGCTGATGTCTTACCAGATGCCTGCACTGTTTGTCAGATGCCTGGATAGTGTACTATAGACGCCTGGTAGTAGAATTGTCCGTCTGTCGAATTTTCCCGAGAGCAATCATCTTCAGACTTCACAAAATCAGTCGTCTGATGCTGTTATACTAGACGACTGGAGAGTTCGTCAGGCACCTGATCAGTCTGCTACAAACGCCTGATCATCGTAACTGTTTAAGTTACATCTAAATTCTTTCGACCAGACGGCTGATGTGCTTGATCCAGACGCCTGGCTCTATATAGACTCTCCATCTCGTTAGTTCTCCAGATGCCCGGTTACTTAACTCCAGACATCTGTCGAAGGTTATCAGATCAAGTTTTTGATCAAACGGCTGAGATTTATTGACCGATCGTTATAAACTACAATTCACTCGATTAGGGCTTCAACGAAGTATTTCATTTTGTTTGCCCATTCGTCTGCCATTACGGTCTCGACAAAAGACGAATCTGTGTCAGATTGAGGTATATCAAAACTCTTTTCTCTACACTGATCTTATTCGAAATCTAGGGCTCTCGTCCGAACTCTCATTTGTCTATATATGAACGATAGGGTTTCATCATGTCGCCAAAATGCGCTCGTTCGTCATCTCCTCAAGTCTTGTCGAGTGAGGTTGGTTCACCGTCACAAGAAACACGTGAGCCTGGTTCTTCATCTCATCGGTTTAAAAGAGCCAGTCCTCTTGATGCTTCTCATCGGATTGAGTTGTCTTTTGAACAACCTTAAGATCATTATCATGAGCACTCTCCTGCTCACGACGATTCTCGTGCCCAGTCGGATTCTCCTGTGCACTATCATGATCATGAAGATCCACTCGAGGACATCCGAAACAGACTAGATTTTCTGGTCCGTAGGTCTCACCATCAGGACCGTGATCCGATGTCCCTCCGTATCAACCCAAAGGAGGTTGGTGCTACTGCCTCTGGACTTGGTCGCAAACAACATCAGATTAGCAATTTTCTCCAAGGTATTTAGGACAGTGTACGTCCCCTCTCTGATCCATCATCTTCCTCACATCACACCGAGGTTTTATCTCAGCGATTGAGAGAGTTTGAGGACAATCTCTCCAACATCTGTAGGGTGTTAGCACAAATGCGTAGAGAATTCGACTCTGTGAAGGGCATAGTTTTGAATATACAAGAGAAATTGGAGACTCTAGTTTCCACTCCTAGAGATATACATGCTATTGCCCCACCATCACCACCTCCAGCTGTGTGATGTTGTTTTTGACTACCACAAGCCTCTCTCTCTCCAGTCATGGAAAGTATTTTTTACACATTGATTAAGAAGAGTGCTTCTGAGAATACATTGTGATATTTTGGGTGGTATAGATATTTTGTGATTAAGTGTGGTATACTTGTAGGTATACGGTTGTCACATCTTTGTGTGACATTACTTATGAATGATGACACATTTTGTTGTATGTGTCTTATAGAAATACTTTTGTTTGTTGATTAGCGATTAAGTCCTATTTTGTAAATTCGTCATCACAATACACACACACACATACATACTAGTTATACCCCGTGCCCACGGGCACAGTTCATTTAAGATTTTCCTCCGCGAAATCTTTATTCCCCAAAAAATTATTTCCACAGCCAAAATTGCGTGGAACAACAAATTAGCGTAAAAATATTTAGCGGCACGGACGCCTTCGGCATGAACAACAAATTCGACGCGGGTGCCTTCAGCATGGAACAACAAATTGGGGTAAAAAAATTCGGTGCGAAAAAAAATTTAGCACGCGCCTTCGGCGCGGAACAACAAATTCGGCGTAGACGCCTTTGGCGCAAAACAACAAATTAGCGTAAAAAAATTTAGCGGGCGCCTTCCCGCGCGGAACAACAAATTCGGCGTAGAACAACAAATTCGGCGCGGGTGCCTTCGGCCCGGAATAACAAATTAGCTTAAAAAATTTAGCGGGGCGCCTTCGGTGCGGGAAATTATTCTCATCTTGTTGCTCAATGTGTCGAAGAGACGGTGGTCCCTGTGTTGAGGAAGAGATCATTTGATCTGCAGCAGCATTCGATTTGCAACATTAAGTGCAAGTTAAAGTTTTTTTTCCCAAATGTATTAATTGCGTGCACTCTGCTATTCCCTAGAAACTTTCATTCCCCAAAAAGTTTCATTTCCCCAGAAACTTTCTTTTTCTTAGAAATGTTTTTCCTCCATAACTTTCCACAAAATCTCATCTCAAGATTAAATCAATAGGCAAGCGGGGCGGTGAGCGGGGCGTCCGCATCACATTCATTCATCAAGATTAAATCAAGCTGTCTTTCTATCAACATGTTTGTCCTAGTCAGCTTGAGGATTCAAAAACAATTGTCAAATGTAATATAGATATGTTTATGTTTTTGTAAATGTGCCTTTCGTGTTGATAATTAATCATATCCTGCACTTCCAATATGAAATGTTGAATATTTTTATCGTCATATGAGGTTTGATGCTTCATGCTTAGTTAAATGGTGATATGAGCTCATCTTCACTTATTTTGGCATAATATTGTCAATTGATGTTCATCTTATATGGGCCATATAAAGCATGTATTTGTATTTGATTGAGTGTTTCATAAAGGAAAGAGTGAATGAACAAAGAGAGAGAAGAATAATCAAGTGTGTTCCATGATTAATGATTATATTTTGAATGATGAAGACTATTATGTTCATACGAGATTGTGGTACAAACCTTTATGTATGGTTAAATCACAACACCTTCATTTTTTGTTAGCTCCCCACTCTTTTTGGATTATGACCGGAGGGGGGGGGGGGGGATAACCATATGGTCATTAGGAAAGTTGTTTTCTTGAATAACCATAATGACATAGGGTAACCATATTGACATAACTCCATGAATACTTGCTTTTGGGATGGTTATACGATTTCAGGGGGAGTTATTTTCTAACATTGGTTTCAATATATTGATTGTTTCATGCTTCAACTTACTCAATATGTATCACCACATGTTTCATGCCTTGTGTATTCATATATGTTGGCTTTAATGAATACAATACACAACTCATGTGATACACATATCCTTGACTAAACATTGATGATTCATTATTTATATGTTTATCTAGACTAAAATAGTTGTCATCAATGCAAGGGGAGAAGTATTTTAATTTCAAGAACAATTATTGATTATCATTATGATTATTTGTCATCGTCAAAAAGGGGAGAATGTTGAACATTGGATCCCCCAATGTGGTTTTGATGATAAACAAACATAATCAATTATGACTAATTCTCATATTTTGTAGTTAAGAAGAGTATCCTCAATAAAGTTAAAGTCATCAAATGAACAAGATGACTCGGACAATTGATGCAAGGACATCAATCAATGAAGTATGGAGATCGAGGCATGAATGTGTTAGGATCCAAGATAAAAAGACAATTTTTATAGAGAATTCAAAGGAATAACAAGATAGTTGAGCACAAAAGAGGTGTGCTCTCCTCCCAAAACGCCTAGAGGACGTCCGCACTCGTTTAATCTTAAGATCTACTCCTAATGACGCTCAATAGAGAATATCTTAAATATCAAGCATGAAAAATACTAATGACGGCTACCCCTATAAATAGAAGAAACTAGGGTTGCTAGGGTAATGGGGCGCGCACGCAAAATACCAAAGGGGGAGGCCGACGGCTAGAATTGGGCCCGGCCCATACTTGGGCGGGTCCAGATCTGCGGATCTATCAATACTCCCCCCAAAGAACCACCTTGTCCTCAAGGTGGTGTAAGTACCGGCGTGACTACTCCAAGTGGGAGTCGTCCTCCCCTCCGATGCCTTCGTCCTCCACGTCATCTTCCTCATCGGCTTCCGCTATCAGCACTTGCAGCTTTCGATCCACACAGCGGTGACCGGGAGTGAAGCGCTCATCGCATCTGAAACATAGCCCCTTTTGCCTTTTCTCCCTCATCTCTGCGTCGGTCATCCTTCGGAATGGGCCACCGGTCGGTGGTGGATTGGTCTGCCCACCCGTCTTCTCAAGTCCTGCCGGAACTGCCTCAGTCGTGCCCCCTGCTCCCCCGACTCCAGTCGTGGTGCCCCGCTATAACTGTCCACTGTAGCTGCCCACTGTAGCTGCTCCCGCCTCTCCTATCCTCAGTGCGAGAGTCCTCCACCATCTGCGCCATCTCGATGACCTCTGAAAGCCCTCGAGGCTTGTATGGCCTCACCGCAGCTCGAAGGCTAGGTCGCAGCCCCTTCAAAAAGGTGCCCTCCAGCAACTCGTCCGACACCCCATGAACTCGCCCTGCCAGCGTCTCAAAATTTTCAATGTACTCCTGCACCGGCCCCTCCTGCCTGAGGGCAAATATCTGCTCGTGTAGGTTCCCCAAGCGGGGGTCTCGAAACTTCTCCAGAACCATGTCCTTCAGCTCCTCCCAGCTCCTAATCTGCTGCCGCCTCTCCTTCCACTGGAACCATCCCAAGGCACGCACCTCCATGCAAATCGCCGCCGCCTCCAGCTTCTGGGCCTCGGTCATGTGATGTGCCGTGAAGTATCTCTCTGCGGTAAACAGCCAGGCGTGTGGGTCCTCCCCGGAAAATAGCGGCATCTTCAGCTTCCGGACGCGGCAATCCCCTCCAAAACGTCCCTGCTCAGGCCTCTCCTCCTCTCTGTGCAGCGGACGGTAATGCTGACGTCTCTCGTCCAGTGTCTCGTAGCGCCTAGGTGGCCCTCTGCGACCCCCATGGTCCTCACGGTGATCTCCACGTCGGCCCTCAAAATCGTCCCAACCCGCGTCGTCGCCGAACTCTGCCTCGTAGTCATCCCTACTGTCAGAATAATTATCTCTTCCGCGTCCTTCGCCATAGAGAGGGTCCTCTGCTACTGGTCGCCGCTCCTGAGGGTCAAAATAGTCTCCCGAAAACTGCCCGTAGCCCTCCTCATTCACTGTCCGCTGTCCGGGTGGCTCAAAAAATTCATCCGGGGGCTGTCTGCGCGCTCATGCCCTTCGGGAGGCTGCCAGGGGGGTTCCCGACCCTGGCGGCCCCGGCTGTGGGTTCCGTCGCCCCTTGGCGGCTGCCAGGGGGCCTCCGGCCCCTCACGATAAGTGAACGGGCCCCTCCGGGCCCCCCGGAAGGGCGGCAGGCCCTGCCGGGCCTCTGGCAGGGCCGGCGGGCCCTGCCGGAGGTCCGACAGGGTCGCCGGACCCTGCCGAGCCCCGGCAGGGCCTGGGACCCCCTGTCGGGACCCGGCGCAGGCGGGGGAGAGCCCCCCGCCCCTTTCCTGTACCGGCCGACCCCCACGGCTGCTGTGGGGGTCCGGTCGGCTCCCCTCTTGCGCGTGGCGTCCCCAATTGAGGCGGCTAGGGCCTCCGCCTCCCTTTTGGCTCTCCAATGCCTTCTCCGCCGTACCTCCTCGCGGTAGTCCATCCTCCATGGCTCCTAGTCATCATCCTCGGGCAAATCTTCCACCAAAAATCACTTTTTGGGTCAAAGCTTTCAACTTTCTCCTTCTCATTCTTCAAAGGTGCCGCCTTTTCCCCCGATTTAGGGTTTCCTTCCCCTTTGTTGTTCGCCGCCAATTGATTTAAGGTTGCCATCATTTGCGCGAATTGGTCGTCGTGCTTCGCTTGGTTCGCCGTCAATTGGTTGATGGAAGCCGTTAATTTTGCCATGGATTCGTCGTTGGCCGCCAATGATTTCTTGATCCCGTCGATTTCGCTCGTGAATTTGGCCTCCAAAGCTTCAATTTTGTCGTGGGATCTTGTCGTAGCCGTCATGGATCGTTACGTGCTCTGATACCAAAATGTTAGGATCCAAGATAAAAAGACAATTTTTTATAAAGAATTTAAAGGAATAACAAGATAGTTGAGCACAAAAGAGGTGTGCTCTCCTCCCAAGACGCCTAGAGGATGTCCACACTCGTTTAATCTAAGATCTACTCCTAATGACGCTCAATAGAGAATATCTCAAATATCAAGCATGAAAAATACTAATGACGGCTACCCCTATAAATAGAAGAAACTAGGGTTGCTAGGGTAATGGGGCGCGCGCGCGCAAAATACCAAAGGGGAGGCCAGCGGCTAGAATTGGGCCCGGCCCATACTTGGGCGGGTCCAGACCTGCGGGTCTATCAGAATGCAAGGAAGTCAAAGCGTTGAACTCAACAAAGATCTATGGTCATCAAGTGATCTCAAGGAAGTCAAAGTGTTGAACTTAACAAGCTCAAAGGAAGTCTTCAAGGTATTCAATATGAAGCGAAGGGGATAAATATGTAAACATTTTTTCTTTCTTAGTTGAACTAGCATGTTCAACCTTGAATAGACTCATTAGAATATCATTCATGACACTCACAAAACACGTTAGATCATATATCATTGAGTGTCATAGGGTTAGAACTTGCATAAATTCAAAGAAGAGTATTTCAACCCACCCAGACGTCTGGTGTTTTGCCTCCAGACGCCTGGTGCTCATATACATTTAGTTCTCCAAAACCCTCTTATGACCAGACGCCTTAAGTTCTAATATCAGACGTCTGAACAAATCGTCAGACGAATGGATGATGATCTCCAGACGTCTGAATAATTCTAGCCAAATTTTCAGTAACTCGGCCTCTGATGATTGACGAAAATATGACATACATCAGACGTCTGGCAAATTAGTGCAAATATTTCCAGTAGCTCATTTCTACAGTCAGTCTTGATTAGGCTTCTGAAGTTGTATAACCAGACGTCTGAACATTTGACCATACGTCTGGATGATGAGCATCAGACGCCTGGGCAGTCGGACCAATTATTACTGAAACCAAATGTTGCTCGTTGTCTATATAATCAGACGGCTGATGCCTGTATGCCTGACGTCTGGAAAGTCTTCTTCAGCCGTCTGGTATATGTCCATTAGACTGCATTTAATGCCAGTCAGAACAGTACAACAGCCGACTGGTTGCTCTTCTTCAGCCGACTGTTGACTAAGATTTTTGCCCATTAATAGCCGTTTGAAGTATTACATGCTTGGGCTCTTTAGCTATTTTGAGCATATTTCTATGGCTTATAAATAGGGCTTTAATGTCTTGACTTGAGAGGTTAGCTAAACTTCTAAGACTTCATTCAATACACTCTCAAGTGGTCTCAAGTCATTAACTTCTCAACTAGAGCATTCAAAGCAATTCTAGCTCAAGCTCTAAAGATCAACTTGTCTGCAAAGCTTTCAAATCAGTTTCTAGCATTCAATTCTACACATCTTAAGACAAGTTAGTAAGTGCTTTCACTCTCATCATTTAGAACACATCACACACACACCCCGTATTACCTAATTTTTAAGAGTAACAATCAAGGCATCATATTTTGGTTTATGTTTCTCTTGATATTTGAGAAGTTCCTCTCGGTTGTGAGAGAAGTCCATTCCCGGTTTGTGGGAAGTGGAAGAAAAGTTCCTCTCGGTTGTGAGAGTAGTCCATTCCCGATTTGTGGAAAGTGAGAAAGTTGTATTGATTTGCACTTGTCAGGTTTTGGCAAGTGGGCATTAGTGGAAACACTAATCACCAGCGAGGTGCTAGTGGGTTGCGGGAGTAGGATTTAAGGGAGTCGTGGAGACTCGGTGAATCCGAACCATGGTATATCATTTGTTTGCGCTTGCATTCTTTGTGTTGTTGCTCTCTCTCTATTCTGCACTAAGGTTGCATAAGAGATATTTAATTCGGCATAAATTCATTTTTAAGTTTTATAAAGCACTATTCAACTCTCATATAGTGTTTTTTCCTATAGTTTCAGGCCCTACATATACAAACATAGGCTTGATATAGAATGGGTTGGGTTTCAGCTGAACTCAAGTAAGCTTAAGTTAGGGGTCCATTTATCTTTCTTTAGTTCAAGTTTTTCACATTCAAATTTCGGTTGTATATTTCTAGTCCAGATTCCACATTCAAAATAAAATGCGTTGAACTCGGGATGTTATTGGGCTTGCATGTATATCTTTCTCTAATCTTTGCAGAGTGGAACGAGACATCCCTCAATTATATATTGTGCAATGTTAATATGATTATTTCAAATACAAAACAACAGTGTTATAAAAGGCGGTTCCATTATGTGCACGGTCTAGGAGTGCATAGCGCATAAACGGATTATGCGGCCGATTATGCGGTTTATGCGAAAATAAATATTTTAGTAAATAAATAAGCAGTAAGTTTATATGTGTGTTTTTGTATATATTAAATTAAAAAAATCTTAAAAGATAGGAATAATGAAAAATCATATCAACTTTTAAAAATATGGATTAATTCATACTATAACATTAGCACCATCAAAACGATCAATACCTAAAATAACTAAAAATCTAATGTCTAAACCAATCTACATACATAACATTAATATTTAGTTTTACGTTCAAATCAAAATTATGTCAAATACAAGTACTTTGAAATAAATAAAACTGATTTTTATGCTTAACTTTAACTGGTCGTTTTCTTAATGGGTTGGGATTTTCAAGTTGCCGATTATGCACCCGCATATTCGCATATGCGGGCGTATAACATTAATGCTGCCGATTATGCGACCGCGGCCGCATATCTAAAATTGACAGCATCCTTATGTGCGGCTGCATATAACTTGTTTTAGAACACTGCAGAACAGTCAAGTGGCATTTTTGCCTCTCCGTTTCATGTCTCAGTAATTGACTAAGTTACAGCCAACTCGTTCAATGTAACCTTATGGTGAAAGTTAATTACAGCCTGCACAGGCAGAAGCTAAAACTTATATTTTTCATCCTCTTTTCATGCATGCCAGCACAAATGTACAAGCAAAATATTATAGTCCTATCATGTAACCAGTTGGAAAGATTAGTAACTCTCATCTCCCGCCTCCGCTCGATGTCTATAATCTGCAAGTCGTCTAGAACTTGTGATCCCATCATAAGCAGGCACTCTTCTTTGTCTGGTCAGTAGAAACAAGTTTTATATAATATTGAATGTTAGGTTATTACCATCCGAATTGAATGAAACTGACAAATCAATATTACGAATTGTCTGATTCTTCATATTGCCATACTCAACGCTGAATCTTACATGGTATAAGGAGGTTGAATGAACAAGGAATAAATTGTTTGTTGTTAGGGTTTGTGGAGAGATAAAAGTTTGGTTTTGGTGAAGGCAGGGGGAAAAGCCATCAGATCACATTCTTTCTTTCTTTCTTGGATTATGAGCAAAGAAATCTTTATTTGTTGAACAACTTCAGGAATTTGTAACCGCACCAGTGTGATTTTGGCATGAAAATATCATGCTTCAGAAGATACTGACTACCTAAATTGTTCAAGATACAAGAAAGTAGTATTCCAATCTCAAAGTATGCTACAAGTACACATGGCCATGGATGGATCTTTTTGGCTTAATCATTTCGTTGTTTGCGTAGCGGTTTCTGCTTATCCATGGTTTTGTTGTGAAGGCATAGAATTTTAAGGTGTAGCCTTTTCTATTGTTGAGAGGTTATTTGTTGTTATGCACAGTTTTGTTGTGAAGGGTGCAATTGCAAGCATATTATCATATGTTTCATGTGTCTTTTGAGCAGCTGTTCATTTTTTCTCCCAGTCATGTGCATTTCAATTAAGTAGATGTTTGTTGTTCCATTGACTAGCATTCTTCTTATTTTAGGCATCAAAGACCCATGTACTGTTGAAGAACCTTTTAAAGTTGAAGAATCTAGTACTCTGTAAGAATCTTATCAGTTAGGTTGTAAGCCTGCTTTTTTTAATACAATGTTGATAGTTTATCTTCTCCTTTGCCACACTTTGTTTCTTTTTTCCTTCCATCACATGCAGTGCATTATGTATATAGTTCTAGTTTACCTACTTTTCAGCACCATGGTATTCCTAGTGAAATGAAAGAGGGTGCCAGATATCACAACCCATAAAACACAATCAAGCATTGATTTTCTAAGTTTATTACTTTCAAGTGGGACTAATCTTTCAGTGAAGTAAGTATTGCACATCATTTTCCTTGAATCATCACAGCAAGTACCTCTCATTGTGAAAGACTGGCAAGAAATACTAGATGCTTGATGGCAACCTCTTACCAGAAACTAAACCTTTTATGTGGCCACAATAAAAACACGGTTGCGTCTCTTTCTTGACAGTCCATTGACAGATCAAGGCCTACAGATTCTCCCATTCCCCAATAATTTGGTGGTAAAAACACTGGGAATTGAATAGTAATCATCTTATAGGGTTATGAGCCCGATTTTGCCCGACCTAATGATTTTAGAACCACCACATAAAGGAAAGATATGTGCTATATACACCCCTACTCATAGGGGGTATATAGGTGTTAGTGCCAAACTTATCCCAAAATAGAAAAGAACTAGGGTGATTAGACAAGTGAATCAATAGTTTTTCCAATTTTGAAAAACAAAAGTACATAACACCCCTACTCATATGGGTGTATATAGCATAACTCAAAGGAAAAGTCCCAATTTGGACTATAAAAACTAATGATGTACCCCATGATAGTACTTTGGTCCTTATTTATAGAACATCCTTACGTTTTTACCCCCTTCAATGTATCCCATTGTTCTATTTCGAAAATATCACAATCCAGTCTTTTCCCCCAAAAAATGACTGTTTTGCCTACATGCATTGTAGTATTATCTTCACAATGCATTATCTTCTTGGAAACCTTGTAAATGAACTTAAAAAATTTGATAGATGAAAATTTAGCAATTTAGAAAATTTTGATTCTCTTCTCTGTTTAGTCTAGTAAGTTTTTGCAGAAGAAATTGCTACTACGATGGGGGCAAAAGTCTTTTTTTGTTTAAAAAAAACTTATTATTATTTTTTTGGGGGTTGGTGTGGGGGGGAATTCTACACACATAATTACTTTACACACAAAACACTTTACACACACACACAATAATATTTAAAATTCAGTTTTTTTCTTTACACAACCTCACATATTCCCAAGTTACCCCTCCTCTTCATCCTCTCTCACCGCCTCTGGTGTCGTTTCCCCTCAGTGCATCCCTCCGTCACAGCCGTCGACCTCCCCTCTGCTCTCCTTCCTCTTTCTACTTCACTATACAATTCCTTTCTCCTCTATCCTCTTCTTCTACCCATTGTCATCGCATCGGTAAAGGCAGAGGTGGTGGTAACGGTAGTGGTAGATGCAGAAGAGGAGAGTGGGTGAGGAAGGAAGAGTTTAGGGGATGGGTACGAGGAGTGAGGGGAGGGGGGGAAGGAGAGAAGATGTAGGCAACGGCGGTGACATGATGCCTAAGGAACGATGATGTGGTCAGGGCTAGCAGCTGAGAAGAAGAGGATGGGGTGAGGTGAGGAGCAGGAGGAAGTAGGGATGAGAATGGGCATGCCCAAAGCCCGTTTGGGCTTCCAATTGGGCATGCCACATCATCATCCCTACAAATCCTTCACAAATTCTTCTAAGATTTGTGAAGGATTTGTAGGGATGATGATGTGGCATGCCCAATTGGAAGCCCAAACGGGCTTTGGGCATGCCCATTCTCATCCCTAGGAGGAAGAGAAGATGATGGTAAAAAGGTAAAATTTTGAATGGCAACTTTGTAAATTTTGAATTGCAAACTTGTAGATCCATGGTCTACGTGTGAAACAATTAGGTCTTTGTGTATTGGATCCCCCATCCCCTGCAAACACCTTCGTGCGTTTTTTTTTGGTTTGTGGTGGTGGGGTTTGGGGGTGTTTTTTTTTTTTTTTTTTTTTTTTTTGGGGGGGGGGGGGGGGGGGGGGAGGTGGGGTAAAAAGAACAGTGGGTTTAACGGAAACTGGCAAAAGTATAAGAGTGTTTGGCTAAATTAACTCCTTTAACAAAAGAGAATAGTATATACCATATGACATGATGTTTAGTCTTATATGCGGTTTCTAAAACTCTACCTTTAGTTAGTTTTTGGACGATCGAAACTATTCATTTTGATCTTCATAATCTAAAACACTAAATATCGAGTAAACCTAGCAGGTTTTACCCATCTGTTCACACGTCGCAAATTTAACGGTTTTGCACGGATACAATTTTTGCAACGGTAGATGAACGTGTAAAAATCCTTGGTTTTAATTGATATTAGGTGTTTAGGGTTTTAGAATAAGAAGAGGAGCGTTTCGATCATTCAAAAAGATAGAGTTTTAAAAATCGCATATGATGTTTTAGCATGTTTGTCATATGATGTGCAATTTTGTCTAAAATAAATAGGTCATCCTTATCTCCAAGGTTTCCATGAAGTGCTTTTGAAGTAGGTACCATTATGCTTTCCAATTAAAGTAGCACAAAAGCTAAAACAAAAAAAGCAAATGCAATAAAAATCGAAACCTCCTGATTTTAGGCCTTTTTAAAAGCAAACATTCCTCTTTGTTTTTTGTTACATCGGAAAGCAGTGCGTCGGCCGGTACTGGATCCACGAAGAAAAAAAATGATATCGGAGCAATTGCTCTTTTGCAAACAAACATTCTTTTAAACCATCGTCGATGCCATCTTTTTTAAAGATAATTTACATATTGCTCTTTACCCACGCACCCACCCGCTTACCCACATCCTAAATCACACAACAGATCGAACCCGGTTTGGTTCGTTTACAATTTTTTTTTCAGTTTTCGAACCCGAACCAAAATTACTCTAATTTTTCACGTCCAAGTGAAGGCTATGGGGCTGGCCACAACGTGCTTTCCATCGGACCACTCCAGCCTCCCGAACCCCGACGAGCCCGACGGTAGCGACGGCGACGTAAACCTCACAGTGTAGCTCTTCTTCTCTCCTTCATTAACAAAGCTCAGCTCCATCGGATCCACAACGATCTTCACCTCTCCTCCCTCCGTCGTCGACGAGCTAACCTTCGCCTTGTATGTCCCCGGGGGGCCCACGTTGGTCACCGTCCTCGAATGCGTGATCGTGCTGGTGGTCCCCTCTCCTCCCATCCCGCTCGCCGTCGCGAACGGGACGGAGAAGGATGGGTAATTGAGGTCGGAGATTCGGTAGCTCTTCTTGCTGTCGCAGCTGAAAGTGTTGCCTTTCGCCATTGCGGCGATCTGGAGGGAAGTGTAGTTGAGCGCGCAGAGGAATTCAAGGTAGTTGGTGGCCGTAAGATCGTAGACTAGACCCGGATCCACCGCCTTCGGTGGGTCCACGTGCCCGGCGCCGTAATCGAACGGCGTGGCGGCCTTGCCGGTCGCCACATCGAGGAGCCCGTTGCCGTCCACGTAGCCGGCGTAGCTTGTGGTCATGAGGGCCGACTTTATCGCCGCCGGAGACCAGTCGGGATGCGCCGCCTTGAGGAGGGCGGCGAGGCCGCTGACGTGGGGACATGACATGGATGTGCCGGAGATGATGTTGAAGGCCACCCTCCGGCTGTCGACGGTCAGGCCGGTGGGGCCCACAGCCCCGGTCCAGCCGGCGAGGATGTTGACGCCCGGAGCGATGATGTCGGGTTTCAGGATGTCCGGCGTCACGGCGTTCGGCCCGCGTGACGAGAACGCTGCAACCACCGGCGACGGTTGGATGTTTACTTTGGTCCCCCCGAAGACTATGGTCGCCGTCGGATTCCGATCGGAGAGCAGGTACGATTTTATAGCGACGCCCGCGGTCTCGCCGACGCCTGTCGCCGGCAAAAGATGGGCGTCGGCGACCAGCTCATCTCCGTTTGCCTCCGTGTTAGCCAGAATCATACCGAATCCGCCGGCGTCTTTGACCACCATCCCCTTCTGAACTCTCGCGCTGACGCCGCGATCGCAGAGCACAATCTTACCGGCAACTTTGTCCGAAAGCAGAGTTCCCGGCATACAGAGATTTCCATTCGATGAATTCGTCGCGTTTCCGGCGTAAATGAAGGGGAGCTGCTTATCGGGCAGCGGTTTGCCGCTGTAAAGCGAGACTCCAGTGTAGTTCTTGCCGTTGCCGAGCGCGACGTAAGCCGGAAAATCACGGTCTATGGTCCCGGCACCGACTGTCGTGATCCACGGCGCGACGTTCGAAAGCGTAGCGGCACCGGGGCCGGCATTGCCGGCGGAGCAAGAGACCAGCACCCCCTTCTCCATCGCCGTGAACGCTCCTATCGCGACGCTGTCACGATAGTAATCGGACATCCCGCCGCCGAGGGAAAGCGAGAGGACGTTGACCCCATCGTCGACCGCCGCCTCCATGGCCGCTAGTATATCGGAGCTGAAGCACCCACCTGCCCAGCAAACTTTGTATACTGCGACTCTCGCCGTGGTCGCCATCCCTCGGGCCGTGCCGCTGGCGTATCCGAGGAGGCTGGCTCCGGCGACGGAGGTCCCGCCGGCGGTGGTGGAGGTGTGGGTCCCGTGTCCGTCGCTGTCGAGCGGGGATTTAGACTCCCTCGACTCGTCGATGGGGCCCATGCTGGCCTCGTACCCCTTTGCGAAGTATCTGGCGCCAATGAGTTTGCGGTTGCAGGTGGTCGACGTGAAGCCCTTGCCTGCTTGACAACCCCCCTTCCACGAAGCGGGTACGGGTCCGAACCCGGCATCGCTGAAGGACGGGTGGTGGGGCCACACCCCGGTGTCGAGGACGCCGATGATGACGTCAGGGGCGGTGGATGACTGAGGATTGAGGGCGGCGCTGCCGGAGTCGAGGCCGAGGAACTCCGGGGACCTTGTGGTGTGGAGCTCGTACTTGGTGTCCGGGAGCACGGAGAGGACGCCGTCCAGGGACTCGAGGGCCAGGGCCTCGGCGTCGGTGAGCTGGGCCGAGAACCCGTGGGCCACGGTGTCGTACGAGTACAGAATGTGGGCCGAGTCGGAGACGGAACGGAGCGAGGCGTGGTACCAGACGCCGTGCTCGGCGAAGGCGGAGGGCATCTGGGACTTCGCCATGTGGACGATGTAAGTTTTCCGCTTGGCCGCCGATGACACGTGGCACGAGGAGAAGAGGAGGACGAGGAGGAGCGTAGTAGTTAATGTCACCGCCGGTGAGAGGAGCGCCATTGTGTGTGGTGCTGCCGAGAGAGGAGTGAGAGGGGGAAGGGTGCGCTTGCGGGGGGTTTTAAAGGGGGAAAGCCTTTGAGAAAAGAAATGATTGCTTTTTAGGGGAAACGGGATTGGGGTGGTGAGATGTGGGTCACATGGGAGTTGCGTCTCGGTTTGTTTGCTATCTTTTTTGTATTTTCTTGAGATATATAATTGTTTTTTCACTGTGAGGGTGAGTGGGAAAGATTCTCTGAGGAGGAGGAGAGTTTTGTCTGTGCGCTTTCAGGCAGGGGTTTCTTGTCTGTTTTGGTCTCGTGAGTGAAAGATTGAGTGGGGAGGGGCTTTTTTAAAGGGGGAGGGCAGCGAAGTGCGAGATGGAGGGGGAAAGAGTGTGGGTTACGAGTCGGAGGTCTGTCGGTCACGGATTCACCGGACGGGGATAGAATATTTAAAAAGAAGTGTGGTGGCAGAGGTGCAGCTGCACTGGGAGGCCCGAAAGGATATTGGTGTGGTGTCTGGGGCCCACGTGGTTATCTTTGCTTAGGAATTTGCGGCTTTCGTTTTATTTGTTCCATGTGTGATTTTTTTTTTTTTTTGATACATCGGAAAACTGGGTAGATGCCGCTGGACCACGTTATTTTGGCATCACAATCCTGCTTAAATTTAGTAAAAGGAATTAGACAATAGTTAATGAATTATAATTAGAAGCCCCACTTTTTTGTTGTTGTTACCCCACTTTTTTACGTGCATGACACACAACCAGACTTGGGTTGAAGTAAACTTGAAAGCTACCATTGTTCATCCCCGGTTGCCATAGGCGGATGAGAGGGAGAGAGGATGCCGATTTGGATGTCTGCAAACAAAAAATGGTAGTGAACATCTGATGATTTGTCACGCCTACCCCAAAAGAAAAACTGTTATTTTTTTTTGTTTAATTCTGCTAGTCACCAGAGAACATTATAGATATGCACAATATACCCACAAGTAGATATATCCAATAACAACTTTATCAAGAGAACAACACAATTTCAGATGCAAGGATACGATAAATACAGCTTAGTTCAACGACATTACAATATATTGAAACGACACTACAAACCGTAAAATAACCTGATTGCTGAAACTCCGGATGATGATCAACAGAAGCTGGATTCTCAAAGTTTAGACTGCCTCTGTAATCCAGTTCGTTACCTGACTAGAGCAATGACAGTCGTCGCCAAGTTTGTAGTATGTCCCACAAACTACAAAATAAGACGGGTAAGATCTGCATATAAGACATAACAAATAGAACATAATTGAATAGTAGTTTGGTAAAAAATGATAAATAGAACATAATAGAATGACATTTTTAGTAAAAAAAAAGAGTATCAAGTAGCATGTGACATGATAAATACTGTGATCTACATAATTATGCATATGGAATAATGAATTCTATAGTAATGCTATAACTAATGCTAGAGGACACAATATGCAACACGCGAGACCATTCGTACCACGGGGGAGCTCACCCAGGCCGGGTCCAAATAGATATAGTAGTGGGACCCGTGATCCAAATATATACAGTAGTGTGATCCAATCCGATACAATAGAGGGATCCATTAGATTCAGTCAAATATACATCCAATACAAGAGATGTATCTCAACGGTAGTGAGATCCATCAAATACAATCAAATATCCATATGATTCAATAGCCTTATCCAAACAGTGTGAGATTCATCAGACTCAATCAGATTCAATAAAGACGAGGAAGAGGATTGGATTCGATCCAAAGTCTCAGGCGCGGATCACACTCAAGTGAAATATCCATCCAATACAAGAGATGGATCTCAACGGATAAGGCTATTACTCATTTTAATAGTCCCATATTGCTCGTAGCAAAGGAGGGGGGCGGCTCCCTATATAAATAAGGGGCGGCCCTCCTCATTGAAACTTGCACCACGTCTCCGAATCGAGTAGCTACGAAAAGTTTTGAGCACGCTCGATCTGAGACAAAATTATTCTTTCCTCCTATAATTGTTCCGTTCCTTCGTTTGCGTCCTAGCAAGACGAGGAGGAGGATTGGATTCGATCCAAAGTCTCAGACGCGGATCACACTAAAATGAAATATCCATCCAATACAAGAGATGGATCTCAACAGTAGTGAGATCCATCAAATACAATCAAATATCCATATGATACAATAGCCTTATCCAAACAGTGTGAGATTCATCAGACTCAAGTGAAATATCAAGAGATGGATCTCAACGGTAGTGAGATCCATCAAATACAATCAAATATCCATATGATACAACAGCCTTATCCAAACAGTGTGAGATTCATCAGACTCAATCAGGTTCAGTAAAGGTGGTTCCAATCACTCGTTTAAACGCTTTATAAAACACCTTAAGGATATCAAAGACCACAACCAGTATCTCAACTATCTTGGGGCGGGTCTGACCAACTCCAAAATAGATCTAAACTACTGCAACAATATAAATAGAATTATTAAACGCTTTATAAAACACCTTAAGGATATCAAAGACCACAGCCAGTATCTCTACTATCTTGGGGCGGGTCTGACCAACTCCAAAATAGATCTAAACTACTGCAACAATATAAATATGAAAGCATTAAAAACATACCCGGAACGTTGCTTCCGTAGAAAACTAAGCGTTGTTTTCAGCAACAACTTTAGCTCCCCAAATCAAGCCGCCTTTGCGCCTTCGAAACTGGTCCATCCGAAGTGAGCCAACACCGCGCCTCTGAGCCAATCACTCGTCGAAGAAAGTTTCACTTGAGTGTGATCCGCGTCTGAGACTTTGGTTCGAATCCAATATATGATTCATATGGATATTTGATTGTATTTGATATCTCTTGTTTGGATAGGCTATTGTATCATATGGATATTTGATTGTATTTGATGGATCTCACTACCGTTGAGATCCATCTCTTGATATTTCACTTGAGTCTGATGAATCTCACACTGTTTGGATAAGGCTATTGTATCATATGGATATTTGATTGTATTTGATTGTATTAGATTCAGTCAAATATCCATCCAATACAAGAGATGGATCTCAACGGTAGTGAGATCCATCAAATACAATCAAATATCCATATGATACAATAGCCTTATCCAAACAGTGTGAGATTCATCAGACTCAATCAGATTCAGTAAAGGTGGCTCCAATCACTCGTGCATTCTCTCTAACATGAGTTACCACATTCTCCAAATGAAACTAGATAGTCATATGTCATATATGTAGGATGCAGTATGCAGTGTCATGTATAATGATAATATCAGAGATGTAACACATGTATGTGTGAAAAATCACCAGTTTCAAAGGTAGTTTTTAATGTGTTTACATCGGTCAAATTGTGAGATATAGTTGGCACATACACATATATTGATATTAAGTCTCAGAAATAAGCCCGAAGATGATATAAGGACAATACTCCATAAGGTCAAGTGTTTGGCCTATACTGTCATGATCAATATCCGTACATTATTAGTACCAAGCCAATACAAAATCAATATAACAAGACCATTCAAATCTGGTATATACTCGTGTATATGCAAGAGTAATTTCTACAACAATCAATTTCTAATTTCAGTTGTATATGTATCTCCGAACCAATATTTATAATTTTTAGCTCGTGTAAAGGTGGCAAGAACCCTATATCAAAACTCAACACATAATGCAAGGTTAACACTTAAACGACTCATTTTAATAGTCCCATATTGCTCGTAGCAAAGGAGGGGGGCGGCTCCCTATATAATAAGGGGCGGCCCTCCTCATTGAAACTCGCACCACGTCTCCGAATCGAGTAGCTACGAAAAGTTTTGAGCACGCTCGATCCGAGACAAAATTATTCTTTCCTCCTATAATTGTTCTGTTCCTTCGTTTGCGTCCTAGCAAGACAAGGAGGAGGATTGGATTCGATCCAAAGTCTCAGACGCGGATCACACTCAAGTGAAACTTTCTTCGGCGAGTGATTGGCTCAGAGGCGCGGTGTTGGCTCACTTCGGATGGACCGGTTTCGAAGGCGCAAAGGCGGCTTGATTTGGGGAGCTAAAGTTGTTGCTGAAAACAACGCTTTGTTTTCTGCGGAAGCAAAGTTTCGGGTATGTTTTTAATGCTTTCATATTTATATTGTTGCAGTAGTTTAGATCTATTTTGGAGTTGGTCAGACCCGCCCCAAGATAGTAGAGATACTGGCTGTGGTCTTTGATATCCTTAAGGTGTTTTATAAAGCGTTTAATAATTCTATTTCTCCGCTGCTATATTTTTGATTCTATCGTCCGTTTAATGTAGGACTGGCATAGATTTATGCACTAAGGGTCCCAAAACACCAACATTGGTATCTGAGCTTGTTGAGCTTGAGTACGGGTTCTCGGGTTGTGAGGTGACTCGAAGTAATCGCTCTTACCGTACCAAGTTCCGATAAGATAGGGATCTTATGATGGGTT
Organism: Scilla litardierei; assembly: GCA_030789695.1. Classification (NCBI taxonomy): domain Eukaryota; kingdom Viridiplantae; phylum Streptophyta; class Magnoliopsida; order Asparagales; family Asparagaceae; genus Scilla; species Scilla litardierei. Next base: position 120,553,330 of record CM061139.1, on the reverse strand, counting down.
GGATGTGTTGGAATAATTGCAAATTTTAGAAATTAGTGGATGATGCTATTTAATAAAATGAGAAAAGAAAAGAATTATCAGCCGAGGCGTGCTAGGCACTGTCCTTAAGAGTAGATTTCCGCCCCCTCAGAGTATGAACTCGGTGCAAGTCAGGTCCAGCGGCTACCCTCCAGGATTCAACGGCAACGGCCTTGTAAGTGTGCACTCACAATACAAGGCTCCAGCGAGCAGCAAACGTGCTTCGATCTCGAACAAAGAGGAAGAGGAAGGGGGACGCATCAGTCTGCAGCAACAAGAAAGCTGCGGCGAGGGAGGATTTGTTCGCGTTTGTGGAGGCAGAGGCGAACAGAAAAGAGGCACAACAGTAGGAATGAATTTTAGGGTGGAAGAATGATTTTCCGCAGTGTCTAAAACTCTTGAAAGAATAGGGTTTATATAGGTGAAGGCAAATGACTGTTGGAATTCCGCAATTAAGAGAGAGGTTTTAATTCTGCAATTAAATGTAATTATAGATGTTGCAATATTAAAATGAAAATATAGCGGTTGCGGTATTAAAACAGCCATTAAACAGAATATAGCTGTTGAGACAATTAATCAGCGCCATTAAGAAAAGAATATGGCTGTTGGGAAATTAATGGGCCTTTCAAATTCTGCAAAACAAGTGGGCTAAAAAATGATGCAAAACTCAGGCACTCCGCGCGCGCACCCGTGAACCCCCCCATGCGCAGGCGCGACGCCAGCGCACACACGCTAATGTTTTCTGAATCCGACGCCCACAATTTCCATTCGGTTCAACCCGGTTTGGGCTCAGCCCCTTGCTTGGGCTCATGCGCACGCGAGCTACCCCCAAGTCCTAGCCCATCAACAAGTCCAATAGCCCAATAATAAGAAGACTCTTATATACCCATCAAAGGGTTATCTCCCATCCAATGTGGGACTATTTTCTCTTTGAAATGAAGAAATATCCAACAATCCCCCACTATTTCAAAATTTCAAGAGGTAAGGGAAAAAGAATCGAAGATGAGGAAAAAGGAAAGATTTGGAGATCGAATACGACAATTCAATACATTAGCAATGGTGACTTTCGGTCTATGAACCATTACTTAGGGAATGGAAGTGTGTTCTACAAGAAGTTGGTGAAACATATAGTTTCTATGAACCAATCTCCTTTATTGTAAAACATTGACTCACAACCCATATTGAATCATCAATGAAAAGTTGCTTGCTCTTTCGGGTTGGCACGTTTCGGCCATGCGCCATACCTGGATTTTCATGAGTGCTCTAGCGAATGTACTCAAATTCGCATAGGAAGCGGCCCCACTTCCACACCCATATAGGTGGACCCATCAAGTGTGCTCGACGATTATGCACACCACCCAACAAGGGCTATGGTTTCCATTAAGAGTCATATACTCACCCTCTCTCATCGTCGATAGCACTATCTACACCATAGGAAGGGACATGAACATAATGATAGTGCTTCTCACGATCAACAAGTGACTTGTTGTTACCCATATGAACCTACTTCATGAGATTATCAATCACATAGGTTGGGTTACCATCACTCTTGACCTATGTTTTAGGTTTAAGTCACATTCCCCTCGATGTACTTTCCACTAACTTCCTATTTAGTGGTTTTGTTAGAGGATCTGCCAAATTCATCTCTGACCTCACATAATCAAGGGATACTATCCCATGATCTAGCAGCTGCCTCACAATAGAGTGCCTTAGGCGTATATGCCTACTCTTCCCATTAAAAACTTTATTTCTGGCTTTTCAATTGCAGCTTGACTATCTCACTGGATAGACACAGATGATACCGGTTTTTCACAAATGTGAAGATCACCAAGAAGATTCTTAAGCCATTCGGCTTCACTACATTCCTTCTCCAAGGCAATAAACTCGGAATCCAAAGTAGACCGAGCAATACATGTTTGCTTGGATGATTTCCAAGACACAGCACCTCCACCAAGTGTAAAAATATAACAACTTGTGGATTTAAGCTCATCTGAATTAGAGATCCAGTTTGCATCAGTGAACCTTCTAAAACTGATGGAACACAATTAGTCTCCTTCCTAATTCTTTTCTTAGGATCTGGTAAAATAACTTTAGCTAGGCACCCCCACACATTAAGGTAAACAAGGTTATTTATTTATTTATTTATTTATAAAACAAGCTCAAACTCTTGTTTTGACACAATGTTTACGAATGGTCAAGACACCTGACAAGTTTAGCAACAATTTGTTCATGCAAATCAGATGATCCATATGTAAGAGTGGGTATACTGTCCTGCCAACTAAATATTTAAAAAACAGCATAAAACAGAAGTTTCAAAATACCACACAACTAATGGAGCACATATATTTTGCAGTGACAGTAATCAACTTGAAGCAGTCAGAGATCGTTTGACCATAATTAATGTACATACAAAAGGGATGCAAAAGGAGGATATGACACCATTTCCTGTAACATTATCCTAACCAAAATAAACATTTCAACTTTGAAGCAGATGGCTGAATTTGCAACATGCACTTAAAATTTTTCAGAAGTTCGACATATATCTGAGACTGTCAGATACAAGAAATGATAAGATTGTTGGAGAAAAGTATATCTGGGTGCAAAGAATTAAGTTCAGAACAACAAGCAAGGAGCAACCGACCCTTTTATTTCTAAGAAATCATTTTACCTTGGACAATGCTAAATGCACCGCAGGAAGTGCAGTGCATGGTCCTTTAACTATAGCAGATCGTTTCCCAATTTTGCAAATGAATTTCTATGTACTTCAAGTACCTCATGGTAATAAGCAATTTCAGTTAACATGCATCCATATCACTCCATTCTAAACAATTAGACAACCCATCCAAAAATAGCCATTAAACATTGACTGTTACATTGGAAACGCCAAAAATACATTGTACGAAGAAAATGGCAAAAGACCTACAACTTTCAAATCACAATCCTCACTTACAAATAACAAAACAAAAATCATTTCAAAACTTGTCTCATTTCTATTTTCACATCCGAGAACATGCAAATACTAGGCATGAAATTTTTCCTTTTTTTTGCTAACATAAACGAAAATGAGGTTCTGTTTTGGATTACACCCCATGCAACCACCCAATGACAAAATGCAAGAGACACAGAAATCCACAAAAAATATTTTCCAGTTGGTGGTTATTTATATATTAAATTCAAATACAACTATTATCAAAGGAACACATAAACAACTTGCAAATGAAATCAAAAGCTCATCTTTTGACACAAAAAGATTTATTTAAAAATAATAATTAGATATGTATTCCATACTAGAATACTTAATAAGGAGTGATTGCATCTAATGGATAAAGCACACAAAAAGAGTTCATGAAACGAAGAATGCAGTCTCAGATTTCAGTCTTCGAATGCATCAATCAAATGAAAATTTACACATCCTTTTAAACTAAATCCAAGCAGAAAAATATTCACACGAATCATCCACAAATGGGGAAATACCTTTTTTTTTCATTTTATGATAGCTTAATATATATGTTGACAGCACATTATATGATATCAGTATATTTAGAGTACAACTCTATATGAAAATTTAGACATCATCTAAAAGTACTCATTGCTAACCAACAACAAATTCTTGGCTGAGTTGACTCAAGGAGCATGTGAAGAGACAAGCTTCAAAAATATGATAATCACCAAATATCAATAATGTCAACATTTTTCATGTTTAAGCTCATGCAATTCAAGAAACAAGTCTCAAAATTTTGAATGGATGTCCAGAAAATGTAACTACCAATAAATCCAAATAACGATGAATGGAAGCATATCTATTGCAAGATATATGCAAATAGATCACTGTCGACAAGAATTGTGCTGTCAAATGTGTTCAACATTAATATGCGAAATTACTTTATTAGAGAGAACTTACTGTGATGGAACATTTGGGGTATATACAATACCCGGTTCTACTATTTGTCAAAGGACCAATATACCTCCACCATTGTCTGGCCCTTTCAAGCAATGAGGAAACACAATTGGAGCAACCCCTACAGAGGAGAGCTGTGAAATGACAGACAAGTCATTGAGTCCAAACCCAAAGATCACATCGACTGCCCTATCGGATTTGGTCAGATCTCCAGATTGTGAGTTACTACATTTATTTCATGGACAGCCCAGGACAAATGAATATCCACACGAATTTCAAGTTATACATTTAGCTATAAAGTAGGATCTATAACAAAAAGAAATATCAAAAGGAGAAAATAAATAAGTGTTCTCAGATCTACATGCAGCCAGAACTGCTGCAACACAATACGAAAATCACATTGATAAAATTCAATTCGCATTCTTTCAACTAGATAAACATTGGCAATTTAACTCTGTAACTCTCGTTGAAGCCATTATAATCACCAGCCAACATAAAATCAGTAGACATAAAGTCAGAAGGTAGCTTCAAACTAATACTTTTACCAAACTATGCAGAATTATGTTTCTACACTATAATGTACTTATCTGTATGAATACATCAGGCTACCTCCCGATAGTTAATCTTCAATAAAAACATTTTCTATAAAATACAAATTGAGCCAACAATGTAAATTCAGTATATTAAGTAAACCGAAAGAATGTTAATTAGAATGTAGCACATAATATATGATACAAGTGAAGGTCATCCATCCAAATCTTCATTTTAAGCAATTATAACTTTAGGACAGTTAATGAGATATCATTTAAGAATTTTAAATAATTCAACATAAATTCTTATAGTCACTATGTGCTGATCATGCATATGTATGATCACACATAGGCCTGAACCCATTTATACAATATTCATATTGAGCATGTCATGAACACCATCAGAATGTAAACAATCCTTGAATAAATATAGCTTCCAAGTAACCATATACAAGAAAATAATCCTAATTGGCAAAGTAGTACATAAATTAACATGGACAAAAAAAATTTATGTATATATAAAATAATATGCAACCCAAGCAGATACTGAGTCTAGCCGTCCAACATCATTATGTTAATTTTGATAGCCAAATTTAATCTGTTAAAGAAACCACAAAGAGAACATGTCTTTTTTTGTTAAAAGATTATGCAGAGCCAGAGCATTGACAATAGCAGCATCCAAGGAATCTACTCTTAATATTGTTGGAATAATTGCAAATTTTAGAAATTAATGGATGATGCTATTTAATAAAATGAGAAAAGAAAAGACTTATCAGCCGAGGCGTGCTAGGCATTGTCCTTAAGAGTAGATTTCCGCCCCTCAGAGTATGAACTCGGTACAAGTCAGGTCCAGCGGCTACCCTCCAGGATTCAACGGCAACGGCCTTGTAAGTGTGCACTCACAATACAAGGCTCCAGCGAGCAGCAAACGTGCTTCGATCTCGAACGAAGAGGAAGAGGAAGGGGGACGCATCAGTCTGCAGCAACAAGAAAGCTGCGGCGAGGGAGGATCTGTTCGTGTTTGTGGAGGCAGAGGCGAACAGAAAAGAGGCACAACAGTAGGAACGAATTTTAGGGTGGAAGAATGATTTTCCGCAGTGTCTAAAACTCTTGAAAGAATAGGGTTTATATAGGTGAAGGCAAATGACTGTTGGAATTCCGCAATTAAGAGAGAGGTTTTAATTCTGCAATTAAATGTAATTATAGATGTTGCAATATTAAAATGAAAATATAGCGGTTGCGGTATTAAAACAGCCATTAAACAGAATATAGCTGTTGAGACAATTAATCAGCGCCATTAAGAAAAGAATATGGCTGTTGGGAAATTAATGGGCCTTTCAAATTCTGCAAAACAAGTGGGCTAAAAAATGATGCAAAACTCGGGCACTCCACGCGCGCACCCGTGAACCCCCCCATGCGCAGGCGTGACGCCAGCGCACACACGCTAAGGTTTTCTGGATCCGACGCCCACAATTTCCATTCGGTTCAACCCGGTTTGGGCTCAGCCCCTTGCTTGGGCTCATGCGCACGCGAGCTACCCCCAAGTCCTAGCCCATTAACAAGTCCAATAGCCCAATAACAAGAAGACTCTTATATACCCATCAAAGGGTTATCTCCCATCCAATGTGGGACTATTTTCTCTTTAAAATGAAGAAATATCCAACAGGATGTTGTCGAGAGGCATGCCGTAAAACAAGTTCGTGCGGGATCTTGTGAAGGGTCTAAGGTGCCATGGATGATGGGCCTTAACAGCATTACAATGATATCAGAGCGATACCCAACATTGGTATTAGAGCCTAGGTCTATTTTGATCTAAAAACTGCAAAGGATATAAATGCATATATGTTTGCGAAGAACATGCTGATAATGTGATTATCTAGTTTTAAAGATTATGAGATAATTGTTAACATGAAACAACTTAATTTTATAAGATAAAATTTTAGATGCTTTAAAATTATGCTTAAAATTTATGTGATAAAATTTTAAGTTGCATGCTATTCGTTATGAGATAAATTTGTTGTTCATGTAAAAAATTATGAGATAATTATTAAAAAGGATTGTAACTTAATTTTATGCGATATTTTAAGTTGCTAGTCATCATGCTAATTTTATGAGATAAAATTAAGTTGATGTGTTTTAATGGTAATTTTAATTTCTTGCATATTATGTGATAATTCAAGAAAACCTCTTAGGATAGCCATTAAAAAATTTCTAAAACTTATGAGATAAATTTTAGATGGACATGCTATGTTTAATAAATTGTTACAACAATCAAATTCCTAATTCCTGATTAGGGTAAACCTTTCCAACAATTATTATTTTAATCGTTCTGATAATAATTTTGATAAAATGCTATACTTTAAATTGTTGTAATTTGAATTTATTAAAATCCTAATACATGATTATGATAGCACGTTGTAACCTATAAATCCTTATAGTTGATAATGACTCTAATAAAAGTTATAAACCAATGCTAATAATTTCGAATTTTAGGATTCAACTGGTTGATATGATTAACTAGTTTTAATGAAGCCAATTTTAGTCGATGGCACACATATGAATGATTAGTTTCCTTCAATGTAACATGATCCGGTCTAGTGTTTTTTGACTAGTGTTGTGGATCACCCTAGCTCGACTGGAGATAGTGATACTGGCCTAGCCAAATCCCTGGCTGTGTTCCGCTGGACCGCATGGATGCAAATTATGATTATGTGACACCGTCAACTTTATCTAGTCTAATACGTTAAAAATTTTCTTCAAGATTAATCATAGCCCGCCTTAATTTTAGATTAGGGGACTAAAATACGCCTGTCATGGTTTGAGTATCCTCAAGCTAAGACATGGTCTCTTTTAGAAACCGACTCCATAATACATATGATGTAGTCTAGTCTTAACCGAAACCGCCGCGTCGGGTCTCCTCGAGTGTCGGTGTAAGTTAAGTTTGGACATGAAAATAAGGGTTCGACTAGACTAGTCATTATGGTTTGTTGAGTCTCCTCAAGATCATAAGTGACTAGGGAAAAAACCTATAGGGAGTCACATGTGATGTAATCGATGAAGAGTTCATCTCCCAATTACAGAGACAATCAATTTGATTTGATTGCCTTTTTGAAACAACCTGCACTATTTAGATATATGATTTTTATTATTAGGTTAGGATCTTAATTAATAGGTTAGGGTTTTTAAAAAGGTTTAATAATGAGGTTGTTTAAAAAAATACGCAGACTCTTTTAAAAAAACAAATTTTATAAAAACAATATTTTATACAGTAGTAATGAGTTAAGCAGATCGGTCCCTCGACGTCCAAAAATTACAAAGAAAATACCGGGGTGATCACGCCTCCGAGAGGATCATGAAAACGGGGTTCGGTCGTGCGTCTGAACTACGGAGAACAATAGTAAGAAACAAAATACGAAAATACACACATGAAACAACAATACGCGCTAAAATACATACGGCCGGAAAGTGACCGTTACATCCTACCCACCTAACAGAAAATTCCGCCCTCGAAATTTCTAACACCTACTGATCAGGGAACAAAAGCGGGTAGCGCTCTCTCATCTCTTCTTCTCGCTCCCAGGTGGACTCTCCAGGTGATCCATGACACCACATCACTCTCATCAAGTCGACTACCTTGTTCCTCAACTACTTTTATCGACGTCCAAAATCTGCAATGGCTGCTGCTCATACATCAGGTCCGGTCGGACCATGATCGCTGAAAAATCCACAGCATGCGATGGGTCACTGACGTATTGACGTAGTTGAGATACGTAAAAAACGTCGTGAACTCCCTCCAAAGAGGGTGGTCGGGCAAGGCAATATGCCACTGCTCCCATACGCTCTAGCATGCCAAACGGTCCAATATACCTCGGGCTCTACTTTCCCTTCTGCCCGAAACGAAGGACTCCGCGATTCGGAGAGATCTTCAGGAAGACCTGATCTCCTGGTTGAAACTCCAAAGGTTGCCTCTTGGCATCTGCCCAATGCTTGTAGCGATCTTGAGCAATCCGGAGCTTATCCCTGATGTCTCTCACGACATCCATAGCCTCTACAATCATCTCTGGACCCAACAGCTCTCTGTCTCCAATGTCATCCCAGCTCAGTGACGACTGACATTTCCTTACGTATAGAGCAGCAAATGGCGTCATGCCAATACTCACTTGATAGCTGTAGTTGTAGGAGAATTCTACTAGATGGAGATGATCCTCCCACGAACCCTTCAGATCCAGCGTACAAGCTCTCAGCATATCCTCCAGAATCTAAATCGTCCTTTTCGATTGGCCATCAGTCTGCGGGTGGTACGCCGTGCTGAAGCTCAGACTCGTACCAAGGTTCTCCTGTAGGCTTCTCCAGAACTGAGACGTGAATTTTGAGTCTCTTCGGATATGATGCTCACCGGAACTCCATGTAAGCGCATAATCTCCTGCACGTACATGGTCTACATCACAAACTAACCTTAAGGAGGAACTATAGATAGAGAAGTAAAATATTTTTACCTCTAGATACTTCCTCGCCAAGATTTTCGTGGACTGTCCCACTCGGAATGGGATGAAGTGCGCAGACTTGGTCAATCGGTCAACGATCACCCAGACTGCGTCGCTCTGCTTAGGACTCCGAGGTAGGCCGGTCACGAAATCTATCATGATGTGCTGCCACTTTCACTTCGGAATAGGAAGCGGTTGTAGCAATCCTGCTGTTTGATGGTGCCCCGCCTTCACTTGTTGACATACCATACACTTGGCAACGCTCCGTGCCACACTCCTCTTCATGCCAATCCACCAATAATTCAGACGGAGGTCCTCGTACATCTTCGTGTCTCCAGGATGTATGGAATAAGGCGAGCTATGTGGCTCATTCAACAATTCCTCTCTACTGTCTCCTGCAGGCACACAGAGTCTACTGCCGTATCTTAGAGATCCATCCGCATGAATGATAAACTCCGTCTGAAATCCAGCTTCGACCTGTCTTCTGATCCTCTGCAGCTTCGGATCTCCTGCCTGAGCTGCCTTGATACGATCCACAATCGTTGACTAAATCTACATAATCATCAACGAAACAATCACTCCAGGTAGGACAAACTCAATGTCTATCCCTCTCATCTCCTGCTGTAAACTCGAGTGGGCAGTATGCATCATCACTGCGGGGAGTCTGCTCAAAGCATCTGGTACTACATTCACTTTCCCCGGATGATACTGCAGATCTATCTCATAATCTGCCATCAGCTCCAACCAGCGTCTCTGACGCATGTTGAGCTCCTTCTGAGTAAATATATACTTCAAGCTTTTGTGATCGGTGAATATATTTTATGCTCTCACTCAGCAGGAAGTGTCTCCAGATCTTCCACGTAAATACCACAGCTGCTAACTCCAGATCATGTGTCGGGTAGTTCTTCTCATGATTCTTCAACTGTCGAGAAGCGTACGTGACCACGTGACCATGATGATGTACAAGGCCCATACTGACAATACTGTCGAGAAGCGTAGGCGACCACGTGACCATGCTGATGGCCATAGCGTGTGCTACCGGCTACAAGACATGACAAGACAAGGCAAAACAAGACTGTGTGTGTGTCTAGGGTTCACGCCTTAAGGTTAGAGGGGGATCAAACCCTCTATACCTTGCGACCGCTAAACCCAACCCCACCCCAAGTGCACAAGACAATTCCGTACAAAGGATCACTCTCTCTGTCTTGGAGAGTGCCTTATTCCCCGTAGGTTATCCGTACAAAGGATCACTCTCTCTGCTAGGAGAGTGCCTTATTCACCGCAGGTTATCCGTACAAAGGATCACTCTCTCTGCTAGGAGAGTGCCTTATTCCCCCGCAGGTTCAATACAATTTCATACATGAAGTTACATGGCATGGCAAGAATGATGCATGTCCGTTTTCAGATATTTATCAATGTGGCAATTATAGCATGTTGCCTAGACTTCGTCATCAAGTCTAGGCTGTCATGAGGGTTTCTTTGACGATATCATTTCACGTCTAGGTTTCTTGTTCACATTTTTACAAATTAAGGAAAGTAAATTCCTAAAGGTGGCCGTTTCAATGCAAGTGAGCACACTTGCCTAAATTGGCGAGAAGTGCGTCCATAGGGGCGTCTCGTTATGTGTAGTACGTCGATTACGGTTTGCTGTAACAGAGTAAACAGGACGATGTCAGGACTGGTTTTAGAAGACCTATTATGACATGTCACTAGGTTGATCGTAGCTACCGTAGCAGTTCCAAATCACGTCGTTCACACGTTCAGACCTATGCTTTAGTTCTCTACGTCGATTATACCCTATGTGCACAGTCAAAATAGTCCAATCGACGGTCTAGGTTATCACAACAGTTTAAAGGTGCATAAAATAAATTTAGTGATTACGTTGCCAGTTTTAATTAGGTTTTCACGTGGCGTAACGTTTGGGTTACTACGAGTAGGGGATACCAACCTAGTATGACGATCGCGCATAGATCTGACGCCTGATCTAGAAGTAGTAACAGATCTCATCGCCTCCGCTCTCGAAACATCCCATCTCTGGTCCTTGGCGTCGCAGGCTCCGGTTCCTCGACTGCGGGTAGCGCAGTGAATAGAGGTATCGTCGGGGTCACCTCGGCTGTGGGTAGCGCAACGAAGCAGCTTACGGCAACAAGGGTAGCGGCGACAGCGAGGACAGCGGCAGCGACAACTTGTGGCCTGGAGAGTTGCGCACGATAACAAGGGAACGACGCAGCGAGGGGCTAGGGTTTTCAGGTAGGGTTGTGCGAATGGGAGAAGAGAGAGGAGGAACGGACGCGCGGGGGAGGAGGATGAAGGCCTGGGCACGGGTTGCAGGCCGTCGGGCTTTTGAGAGGGAAGAGGAAGTTGGCCGCACGGTGGGTTTGCTCGGAGAGAGAGACGTCGGTGCGGGCTCTTGGCGGCTGAAAGAGGAGAAGGCGCAGGTCGAAGGTTGCGTGTGTGCCGCTCGGAGGGAGGTCAAGGGCTAGGGGATTAAGGTGAGGCACTGGAGAGTTGCGTGTGGACTGGCTAGGGTTAGATGGTAGCTGAGACTAGGTGAGGGGAGAGGACAGTTGAGACTAGGGTTTTAGGTTGGGTGAAAGTTTGAAAAGGCTTGGGTAGATGGGGCTCTCGGGATTTAGGTTGCTTTGTAGTCTCCTGTAGAGTTTGTTATGGGAGAGCTTCACGGGGGTGAGAGGTGGAAACATGGGAAGAGTTGTTAAGATTTTAAGGGAAATTGTTATGATTTTAATAGGTTAGTTTAAAAAATATATTTGATTTGATTGCCTTTTTGAAACAACCTGCACTATTTAGATATATGATTTTTATTATTAGGTTAGAATCTTAATTAATAGGTTAGGGGTTTTAAAAAGGTTTAATAAAGAGGTTGTTTAAAAAAATACGCACAGACTCTTAAAAACAAATTTCATAAAAACAATATTTTATAAAGTAGTAATGAGTTAAGCAGATTGGTCCCTTGACGTCCAAAAATTACAAAGAAAATACCGGGGTGATCGCGCCTCCGAGAGGATCGTGAAAACGGGGTTCGGTCGTACGTCTGAACTATGGAGAACAATAGTAAGAATCAAAATACGAAAATACGCGCACAAAACAACAATACGCGCTAAAATACGTACTGTCAGAAAGTGGCCGTTACAGGAATTGTCCCAAAGACGCTATCCTTCCGTTCAGCCTCTGAAGCTCTCTAAGAGTCGAGGGCTCCTTTATCGTGATGATGGCAGCAATCTTGTTGGGGTTGGCATCGATCCCTCAGTTTGTTAGCATGAAACCGAGGAACTTCCCCGAACGAACCCCGAATGTACATTTGGCGGGGTTTAGTCGAAGGTTGTATCGCCGGATCTATGCAAATATCTCCTGGAGGTCTGCGAGGTAATCCGTTGGTTTCTTTGACTTAACCAACATGTTGTCAACGTAGACTTCTAGGTTTCGCCCTATTTGAGCCTCCAAGACGTCGTTCATCATGCGTTGGTACATGGTCCTGTATTTTTTCAAACCGAACGGCATTTTGCTTTAACAGAATATACCTCGATCAGTGATAAAAGAAGTTCTCCTCATTTTTCGGTGCCATTTGAATCTGGTTATACCCGGAGAAGGCGTCCATAAAGCTGAGAAGCTCGTAGCCCGAGGCACTGTCGACTAGATGGTCGATTCGTGGCAGGGGTAGCTAACTTTTGCGCACGCCTTGTTTAGGTCGGTGAAGTCGACGCACATTCGCCACTTACTGTTCGCCTTCTTGACCATTACGACATTCAAGAGCCATTCGGGGTACTTGACTTTTCGAATGAAGCGGGCCTCCAGAAGTCGATCTACTTCTTCGTTAGCAGCTTTCATCTTTCGCCTCCCATGTTTCTCTTCTTTTGCTTCATGTGCTTGGAGGTCGGGTCGACCTCCAGCTTGTGGGATGCTACCTCATGGTCGATGTCGGTCATGTTCTTCAGGGTCCAGGCGAAGATTTCAGCATGCTCTCTTAGGAGAGCGATTAACCGCTCTTTTAGGTCGCCATGGAGTAATGACCCGACTGAGACGGTTTTTCCTTCCTCGTTAGAGACCCTGATGTTCTCTGTTTCTTCGACTGCGGTAGGCCACCGATCTTCGATCCGTGGGTCGACTGGATCTGCCTGCTCGATCCTCCTCAGGGCGGTGGACAGCGTGTCGCACGACCTCGCATGCTTCTGATTCCCTCTCACTCTTTCGACCCGTTCGGGTGTCTAGAACTTGACTATCTGGTGGAAGGTTGAGACACCGTGTCTATGGCATTCATCAGCGGTCTTCCGATGATCCCGGTGTATGCCGAGTTGATCTTCACCACCATAAAGTTGGTTAGGCGAGTGATTTGTTGAGGATACGTACCGAGGGTCACCTGTAAGGTGATGATGCATGCTATTGGGGCAGAGTGTCCGGTGAACCCCACCAAGGGTCCTGTGTAAGGCGTCAACTCTTCATACGACATTTTCATCCTCTCCAGCATAGTGAAGAAGAGTATGTCGCACAAGCTTCCGGTGTCGACGAGCGTCCTTTTCACGGCGATCTCTTTGATGGTGGCCGTGGTGACCACGGCATCATCGTGAGGTAGTTCTACCCCTTCGAGATATTCATCTGAGAAGGAGATAGGAGGCATTGAACATCTGGGGCACTTTCACCCCACAGATACTGTTATCAATATCCCAGTGTAGGAGCTTTGGAGAGAGGTTGATAGCTCCGGGTGCGGGGACCTCCAGTTATCATGTTGATGATCCTGACGCTGGGGGTCCTACGGCAGCCTCGGAGGACGTGGTTGGGTGAGTCGACATGGTCGAGCAGTTCATCAATGGGGATGTCAACTCGTGGATTTCCATAGACGGCGCCAAACTGTTAAGGCCAAAATTGACCAGGACAGTTGTCAGGCTGATGGAGACTCATAGCACTGAGCTGAAGCCTTGTCAGTAGTTGAGATGGGGCCCTTGGTTGGAAGAACCAGGATCAGATGTTGGTAGTTGGAGGTGATACGACCTTCGATCGACCTATCAGCGGCCGTTGGGTCGATCGTTTGAGGTTGATGACGCAACCTCGACCTTCTATGTTGAATGACGATCGTCGATCTGCACCACATGGAGTTGTTATGGGGTCGGATCTGGGTTCCGACCCAAATCCCCTCAGATGCATAAGTTAGTAGGAAACTTAAGGAAGAGAGGGAGCTTGGTGTAGTTGAGATCGACCCACGGAGGTTTGTCTCTAGACTAACGACACACGCTCGAATATGAAGATGGTAAGAGTAAGAAGACAGAGTTCTATGTATTAGATCTCGTACCTTGAATATGGAACCCCTTTACCTTTGTCTGTCAGCCTATTTATAGGTAGCTCCTTCTTGATGAGGCGTAACCACTCCTCATTGATTAGGGTACGATCTTCTCCGAGATTCGTGCTAACGGCTGCCCATTTACTCAGTCCCATTAACTCTCCCTTGAATGTCGGTGCTAGCCCAATGGTCGAACGACCCGTTCGTCTGACCCAGCTGTATCCTGCTCGGAGTGCCAGGATATTGGGTCGTGGATGCTTAACGGGCAGGGTATGCAGATACCCAATTTGGGTTCGTACCGGTGCACTAACATCGAGTGATTGGCTCAGAGGCGCGGTGTTGGCTTGCTTCGGATGGACCAGTTTCAGAGGCACAGAGGCGGCTTGATTCGGAGAGCTAAAGTTGTTGCTGAAAACAACGCTTTGTTTTCTGCGGAAGCAAAGTTCCGGGTATGTTTTTAATGTTTTCATATTTATATTGTTGCAATAGTTTATATCTTTTTTGGGGCTGGTCAGACCCACCCCAAGATATTAGAGATCCTGGCTGGGGTCTTTGATATCCTTAGGGCATTTTATTAAAGTGTTTAATAATTCTATTTTTCCGCTGCTATATTTTTGATTTTATCGTCCGTCTGACGTAGGACAGGCATAGATTTATACCCCAATGGTACCTAAAACCCCAACATTGGTATATGAGCTTGTTGAGCTTGAGTATGGATTCTCGGGTTATGAGCTGACCCAAAGTAATCGCTCTTACCATACCAAGTCCCGATAAGATATGGATTTATGATGGGTTGGACGTTGTCGAGA
Source organism: Scilla litardierei (assembly GCA_030789695.1). Classification (NCBI taxonomy): domain Eukaryota; kingdom Viridiplantae; phylum Streptophyta; class Magnoliopsida; order Asparagales; family Asparagaceae; genus Scilla; species Scilla litardierei. The sequence continues at coordinate 120,538,301 of CM061139.1, read as the reverse complement.
GGCATGCCGTAAAACAAGTTCGTGAGGCATCTTGTGACGGTTATAAGGTGCCATGGATGATGGGTCTTAACAGCGTTACAATGATATCAGAGCGATACCCAACAGAAGAGGCCACCCCCTCGCAAATGAACGACCCTATCTTGTCATCAGAGGTAAGTCTAAGGGGCCACCCCCTCGCCACTTAATGACTCTCTCGTGTCGTTAGACGTAAGTCGAAGGTGCCACCCCCTTGTCACCGAACGACCCTCTCGTGTTGTCAGACGTAAATCGAGGGGGCCACCCCCTTGCCACTGAACACTCCTCTCGTGTCGTCAGACGTAAGTCATGAGGGGGCCATCCCTTTGCCACTGAACGACCCTCTCGTGTCATCAGACGTAAGTCGAGGGGACCACCCCTCATCACTGAATGACCCTCTCGTGTCTTTAGACGTAAGTCGAAGGGGCCACCCCCTCGTCACTGAACGACCCTATCATGTCGTCAGATGTAAGTCGAAGGGCCCCCCGCCACTGGACGACCTTCTCGTGTCGTCAGATGTAAGTCGAAGGGGCCACCACTCGCCACTGAACGATCCTCGCGTGTCGTCAGTTGTAAGTCGAAGGGGCCATCCCCTCGCCACTGAACGACCCTCTCATGTCTTCAGACGTAAGTAAAAGGGGCCACTCCATCGCCACTGAATGAACCTCTCGTGTCGTCAGACGTAAGTCGAAGGGGCCACCCCCTCGCCACTGAACGACCCTCTTGTGAGTCGTAAGTCGAAAGGGACACCACTTCTCCACTGAACGACCCTCTCGTGTCCTCAGACGTAAGTCGAAGTGGCCACCCCTCGCCACTGAACGATCATCTCGTGTCATCAGACGTAAGTCGAAGGGGCCACCCCCTCGCTACGGAACGACCCTTTTCGGTTGTCAGACGTAAGTCGAGGGGGCCACCCCCTTGCTACTGAATGACCCTCTCGTGTCGTCAGCCGTAAGTCAAAGGGGCCACCCCTTTGCCACTAAATGACCCGATCATGTCGTCAGCTGAAGTCAAAAGGGCTATCCCCTCACCACTGAACAACCCTCTCGTCTTGTCAGCTGTAAGTCAAAGGGGCCACCCCCTCGCCACTGAACGACCCTCTCGTGTCATCAGACATAAGTCGAAGGGGCCACCCCCTTGCCACTGAATGACCCTGTCATGTCTTCTGACATAAGTTGAAGGGGCCACTCCCTTGCCACTGAACGACCCTCTCTAATCATCAGACGTAAGTCTAAGGTCACCACTGAATGACCCTCTCTTGTTGTCAAACATAAGTCTAAGGGGCCACCCCCCTCGCCACTGAACGACCCTATCGTGTCGTCAGACATAAGTCGATGGGGCAACCCCTTGCAACTGAATGAGGTGGTCTAGTTTGGACATGGTTCAACGACATAACCCCGACCATCTTGAGCAAGGGTTTAACCAGACCAAAGGGGCCATCAGGCATTACGACCACCATATGAGCGATGACAAACAAGGAGATATAAGTCAAACTTTTCTGGAGTTCAAACTACATTACATAATTGTCATCGTTTATATGGCAATTACCCCCTATACATTTGAAAATTTTGGTAGGATAAGAAGAGCCTCAAGATTCTACAATGAATCACGGTGCCCTTGATCTCCCTCAAGCACAACAACATGCTCGTGATCCTTCGAAGTACCAGCGTCTGCATCGTCACCCTTTGTGATGACGATTTCACCGGTAGGAGCGGCCCCATTCGTGCCTTGACTTAAATCGTCGCCATCGATGACCGAAAACAACACGGGGATCTGGTCGATCTCAGCGACGATACCAGGGAATCGATCCTTCACCTCCGATCGACATTGTTCATAGCCATGCGTATACAGTTCGTCGAAGTCGGGCAATAAATCCTTGTATTTATGGACCTCCCTCTCCACTATGGCATCTGTGCCAACTCCCCGAAAGCTATCGGCAAGTCAGGCGAGGAGCTCGTTCTCCCTGACTTCCCACTTGGCTTTCTCCTCCATCAGCATTTTTTCCGCTTGCTCCCTCGAGGTGGCTTGGGAAGCTTCCTTCTTATGAGACTCTCTTAACTCGTGCTCAAGCTCAAGCACTCGTGATCGTCTCATTTTACACAGAAGCCCCATTCTATCCAACTCCGCCTGAGATTTCTCCACGACCTTCTTAACGGCCCCTAAGGTGACTTCATGATTAGCCACCACCGATGCATGTCGACGCAATGCAGCATTAGCCACGAGAGCCTACATACAAGGCATAATGGTTAACGTCTGCACCTGCATCATCCATAATGAAAGGTAGCACAGTAATTACCTGAACATTCGCGTGGACGACAATTGAAGTAAGCCTCTCGTGATCGACCCTCTCCAGAACGGCCCTATCCCATGGAAGGGTCACGTTTTCGGTAATCCGAGAGACGATCCCGTAATTCAGAAGAGAAGACTCGTCTCTCTTGATTGGAAATTCCATTTGAAGGAGCTCCTCCACAGGACAATCAAATAGGGTTTGAGGCGATCGATTTTCCAGCAAAAGTGATCTGAATTCTTCAGTGATATCCTCGGCCAGAGACACTGGAGGGAACATGCCCCCAAGGCTAGGAATCCTGATGCAGAAGGGGCTCCGGAGGAAGTTGGGGTTTCCCTGAATCTCCCTCTAAAAAGGGCTCTCTGTTCCTGCTCGTGAATATGGGTCTCGCCATGCAATTGGCTTGCATCCGAAGGCGTAGGCCGACCCATGGTGGTAGTCGACTCGGATGGCTCCGGGTCACTAAGGCAAAGTTGCCACCTCTTTTTATTCCCCTCAACTGCAACCCCTCAAATTTGGTGGGGGGGCTTTTCTTTTTTCTTCCACTAGAAACGAGCCAGCTGAGGAGCCCCATGAGCAACAACATGCAATTCCTCTGATGATCGAGCCGCTCCTTCCTCCAGAAGGGGCTCTCGCGGAGATACGATGATCTCCTCAGATTCTCTGATAGAAGCCTTGACCACCTCCCTCAACGCTAGGTCCACCTGGTACTCCAGAGTAACCATGCCTACAAGTAAAAAACATGTTAGGATATGAAACAAAGATTGAACAGTTGATGGGCAAAATTGGATCGACCTTTCATCCATATGGTCCGACGTAGCACCAAGACGGACCACAACCACTTCGTCTTCCTTATGTTCTCTGGCAGGTTCAATAATTCATCGACGGCTTCCTTCTCCGCTCCGGACAGAGGCTTGTCCTCGACGAGACCTAAGTCAGGCACACCCCATTCAGTGCAAAAGCTCGCCTCGCCTTGAAAGACTACGAATACGAACTCGTCTTTCCAATTTGAATTCAAGGAAGGGATATCATTAAATAGCTTCCTGCCTCGAGGGGCTGTATTCATGTACCAACCCGGATTCTTGAGGGGAGGAATCAAGAAGAAGTAATTAAACAACCCCATCGATGATGTGTCGATATTTTACACCTTTTTCATAGCATCATGACATTGCATTCCATGCCATTTTCGCGTTCAAATCTAGTATTTTCCTATAATATCACATTTCTAACGTTATATTCGAGTTTCATAGTGTTTTATGAATTTTGAGGGATTTTGGAGTGATTTGGGACTCGATCTGGGTATGGACACATCTGACACGCCCGTGAGCTCATTGGCGAAGCTCTACAAGAGTTCGCCGAGTTTTGGGAACCAAGGGAGGAGTGGAGAGAGCAAGGGGAGAGGAGAAGCTTCAGCAGCTTCAGTAAGGAATTTCCCAGGCGACTCGACCGAGCAGAGCAGCTGCTCGGTCGAGCAGATGCAAATGGAGAAGAAGCGGCTGATACGCGGATTGCTCGGACCGAGCACCTATGTGCTTGGTCGAGCAGCGCCAACCTTCCGAAGTTGAAGCAGCCTCCTACACGGCCCGAGCAGCTCCTTCAGTGACCGAGTCAGCTATCTGCTCGACCGAGCAGAGCTGACTCGGGCCGTGCAGACAGAGTGATGATTTTGGAGGAGCGCGATTTACTGTCATGCTCGGTCAAGCAGTACATCTACTCAGACCGAGCGGCCGACCGAGCAACCCACTGCTCGACCGAGACACTGACTCGGTCGACGATGCTAAAGGCCATTTTGGGAAGTATTTTCGGCCGTCTGTTGTGCGCTTGGGGGAGTGAAGTAGGATCTGTGACAGCGTTTGAGGGGAGCCGATTCATTGTTAGTTTTTGGGAATTAATTTTTGAAGAGGAGATCAAAGAAAAAAACTTGTTAGATCTAGATTGACTTTTGAAGATTATTGGATTGAATTTCCTGGAAGTTTATTTTGCTATTCTCGCGTTCTTGGAATATTGTTTTCTCTCGAGATCTATTGCTCGTTGTAGTTTCTAAATTTTCATTCTATCAATTTGCCATGATGTTTTCTCTCCTAAAAATTGTGTTTTTATTCGTTAATAACTTCATGAGTGAGTAGTCTTTTCTAGGGTTGATGGGTTAGCCCTAAGACCCTAGGGGAAAGACGTAGATCTGGATCCCTATGTTGAATTAGGAATATAGGGGAATATTTCGGGCGATCCTACTGAATCCCTAGGATAACCAGTACTGAGATCATGCCCACAGTCTGTGGAATTGATGTGCTTAAGGGGTATCCCTAGGATTCGAATAGGGAAATCGGCGGATCCAACCAAGGCTCGTGACCATGCCCGGCTTGTGCCTTGAGGGGATCCACCGACGAACTATATCGCCACGTTGACGGCTACCGTTGTTGCGTCAACGAGAGCCACCAAAATACCTTACAATTCTAACCCACGAGAGTGGTACGAATTGGGAGATTAATCCCCTACTCCTAATGCAACATAAGCATTCTATTCCAATGCCAATCCCCGACGGTGTTAGCGGTGATCCCTAATACCCTAGTCCTTTACCTTACTAAATCAACACCACCACCACAACCAATCCTCTCAACCCGACAGTTATCTCACTTCGAGATATAAAAGTAAGCTGAGAACTCAAATACACTGTCACCGTCCATGTGTGATCCGACATCCTTTATACTATAATTTGACACTGTCTGCTTACGGATAGAGCCCGGAATTGACACCTAGGGGCCATACCACGCCTGGCGATCGTGACACCGCCGGGTGGATTCTAGGTGTAGGTTTCGGGTGCGCCAATCGATGTTTCAAATTTTTTCATCACGCACAAAGCGATGAAACCAACCATCGTACATATGGCGTTTGGCATCAGCTGACAAATGGAAAGGTTCAATGTACTCAGTACATAGTGCATGAAAAGATGCATGGGGAATCGGAGCCCTCGTTGGAAGGCTTTGACGTAAACCCCAACCTCCCGATCACTGGGACGACGAACAATTTCATCCCTCCCCGGCAATCGGATCTGGTAGTCGAGACAGACGTATTTTCTATGGAATTCGGGGATTTGATCGGCTCCAACTTTGGATATTTGGTTGGCGATCAGGCCAAGCACTACGGCTCCCTTATTGTTCTTCTGCATGACGAAAGCCGAACTCCTCCTAGAGGCAGTGATGGATGAGAAGCCATTTTCGAAAGGAAAAAATTTAAGTTGAGAACGATGGAGGCGATGACGTCAAATTCCCACTCAGGAACCGTCTTATATTGACTAGACGACCACAACATGATGAGACACGTGTCGAAGATCCAAGCCTCTTAACATCTTGGATTTCGAACCGACAAATCGTCCGAATCAGGAAAGTAGGCGCTTTGACGCCTAATACTTGAGTATTAATTCCTCGACTGTCGTATCCCATTAATGCGATGTAACGTCGCTTAATCCCAATAGGCAAACTATCCGAGGTCAAGCGATGGTGAATCATCAGGCCAGCACTCGAGGGGGGTCGTTAAGCGAACGATTAAGGCCCACAGAGCCCATAAAATAGGCCTGAAGCTAACTCAGTCAAAGCCCACGTACCATTCGCCCGTTGCACTCCCACCAATTAAACGTGGGATTGAAGGTGAGCTCATAAAAAGTGGGACGTGTGCAACGGTTACCCCTATTAAGTGGGAAAGATCATGGTACCAAAATTGGTGACCGTTATCCTCCCAACGTCACTGAAGAGACCCTGAAAGTCTATAAATACACATGAGACAGACATAATAGGGGAGGTACGAGATCTGATACTTTGACATTACATATTCTAACTTGTATTTCTTACACAAAAGAGCTTGCGACGGTAGACCTGAGATGAGCCTTTGTGGGTCGATTTCAGCTGCACCAAGCTCCCTCCCTCTCTTAAGTTCTATTTTAACTTAAGCATCGGAGGATTTTGGTCGGGACCCAGAACCGACCCTCAGATGCTTCCTTGTAGTACAGATCATCGAGCCCCGATCTAGCGAGAAGGTCGTGCCTGAGCTTCTCAACAAAAATCGACCGAGGCTCGACCCATTTGAAGGTCGAACGAGCACCGCAAGTCGACTATCATCTACCAACGACCCTAGTTCTTCCAACCTAGAGTCCCAGTCAACCGATTGACGAGGATCCAACTCAGCAGGAAAGTGTCCACGTCAACGTTTTGATTATTTTGGTCATTTTTGGCCTTAACAACATCCGTTGTATCAAAACTAATCTGGCGTTTAAACCATCGATATGCGTATGGTGAAGGATGATTAGGCGTCTGGAGAATTTAAAATAAAAACTAAATCTCGAAGCACCAAACATCTGCAAGAAGAGCATCAGACGCCTGGTCCGAAGAAAGTAGGTCGGTTGGAAAAATTATCAGGGTATCCATGCATATGATGATGACATACCAGGTGCCTAACCAACTGTGTAGGCGTCCGGTCATAATACTTCAGACGGCTGGGTTAACAAAGACCGAAAGAGTTGCTCTCGGGAAAATTTGTCTCAACAATATATTTTACTGATCAGGCGTCTGAAGTTCAACAGCCAAGCACATAGACCACTGTGTAGGCGTCTGGTCAAAGAATAACAGACGTCTGTTCGAATGAAAATCTCTGAGAGACACAAATTACTGACACGGTAGACGTCTGGTTCCACTATACCAGGCATCTGTCACAATCCAGCATACCTAGTATGAACCTAGGATAAAATCTAAAGGAGCTCTCAAGCTAAGAAGATATAATCATCTATATTACAATTGAGGGCAGATTTTGAATTTGTCCTATGTGGCAATGTCACATCAAGTTTTGGAGGGAAATTTTTGGGTTGAAGAGAAATTTGTTAGGAATACACAAAAACATTGAAATTATGAATAGACTTTTAATATTAGTTATGAAAAAAAATGTTGTTCACACACACAATCTCATCTTGGGAATGGACGCGAGCTGTGGGAGAATGAACGCGGGAGATGCTGCCAACTCATTGATCCGCGTTGCAAAACCCTGTAAAATTTCGATCCCATCTGCTGATATTTCAGGGGAAACTAATAATTATTGATTTTTGTTTAAAATTAGTGGGTCCAAGATTTTTAAATGAACAGTGTCCCACGGGCACATGTTATATGTATATGAAGCCAGCGCCGAAGGCGCCATCGAAATTTTTTAACGCTGATTTGTTGTTCCGCGCCTAAGGCACCAGCGCCGAAATTGTTGTTTTACGACGAATTTGTTGTTCTGCGCCGAAGGCACCCACGTCGAATTTGGTTTTCTGTGTCGAAGACGCATGCGCTGAAGTTGTTGTTCCGCGCCGAAGGCGCCCGTGCCATTTTTAACGCTGATTTGTTGTTCCGCGCCTAAGGCACCTGCGTCGAAATTGTTGTTTTACGTCGAATTTGTTGTTCTGCGTCAAAGGCACCCACGTCGAATTTAGTGTTCTGTGTCGAAGGCGCATGCGCTGAATTTGTTGTTCCGCACCGAAGGCACCCACGCCGAAGATGCCTGTGCCGCTAAATATTGTAAGCTAATTTGTTTTTCTTTTAAATTTTGGTTTTGAAAAAAAAATTCGGGGAACAAAGATTTCGCAAGGGAAAATATTAAATGAACCGTGCCCGCGGGCACGGGTTATGACTAGTACTAACTAAGCATGAAATACTCTTAAAAACATAACCAATCATCAAAAACTGGACATATTCAAATCAAATGAATATTTCTCAACCTTAGCACAAAAATCACATATATATCTCATAAAAGAAATACTCAATTTCAAAAATTGAGATATATAACTCAATTAATTCAATATAGCATGAAACATGACATAACATATGAAATGAAGATGAAACATGGTATGACATGTAAAACGGTGATCTCCTTGAGTTCAGATTCACCTATAGTCCCTAATTCTCTCCTAAGCCTAACAAAGAAATCCTCCTTGAGTGGTTTAGTGAAAATGTCAATGATTTGTTTTTGGGTGTCGATGTACTCTAGTTTAATACCCTTCTTGAGAACATGATCATTAATATAATTATGTCTAATATTAATGTGTTTGGTACAAGAATATTGTATTGGGTTGTTGGATAGACATAACACTTTGGTTATCAACCATGATAGCACATGTATGCCAATTGATACCATAGCCCTTAAGTGTTTGTCTCATCCATAATACTTGTGCACAAGCTATACTCGCGACAATATATTTCACTTCGGTCGTTGGAAGAGATACCGAATTTTGTTTCCTGGAAAACCAAGAAACAAGGGAATTTTCCAGAAAATGGCAAGTGCCCTTGGTAGTTTTCCTATTGGATCTACATCCGGCAAAATTGGCATTGCTATATGAGACTAGCTCATATGTGCATGACTTTGGATAAAATAATATGTAGTCAGGTGTTTGGTTAAGATAACGGAAAATCCTTTTGACTGCAATCAAATGTGATTGTTTTGGTCGTGATTGATATCGTGCATATAAGCATATGGAAAATATGATATCGGGTCTACTCGCAACAAGATAAAGTAAACTACCTATCATACCTCGATATTGACTAATGTCAACATCCGTTCCACGTTCATCTTTATCATGATGTGTCGTCGTCGTGCTTATATGGAGTACTCTTGGAGGAAGAACTTCCCATCCCGAAGTGCTTGATCAACTCTACAGTGTACTTCATTTGGTGTATGAAGATCCCTTGCTCCAGTTGACGAATTTTAAGACCTAGAAAATATGTGAGCTCTTCCATGTGGCTCATCTTAAATTCATCCTGCATACACTTAACAAATTTTTGGCAAAGTGAAGTGTTAGTAGAACCAAATATGATATCATCCACATACACTTGTATACTGAGAATGTCATGATTAAAATACTTAGTAAAGAGTGTTGAATCAACCTTACCCATTTTGAAACCCAAATCTAAAAGAAAAATCTTTAGGCGATCAAACCAAGCTCTAGGGGTGTCCCAAACCATAAAGTACTTTCTTAAGTTTAAAAACATGAATTGGAAATTTTTCATGCATGAAACTGGTTGGTTGTGAAACATAAACTTCTTCACTAACATAACCATTTAAAATGCACTTTTAACAACTTTGAAAAGGTTTGAAAATTTTAAATGATGCAAATGATAATAATAACCTAATATATTCTAATCTAGCTACCGGAGCAAAGTATTCCTCGAAATCTATATCTTCCTCTGGCCGGTAACCTTGAGCCACTAACCTTGACTTGTTATGGGTGACGACTTCATTCTCAACCGTCTTCTTCTTGAAGATCCACTTTGTTCCAATAACATGGTGACCTTCAGGAGGAGGAACAAGTTCTCAAACTTCGTTTCTTTCAAATTGGATGAGCCCTTCTTCCATCGCCATGATCCATGAGCTATCTTCACATGCTTCGTCGATGTTCTTTGGCTTTAGAGTTGAGACGAAAGCACACTGTGTGAAGTGCTACACCTTTGACCTTGTATGGACTCCATCGCCAATATTACCTATCACTTGGTCATGCGGATGATGCAGAACCGTAGCAAAAGTCTTAGGTACACCTGAATTACTTGGAACATTCTCAACGATTTGATTAATAAGGTTAGTCGTATTAGAATCATCTAGTTTAATATCATGAAAAGAATCAGAAAGGAACTCAATGCATTCATCATCACGAGAAATAGGAGAATCAAAATCTTCTTTAAAAGAAACAAGAAGTGATTACTCAACTGCTAAAGTTCTTTTATTGTATATCCGATAGGCCTTGCTACGATCGGAGTATCCAATAAAAATTCCTTCATCAGAACGAGAATCGTATTTATCTAAGTTCAGTGTGTGGTTTTAATAAAACATTTTGAACCAAAAACTCGGAAATAATTTACTTGACGCATTTTATTATAAAATAATTCAGAACAAGTTTTGTTCGTACGGGGTCTCACAAGAATCCTATTTAGCATATAGCACGCGGTATAGTCGGCTTCTGCCCAAAATTGTGAACTAATGCGGCTATCACTAAGCATAGTGCGTACACACTCAACTAGAGTCTATTTTTCCTTTCCACAACACCATTTTTTGTGGGGCATGAAGGAAGGAAAATGTGTGAGTGATCCCGTTCTCATCACAAAAATTTGAGAATAGTTCATTATCGAATTCACCTACATGATCACTACGAATAGTGACAATGTGGGTGCCTTGAATCTTTTGAACTTTCTTTGATAAAATAATAAAATTTTCAAGGTCTTCATTTTTATTATGTAAAAATCTTACCCAAGTAAATCTAGAATAGTCATCCACTACAATAAGTCCATAAACGGCATTCCCTAAGGATGCAACTCTAGTAGGCCCAAATACATCTAGATGTAAAAGCTCTAGGGGCCTAGTAGTGGAAGTTACATTAGGAGCCTAGTAATGGAAGTTACATTCTTATGCTTAAATGACGATTTATGAAGCTTGCCACATTGGCACAAAAACTTTTCTTATTAAAAGAAAATTTTGGAAATCCTCTAACTAGATTATGCTTGGATAGTTTGTAAAGATGTTTGAAGTCCACATAACCAAAGTGTCGGTGCCATAGAATTTGCTCATTTATGTGGGCAACCAAGCATTGGTCTTGTGTATGTGGCATGTTCAAAATATAAATATTTTTTTGGCGTGTGCTTCTAAATAAATTATTTTTATGACTACTGTTGGTGAACAGGTACAGACCACGAAACGGTGTCAAGATAAGCGACCCATTAAAAGCATGTAACCAGGAGCCCGTCTTTAAGGCGGAGTAATGCTCAGTCAAGCGAATGGCTCACTCGATCGTTAGGCTCCCACTGATACTCATGGAGGAGTTAATGAGACCGAGTAAATGGGTAGCCGTTATCGCCAATCCCGGAGAAGATCCCGTCCGAATCAATGATGGACGGTTATTCGCAATCATCGGACCAACGCCCATAAATACCTGATAAGACAATGGTAAAAGGGTTCCAACTCCCTAGGTACGAAATCTAATACTCAGACTCTACTTATTTCTCCATACATTTCTTTTATCAAAGGGCTTGCGACGCCAGATCTGAGACGAACTCCGTGGGTCGATCTCAGCTGCTCCAAGCCCTATCCTTCCCTCATGTTCCTGTCTAACTTAGGGATCAGAGGGGATTTGGGTCGGGACCCAGATCCGACCCCCCCCCCCCCCTGACGCTTTCTTGTGGTGTAGATCATCAAGTCTCGACTCTACGCGAGGGTCGCTTACAAGCTTCTCAAACTCGGTCGACCGACGCCTGATATGCTCGAGGATTGATCGAGCACCACAAATCAACTACCTACAACAAACGACTCTGGTTCTTCAAACACAGGGTCTAACTCAATCGGCTGACGAGTGTAACGACCCGAATCCCGGGCCCGTTACTTTTTTGATATTTGCGCAGGTCCTGCAGTTAACCAGTGAAAACAAAATAGCCACGATGCAGAGATGTACAAAATACCCAAATAGTGTCCAATTATTACATCCATATTGTACAAAAATGGTCCAACTATCGTACATGAAGGAAAGTAAATATAACAGGAAATAACTCTGAAAGCTGCAGACTCATGGTCAAATTCTGGCGATATTAACTCTAGAGCATCTACCTCCATATGTACGTCGTCTGCGGTGCCTCATAGATGAAACCGTAGGTAAGTCACAACAATTCTAGCAATAGAAACAAAGTAGTGCAAAAGTATGGAACAGATTATAGTAAACAAAAGATGGTCAGATAGGTACAAAAAGTAAAGTATGAGCTGACAGATAAGTAAAGTACTGGTAACTGTTCAGGTGTGGTAAGTGAAGTGCATGTGATGCATAAAGTAAAGATGACTGAACTAGAGCAATAACTGTGGCATGGCATATGGTAGCAACAATATTTCGATCACAGACAATGTGATGACGATAGTTAGACATCCATGTGGTTGTAGCAACACTTAGGGAGGTGAGTGTCATTTGGCTATCTAATAGTGTAGGCGGGCCTAATAATAAGAAGTCTAACTTAACTTCCAAATCAGCCAGTCAGTCAGGGCTTGAAGGCACAGGTCACTTCAAAGACCGCAGGAACAAGTCCATTGGTTGACCAACCCCCTTCCCATTCCTTTCTAGACACTGATTCAGTCGTAATTCAAGACCGCTTATTATTAAACCTTTCTATCACGTTCGAGTAGTCTCAACTTAGTCCGTAGATAATGGTATCAATTCAGCAATAGTGGCATAGTAAACAAACAAACTAGTGCATCAGTCTTAATTGCCGCAAGGGCCCAATAGTGTGCTCCGTAAATGTGCTCCGTAAATGCCCGAGGGCCCAATAGTATTTTCCGTAAATGTGCTCCGTAAATGCCCGAAGGCCCAATAGTGTGTTTAGTAATGTGCTCCGTAAATGCCCGAAGGCCTAATAGTGTGTTCCGTAATGTGCTCCGTAAATGCCCGAGGGCCCAATAGTGTTTTCCGTAATGTGCTCCGTAAATGCCCGAAGGTCCAATAGTGTGTTCCGACAATACAAACAACCACGAGTACAATACAGCAATCAAACTAGTGCATCAGCCTTGGCTCGAGTGTACGATATGCAACCAGAAATGCACCCATCCCACGGAGCAACTCGTGGAATATCTACCTACCATTCCTGCAGGGTGATGGTACAGCTTAACTAATAAGGGTGGACCCGGTCACTCCCGTACACTTCGTAGCTCAAGACTACCATGTATCCCGTGTATTATCATAGTCCAATGTTCATATCGGTGTTTGTACCAATTTGGCCTCATGGACTGTATCGATCAGCTAGTGCAACAGTCTTAGCTCGAGTGTACGATATGCAACCAGAAGTTGTTGAATATTGGACTCCCCGGATTTGGTTTTGATGATGAGCAAACATAAATAATTCATGAACTAACAACTTATGAGCGCAGTATTGGAGATCGTCGCCTAATTCACGAGAACAATTAAAGCGACATCTCAACACTTCCCAAAGCTCATATTCATGCCTAAAGCTTCGTTGAAGCTCTTGCGCCGTTTTGGAAGTAATGGAGATTTAATCGAAGCTCTCGAAGACCGTTCTTTAAGGTTTATTTATAGTCTTTTAAGCTTCGATCAATAGAATGTTAAGCCTTGAGTATATCTTACGTTTCTATCTTCATTACGCTCATATCGTAGCTCTAGGATCTTAGTACAAGTTCATTCTAACTTCCTCGAAGCGTCGTGCTTCGATTCGGACTTGTTTGTGCATGTTAGTTGGTACAAGAAGAAGTTCTGACCGACTAGATGGTGATCTAGTCGGTCAGCAACTCTTCTTGGACCGACTAGTTTGATACCTTAATTTCTTGGACTTTACTGTTTACAGTTAGTCGGTCTACGTTGACTCACCGACCGACTAGTTTGTGAACTAGTCGGTCAGTGATGCTTCTTTGACCGACTAGTTGTGACTTCATGTTCATACTAAATTTCTCCTAAGCTACTGTTTATCGTTAGTCGGTCTAAGAACGTTTGGTGACCGACTAGTTGACAATCTAGTCGGTCAACTTTTGTTCTTGGACCGACTAAGTCAATTTGTATTCAGACTATTTCACTTTGCCTCTTAGTTGATCTACGTTCACTGACTGACCGACTAGTTGTAAAACTAGTCGGTCAGAAAGTCTTCTTGGACCGACTAGATTTCTAGGTCTGAAATTCTATCTCTTCTCAGTTCCTCACTTAGTCGGTCCATGTTGATTGACTGACCGACTAGTTGATGAACTAGTCGGTCAGTGGTTGTTCTTTGACCGACTAATTGTCTCAGATTTCTATCCGTTGGAAATTGACCTAACTTGTTTTTATGGGACCCTATAAATACGAACCTAGGTCATTTCTATCTAGGTTAGAGCTACCATTAAGAGATTCATTGAGATCAAAAGAGATAGCTATTCTCACTCTTTTCCAAAGCTCTCTTCCTCACAAGAAACCCATTCTCTCACTATTCTAGATCTAGAATCCATCTTGAGAGAAGCTTGTTCTTGGTGAGCCCTTCAAGCCCTAGCTTGAATCAAGTCTCCAAATCTCTCCTAGGCACCTATTGCTGGTCATTTCCTTGGTGCTAGGACTTGGTGACTTCATCTTCCTCAAATCCTTCATTTCACCTATTGGGTAAGAAAAACTCAAGATATAGGATTTTGTGGTAAGATTGTTTATTTCATATAAACTCTTCTATATTGCTTATTGGTTCTCTCGGTTGTGAGAGAAGGTTGTGATCCCGGGTTGTGGGATTCACTATTGCCATTGCATGTATGATTTGATCTTGTGAGGGTTTTTCACAAGATATTCATAGTGGAAATCTTGGGTTAGGGTTTCTAACCTAAGTATCCGGAGGGGATCCGGGTGGTTGGGACGTAGGATCACTGGGAACAAGTCGGGGAGACTTGGGTGGATCCGAACCCATTAACATCATTTGTTAGCATTGTTAATTTTGTTGTTGTCATTCAATTTAAGCTTCCGCAAATTGATTTGGTAGTTGTTTGCACTATAATTTGGAATTATACTCCTTGTTATTTTTAAAGTACTATTCACCCCCCCTCTAGTACTTGTGCAGTAGCTTGTAGGGCATTACATTTGGTATCAGAGCAACTCGTGAGATATCTACCTACCATTCCTGCAGGGTGATGGTACAGCTTACCAACTAAGGGTGGACCCAGTCACTCCCGCACACTTCGTAGCTCAAGACTACCCCATAACCCTTGTTGTATCACATTTCACATTTGTATCCGTATCAGTATCTGTGTCCGTATCCATATCTGTATCCGTTTGGCCTCATAGGCCCATCATTTCGTACATCCAATAATGTGTACAACAATACATCCATCAATGAGTACAACAAATACATTTATATGGTAGTTACTTGCTGAAAAGTCAAGGCAGAAGCCTCAACAGAGAATATCAATCCTGAGCAGTGCTTTGAAGTCCAACAACTATGATATCTAATTCCATAAAAGTGCACTATCTCAATTTAGTCCTGAGCAATGCTTTGTAGTCCAACAACTATGATATCAAATTTCATAAAAGTTTACTATCGTAATTTAGTCCGAGCAATGATTTGAAGTCCAACAACTATGATATCTAATTCCATAAAAGTTTACTATCTCAATTTAGTCCGAGCAATGATTTGAAGTCCAACAACTATGATATCTAATTCCATAAAAGTGCACTATCTCAATTTAGTCATTTGATCATTCCATTATTGATTAGTCCTCAAGTTAATTAGGTCTCTAGTCAATTGTTCAAGTCAATAGCTGTTCTGAGACTAGATCACATGTCCTAAGTTCATACGAGTACACTATCCAGATTTCCAAAGTTAGAATTAGAGTGACTTACTCTGTTTGAGATCGTCGTGGTAAGACGAGGTTGGAGCAAGAGCTTATAAAGGTGCTGGTGCACGAGAATTGGTATCTGCAAATACAAGAAAACATTAGTTACGGGTTACCCTATTTTCTACCTATTTAATCTTATCGTTTCGATTTTTATAATCGATTGAAACGTTGTCAAAAAGTGTTCTAAATTTTTCTATAGCCTAGACATAAGGAAAAATAATTTTATCGTAGGAGGAAATATTTTTCTGGAGTTTATACTAATTTTTATAATTTTTAAAAGCTTAAAATCAATTTAAAAACTAATTTTTAATTAAGTATGTAATTATTCAATAAATTATTCTGGATGCAATCTGCATCGAAAAGTTGCAAATGAACTGTCAAAATGACCGTCTCGAAGAGTACTTTAACATATATTTTTATCGCATATTAGTTTACGTGAAAATAACAAGTTATATATTTTTAAAAGAAAGTAACGGATTTAAAATTTAGGCTTAAAAATTAATTCTGGGAAATCTAAGCGTCCGATTGAGACGAAACTAGTGCCATTGGGTTCGTTTCGACGTTTCTGATTTTCTAGAGCTAATTTCATATTTTTCTGACTTGTATATTATTTATTATAAATTTAAAACCATTAAACATTATTTAATAAATTATAAAATACTGAAAATACTCTGAAATACGTATTAGAATACGTTTATACCGTATTCTCTTCGTTCTCCTTCCCTCCCTCGCATGCAGCGGGCTGATGTATGCCCGCTCGACGGCGGCAGCGGAGGACGGGGCGGGGGACTGAGCTCCGGTCGGCGGCGACTCGGTGCGGGTCAGCGACAGCGGAGGCAGCGTCGGGAGAGGCTCACAGCGAGCGATGGAAGGGCAGCGGGGCGGTGTTTGGCAGTCGGAGCGGGGTTCGAGGCCGGTGGAGCAACGGCAGAGCTCGGGGGACGCGGAGCAGCGCTGTGGGCTTCGGGGGAGCTTCGTGCGGTGGAGATCGAGCTGGGCGAGGGGCCTCGTCGACGTTCAGGGGCGATGGCATTCTTCGTCGGAGGCGAGGAAGTCGCCAAGCGATGCAACGGCTCGGGGGGCTCTCCGGGCAGTGGCTCAGCGAGGCGAGGGGATGGGGAGCGGTGAAGGCGGCGACTTCCTCGTCGTTTGGAGGCGGAAAAGCGGGGCGGTGTGCTCCGGTGGTGGTGTGAGCTCCGGGACGCTCGCTGGGAGGCTGTACGGGGTTTTCATCGCCGGATATGGTGCAGACGAAGGCGGGGGACGGTGGAGTGCTCGGGGCGTCGTGCATCGCCGGCGAGGGGAGCTCGAGGTGGCGACGAGCGGTGTTGAGGCTTCGGGCTTCTTGGTCGAAGTCAGCAGCGACGAAGTCAGATCCGGGCGGTGCTAGCTGCGGCATTGGCTTCGAAGCTTAGAGGCTTTGGTGCTGCTCACGGCGACGAGGCTACGATGGGCGAGGGTCGGTCGATGCCAGAGAGAGGAGGAAGCGGGAGAGTGGGAGAGAGAGCTGTGGGTGCGTGGTTTTAGGGTTTGGGTTAGCGGTTAATAAACGAAGGGTTAGGGGAAGAATAAAGATTAGAGGGGTTTAAATAATAAACGAAAATTATTAATAAAATTTCTATTGGTCAATGGTATTAATTAGGGGTAATTAATAGGGTTGGTGGGTGTTTTGACAATCGGGTTAGGGGAATGCATCTAACCGGGGAAGGAGATAAACGTGTATCCACGTTTATCCGTTGGGGTGACACGTTTAGTGCTAATTCGGGTAAAGTTGATTAGTAAAACCCCAATAGCGAAGGTAATTAGTAAAATACCAAAAACGAAATTACGATTTTGCCCCTACTAGTAAACGTGTCCGAAAAATTACGAAAACATACCCACAGGATCGTATCGTCGCGAGGATCGCGAATACGAAGTCCGTTTCAGGGTTTGAGCTACGGAAATACTAGTTTTTGGCCAAAACGTTTAGAAAGCGGGTTTGCGGGTTCTCTACTGATTTGACTTCAGAAAATTACGAACTTAATGTGGGAAGCTCTAAATGATCATTGAATGTTACTGTAAAAGTTTGAAATCGTTTCGATGTCGTTTGTATAGAAAATAAATTCATTAAGTCAAAACGGTAATAACTGAAAATGAATTTTATCAGAAATGTTTTGAGTATTTGATGAAATCCGATCTTACTAAAATACTCCATAACTAGTCTGGTACTTCAACATATTTTTATAAGAAATTTTTGAAATCAGTAAAACTCCTGACAAACCATTATAAAATAGTTTAAAAATTGAAAAATTGGTCAAATAGGTAAATAGTTTATCTTGTTGAAAACATGCTGTTACATCCTACACTCCTTAAAATAATTCCGTCCTCGGAATTAAGAAGACCGATCATTGCCTAAGCAAATCAAACGATCGAAAGAAAGGCTTGATGAATGATTTTGATAAATGAAAAATAAGTTGTTAATAGCATGAAATATAATGTGATATCATAGCATCAAGAAAACAAGAGATGTTATAAATGAATACATACTATTGACATCACCATAGCTTCCGTAACTAGTTTCGAAACCTAGTATCATCACAATAGTTACTCTGACTTCTCAAGTAGCCCAAGATGAGATAATGGCATTACATGAAAAGAAGAACTATTAAGATGAGGGCATCTGTTCGAACTTGGAACCTGAGGTGATAAGTCAGTAGCAAGCTATTTAAACCATACCATAAAGAAGAACATAACGTCTAAAATTTTCAACTCATGATGATTACTGGGTCTGGATCTTAATCATTTAAGTCATCGCCATAGCATACATAAACGTAAGAGCTAAACCTAGTGCATCCGCGCTGTTACAACTTAACCAGCCGAGCACAAAAGATATCATCTGCATTGCTACCCAATTACAAGCCACTATCCAGATCGACACCAAAAGGCAGATATAAAGCCAACTCTCAAGGATCAAGATCATTGCTACCACTATTTCCAGCAGTCTCCACAACATCCAACAATAAGCCAGCAACATAGCTGTCTCCCAAATCCGAGCACAAGACTGACATCCAATTTCAACACCTAAGGCCAAAAGCAAGCCGATACCCAATCCCAATAATACTGCTTGCCAACACCATTGGTCGATATCTACGGTTATTACCATCAACCCTAAGCAATTCAACGACCAAAAACTCACGAACCCACAAACACGAAGGAGCGGCTTTAAGAAGGAATCGAAGCGGGGCAGCTCAAGGGGGAAGAACCAGAAAAAGGAGCTCCAAATAATGCCAAGAGCGGCGGGTTCCCAATATCCCGACCACACAGCCAAAGCAAGGGTGGCAGCGAGGGTTGCTGCTAAGCCCAACAGACCCCAAGGTCGTCGGTGGGCCATCGGCGGCTGCGGGTCTATGACGGCGAGGACTGCGACTGGCTGTCGATCCATGGTGAGATTGGTCGAGTTTCGCTTGGAGAAGAGGCCGGGAGGAGGAGTGGGTGCACCGAGGCATATAGGAAACCACGGGGTGGCTTGGTTAAGAAGAGAGGGGCTTTAAGAGGGGCACCGAAAGTCGTCGGTAGGTGGGCTAGGTTAGGCGGGACCGAGGCTCGAGGTGAGGAAGAGGACAAAAGGCAATAAAGAGGAGGAGAGATGGTAGGCAGGAAAAAGATACGTCTCATGGGAGGGGTTAGAATAGAAATACGATCTCAAGAAGACGTAACAGCATATATTTGTACGTCGGGTTTGGCTCGTGTCAAATCCTCTAATACCATCCTCAAATACTTCTGAGCGTCTTTCAATTCACTTCCATTGTCGAGCTACCCTCCTTAAAATAGACGTGGCTAGACTTCAAGGTCAAACGAAAGGTCATCAAGTTAAAGGAAGAGTGATGGAAATCAAGGAAGTCATAATGAAGATGTCAATAAGGACGCTTTACCCGTATATCCAATACGGGTGAACACTCGAGACATCCTGTACTCGAGAGTTCTATTTGAGTATTGTTATACTGTACACCCTGATCTTGCTATATTGTTCACGAGGTAGGTTGCGCGGACCTGCGTGGGCCACCAAAGCTGTAACGACCCGAATCCCGGGCCCGTTAATTTTTTGATATTTGCGCAGGTCCTGCAGTTAACCAGTGAAAACAAAATAGCCACGATGCAGAGATGTATAAAATACCCAAATAGTGTCCAATTATTACATCCATATTGTACAAAAATGGTCCAACTATTGTACATGAAGGAAAGTAAATATAACTGGAAACAACTCTGAAAGCTGCAGACTCATGGTCAAATTCTGGCGATATTAACTCTAGAGCATCTGCCTCCATATGTACGTCGTCTGCGGTGCCACATAAATGAAACCGTAGGTAAGTCACAACAATTCTAGCAATAGAAACAAAGTAGTGCAAAAGTATGAAACAGATTATAGTAAACAAAAGATGGTCAGATAGGTACAAAAAGTAAAGTATGAGCTGACAGATAAGTAAAGTACTGGTAACTGTTCAGGTGTGGTAAGTGAAGTGCATGTGATGCATAAAGTAAAGGTGACTGAACTAGAGCAATAACTGTGGCATGGCATATGGTAGCAACAATATTTCGATCACAGACAATGTGATGACGATAGTTAGACATCCATGTGGTTGTAGCAACACTTAGGGAGGTGAGTGTCGTTTGGCTATCTAATAGTGTAGGCGGGCCTAATAATAAGAAGTCTAACTTAACTTCCAAATCAGCCAGTCAGTCAGGGCTTGAAGGCACATGTCACTTCAAAGACCGCAGGAACAAGTCCATTGGTTGACCAACCCCCTCACCATTCCTTTCTAGACACTGATTCAGTCGTAATTTAAGACCGCTTATTATTAAACCTTTCTATCACGTTCGAGTAGTCTCAACTTAGTCTGTAGAATAATGGTATCAATTCAGCAATAGTGGCATAGTAAACAAACAAACTAGTGCATCAGTCTTAATTGCTGCAAGGGCCCAATAGTGTGCTCCGTAAATGTGATCCGTAAATGCCCGAGGGCCCAATAGTGTTTTTCGTAAATGTGATCCGTAAATGCCTGAAGGCCCAATAGTGTGTTCAGTAATGTGCTCCGTAAATGCCCGAAGGCCCAATAGTGTGTTCCGTAATGTGCTCCGTAAATGCCCGAGGGCCCAATAGTGTTTTCCGTAATGTGCTCCGTAAATGCCCGAAGGTCCAATAGTGTGTTCCGACAATACAAACAACCACGAGTACAATACAGCAATCAAACTAGTGCATCAGCCTTGGCTCGAGTGTATGATATGCAACCAGAAGTGCACCCATCCCACGGAGCAACTTGTGGAATATCTACCTACCATTCATGCAGGGTGATGGTACAGCTTAACTAATAAGGGTGGACCCGGTCACTCCCGCACACTTCGTAGCTCAAGACTACCCCGTATCCCGTGTATTATCATAGTCCAATGTTCATATCGGTGTTTGTATCAATATGGCCTCATGGGCCCTGTATCGATCAACTAGTGCAACAGTCTTAGCTCGAGTGTACGATATGCAACCAGAAGTGCATCCATCCCACGGAGCAACTCGTGAGTTATCTACCTACCATTCCTGCAGGGTGATGGTACAGCTTACCAAATAAGGGTGGACCCAGTCACTCCCGCACACTTCGTAGCTCAAGACTACCCCATAACCCATGTTGTATCACATTTCACATTTGTATCCGTATCAGTATCTGTGTCAGTATCCATATCTGTATCTGTTTGGCCTCATAGGCCCATCATTTCGTACATCCAATAATGTGTACAACAATACATCCATCAATGAGTACAACAAATACATTTATATGGTAGTTACTTGCTGAAAAGTCAAGGCAGGAGCCTCAACAGAGAATATCAATCATGAGCAGTGCTTTGAAGTCCAACAACTATGATATCTAATTCCATAAAAGTGCACTATCTCAATTTAGTCCTGAGCAATGCTTTGTAGTCCAACAACTATGATATCAAATTTCATAAAAGTTTACTATCGCAATTTAGTCCGAGCAATGATTTGGAGTCCAACAACTATGATATCTAATTCCATAAAAGTTTACTATCTCAATTTAGTCCGAGCAATGATTTGAAGTCCAACAACTATGATATCTAATTCCATAAAAGTGCACTATCTCAATTTAGTCATTTGATCATTCCATTATTGATTAGTCCTCAAGTTAATTAGGTCTCTAGTCAATTGTTCAAGTCAATAGCTGTTCTGAGACTAGATCACATGTCCTAAGTTCATACGAGTACACTATCCAGATTTCCAAAGTTAGAATTAGAGTGACTTACTTTGTTTGAGATCGTCGTGGTAAGACGAGGTTGGAGCAAGAGCTTATAAAGGTGCTGGTGCACGAGAATTGGTACCTGCAAATACAAGAAAACATTAGTTACGGGTTACCCTATTTTCTACCTATTTAATCTTATCGTTTCGATTTTTATAATCGATTGAAACGTTGTCAAAAAGTGTTCTAAATTTTTCTATAGCCTAGACATAAGGAAAAATAATTTTATCGTAGGAGGAAATATTTTTCTGGAGTTTATACTAATTTTTATAATTTTTAAAAGCTTAAAATCAATTTAAAAACTAATTTTTAATTAAGTACGTAATTATTCAATAATTTATTCTGGATGCAATCTGCATCGAAAAGTTGCAAATGAACTGTCAAAATGACCGTCTCGAAGAGTACTTTAACATATATTTTTATCGCATATTAGTTTACGTGAAAATAACAAGTTATAGATTTTTAAAAGAAAGTAACGGATTTAAAATTTAGGCTTAAAAATTAATTCTGGGAAATCTAAGCGTCCGATTGAGACGAAACTAGTGCCATTGGGTTCGTTTCAACGTTTCTGATTTTCTAGAGCTAATTTCATATTTTTCTGACTTGTATATTATTTATTATCAATTTAAAACCATTAAACATTATTTAATAAATTATAAAATACTGAAAATACGCTAAAATACGTATTAGAATACGTTTATACCGTATTCTCTTCGTTCTCCTTCCCTCCCTCGCATGCAGCGGGCTGATGTATGCCCGCTCGACGGCGGCATCGGAGGACGGGGCGGGGGACTGAGCTTCGGTCGGCGGCGACTCGGTGCGGGGCAGCGACAGCGGAGGCAGCGTCGGGAGAGGCTCACGGCGAGCGATGGAAGGGCAGCGGGGCGGTGTTTGGCAGTCGGAGCGGGGTTCGAGGCCGGTGGAGCAACGGCAGAGCTCGGGGGACGCGGAGCAGCGCTGTGGGCTTCGGGGGAGCTTCGTGCGGCGGAGATCGAGCTGGGCGAGGGGCCTCGTCGATGTTCGGGGCGATGGCATTCTTCGTCGGAGGCGGGGAAGTCGCCAAGCGATGCAACGGCTCGGGGGGCTCTCCGGGCAGTGGCTCAGCGAGGCGAGGGGATGGGGAGCGGTGAAGGCGGCGACTTCCTTGTCGTTTGGAGGCGGAAAAGCGGGGCGGTTTGCTCCGGTGGTGGTGTGAGATCCGGGACGCTCGCTGGTAGGCTGTACGGGGTTTTCGTTGCCGGAGATGGTGCAGACGAAGGCGGGGGATGGTGGAGTGCTCGGGGCGTCGTGCATCGCCGGCGAGGGGAGCTCGAGGTGGCGACGAGCGGTGTTGAGGCTTCGGGCTTCTTGGTCGAAGTCAGCAGCGACGAAGTCAGATCCGGGCGGTGCTAGCTGCGGCATTGGCTTCGAAGCTCGGAGGCTTTGGTGCTGCTCACGGCGACGAGGCTACGATGGGCGAGGGTCGGTCGATGCCGGAGAGAGGAGGAAGCGGGAGAGTGGGAGAGAGAGTTGTGGGTGCGTGGTTTTAGGGTTTGGGTTAGCGGTTAATAAACGAAGGGTTAGGGGAAGAAGAAAGATTAGAGGGGTTTAAATAATAAACGAAAATTATTAATAAAATTTCTATTGGTCAATGGTATTAATTAGGGGTAATTAATAGGGTTGGTGGGTGTTTTGACAATCGGGTTAGGGGAATGCATCTAACCGGGGAAGGAGATAAACGTGTATCCACGTTTATCCGTTGGGGTGACACGTTTAGTGCTAATTCGGGTAAAGTTGATTAGTAAAACCCCAATAGCGAAGGAAATTAGTAAAATACCAAAAACGAAATTACGATTTTGCCCCTACTAGTAAACGTGTCCGAAAAATTACGAAAACATACCCACGGGATCGTATCGTCGCGAGGATCGCGAATACAAAGTCCGTTTCAGGGTTTGAGCTACGAAAATACTAGTTTTTGGTCAAAACATTTAGAAAGCGGGCTTGCGGGTTCTCTACTGATTTGACTTCAGAAAATTATGAAATTAATGTGGGAAGCTCTAAATTATCATTGAATGTTCTATAAAAGTTTGAAATCGTTTCAATGTCGTTTGTATAGAAAATAAATTCATTAAGTCAAAACGTTAATAACTGAAAATGAATTTTATCAGAAATGTTTTGAGTATTTGATGAAATCCGATCTTACTAAAATACTCCATAACTAGTCTGGTACTTCAAAATATTTTTATAAGAAATTTTTGAAATCAGTAAAACTCCTTACAAACCATTATAAAATAGTTTAAAAATTGAAAAATTGGTCAAATAGGTAAATAGTTTATCTTGTTGAAAACAGGCCGTTACAACGAGGCTCTGACTCTGCATGAAAGGATCCTGGTCAGCATCACAATTGTTTCGGTCATTTTTGGCCTTAACAGTTTGGCGCCGTCTATGAAAAACATGAGTGTCGACATCCTTGTCAAAAAAATATCTCGACCATGTCAGCTCACCCGTCAACACCCTCCAAAGATGCCCTGGTGCTTTCTAGCATCAATTCCTTCACCATGATAATGGGAGGTCCACCGCACCGGAGCTATCAACTTCATTCCAAAGTTCTTACACCGAAAGGTTGATGATAATAACCATGTGAAGAAAGTGCTCCAGAGACTCTACACCTCCTATACCTTCTCCGATGAAGATCTAGAGGGTGTAGAACTGCCACATGATTACGTTGTCGTCATCACAACCACCATCAATGAGATCGCCGTGAAGAGATTGCTCATTGACATAGGAAGTTCGTGCGATGTGCTTTTCCTCACCACATTGGAGAGAATGAGGCTGTCTTTAACGGAGTTGACCCTGTTCGGGACCTCTTATAGGATTCAGCGGACATTCTACCCCAGTAGTAGGCATGATCTCCCTACCGGTGACTTTGGGCATGTATCCGGGACATGTCACTCACCTGACCAACTTCATAGTGGTAAAGATCAACTCAGCGTACAACGGAATCATCGGTAGACCCCTGCTCAATGCTATAGAAGCATTGGTCTCGACCTTCCATCAAAATGATCAAATTCCAGACTCATGAAGGAGTTGGGAAGACGAGAGGATATCAGAAGCAAGCACGTCGTGTTACACTCTGTCCACCGCTCTGAGAAGGGTGGGGCAAACAGAACCAGTCGATCCCAAGGGCAAGGATCAGCGACCCGTGGCCGTCGAAGTGATGGAGAGCATCCAGATCTCTGAAGAAGAAGGGATGGTCATCTCCATCGGGTCGATGCTCCCTTTCGACCTAAGGGAGCAGTTGATTGCGCTCTTGAGAGAGCATGCAGACATTTTCGCATGTTCTCCGATGGATATGCCTGGCATCGACCCCAAGGTAATATCCCAAAAACTGGAAGTCGACTCGACTCCCAAACCAATGAAGTAGAAGAAGAGGAACATGGGAGGCGAAAAGATGAAGGCTGCAATCGAGGAAGTGGATTGACTTCTGGAGGCGGGCTTCATTCGAAAGGTCAAATACCCCGATTGGCTCTCGAATGTCATGATGGTGAAAAAGACGAACGGTAAATTGCGAATGTGCGTCAACTTCATCGCTCTCAAGAAAGTATGTCTGAAAGATAGTTACCCCTTGCCACGGATCGAACATCTAGTCGACAATGCCTCGGGATATGAACTCCTTAGCTTCATGAACGCATTTTCAGGCTACAACCAGATCCAAATGGCACCGAAAGATGAAGAAAGGACTTCTTTCATCACTAATCGAGGTATTTTCTGTTACACAAAAATGACATTTGGTTTGAAGAATGCAGGGGCCACGTACCAACGTATGATGAACGGAGTCTTCGAGACTCAAATCGGTCGAATCCTAGAAGTCTACGTTGATGACATGCTGGTCAAGTCGAAGAAGCCGGGGGATCATTTTCGTCCCGGATAGTAACTCTGAAAACAATGTAGTTTTGCCGCAAGCACACGGTTAAGTGGTAAGCGGGTATCAAATCACGAGGAGGAACTATTGGTATCTATATGGATTACTAAGCTATTGTAAAATGGTGGCGAAGAAATATTGGTGTCACAATAGTTCAAAGTGTTGGTTGTAAATTCAATTTATAAGAATGCCTAGGGCTTGGAAATCCCTACTATAAATTTCAAGTAATCAATGTGAATGACGAATTTCTATATTACTACTCTTGATTTAGGGTGAACTTGTCGCAATTAGATTAGGAACCGACGCAAACTCTCGTGCTACGCAAGTCTATAGTAATCTAAACTAAAGTCTCGCTCTCGCACAAGCCAAGTTTAAATTACTAGCATTAAGATCGACAATAATATCCGATTCCAACTCAAGCCGCTCTCGCACAACTTGAGCTCGAATCTAGATCGTGATAGTTCGTATCCGTTTTACCGTCGTACAAACGAATATAATTATATAAATATAATAATGATGCTAGTTTTGGTCGTTCTCGTGCACCAATTCTAGGAAATCTCAATTATAGATCTAAATCGAATATCCAGGGCTTCCCTTAAATCAAGATCCTCTCTCGAGCTCTCAAGATCTAATATAAATCCCTAGCTATCCATAGTAAATCAATCATAACCTAACCCTTAACAAGCTTAGCAACATAGCAATTCAATAGACCTCCCATTTGCCCTAGAGCAAAGAGATTACTCACAATTCATCATAGAAATCACAATAGAAACAAGACGTGCAATAGAATTCATCACAAAACTCAGATTTAGATAGAAATATAGCATAAAATATCAACTTGCAAGAGTTTAGACAAACCAATTTTAGAATACAAGCTTCAAGAATAAGAAATTTAGATCCTTCTCTCCAATCCTTTCGCCAAAAGAAAACTAGAACTAAAGTTAAAAATAAGAAAATTATCCTAAAGAGTCTCTCCTTGGACTGCCCACAAAACTGGGTATTTATAGCTGTCCAAAAAATGCAGAAAATCCTAACAGATTTGCCCCTGAAGAGCCGCAAACCCAAGTTTTCGAAAACTGGCCGACGGCGCACTCGACCGAGTGAACTGCTCACTCGATCGAGTGAGAAATCTGCAGAAATTAAGGTTTTAAGTGTTTTGGAAGTTCAAACCACTCGGTCGAGTAGTCTTCTCACTCAGTCGAGTGAGATTCATACTCGGTCGAGTAGGACCTACTGCAGATCATCTCTAAAACAGAGAAGTGTCGAAGGATTTCTTCACATTTTCTATCTCCACTCGGTCGAGTGGGCTTCTCACTCGGTCGAGTGGAAACTCCCACTCGGCCGAGTACATTCTGGCTCTTCTTCAGGCTGGATAGGTCATGTCAGCTTCACTCGGTCAAATGTGCTGCTTTACTCAGTCGAGTGGGCTGCATCACTCGGCTGAGTAGCCTGTTTCAGTACTCTTCTCTCCTTCTTCTTGCTTCCTCGTCGTTTCTTTCACCTTTCTTCTTCTATTACTCATCCTCCAGCATCGTCAGCTGTTCGATATCATCGTCAATGATGCTCTGGCATGCGTGTAAGCGCTCGTGGCTCCAATTTCTTCCGATTGCTCCATATTTCCTGAAATCAGACAAAAAAGAAATAGTGAAATATAACGTAAAAACATCGTTTAAGCGTTAAAATCACGATATGAGCAATCGTTATGGGATGGAAAAATGCAGAAATAAAGTGTAAAATATGAGCCTATCATATCACATTGTAGATCTCCAAGAGACATTTGCACAAATATGATGATACAACCTTCGGTTGAACCCTGCCAAGTGTACCTTTGGGGTCCGATCGGGAAAGTTCCTCGGTTTTATGCTGAAGAACCGAGGGATCGAGGCTAACCTCGATAAGATCGTGGCAATCGTGGCAATGAAGGAACCCTCAACCATCAGAGAACTCAAAGACTGAATGGAAGAATAGCGGCTTTAGGCCGATTCTTGTCCAAGTCGACAGAGAGATCTTTTCCATTCTTCAAAGTATCGAGGAAGGCGATAGCGTCCCTGTGAATGGCAGGAAGGTCGTCGAATGGCACGCAGACTGTAAGAAAGCCTTCTTCGAACTGAAGGAGTATCTCTGTAGCCCACCACTCTTGACCAAGCCAGATAAGGATGATCAACTCATCAATTATTTTTTCGCTACCATGGAAGCTGTAAGCCCGTCACTCGTCAAGGAGGACTCAGGAGTGCAACGACCTATCTACTACATCAGCCAGGTCCTCCGAGGTGCAGAAATAAATTACTCAAGAATAGAAAAGATGGCATTTGCACAGATCCAATCCGCGAGGTGGCTACAATCATACTTCCAAGCACACACCATCTTGGTCCTTATCGACATTCCCTTGGAGCAAACTTTGAAGAGGCTGGATCGGTCAGGGAGAATGACGAAGTGGAGGGTTGAGCTAAGTGAATTCGACATCCACGGTAAGCCGAGGACTTCCATCAAAAGACAAGCTCTGGTCAACTTTATTGTCGAACTCACTTATGACGACAACCCACCCGAGGAGGTATATGTTACTAACATACAACCCAATGCTTCATCATTTCCCTCGACATGTCTCAACTCGTCGACCGATACGATTGAAGACGAGGAAAACGTGGATTGTACAAGAAGATGGTTCTGCCACTCAAATCGAAAGCAGGGCCGGAATAATTGTCCAAACATCAGCGGGCAACATATTCGAGTATGCACTCCACTTCGGTTTCCAAACCACGAATAATGGAGTGGAGTATGAGGCAGCCATCAACGGGCTCTGGTTGCCTCTAGCCCTAGGAGCAAAGGTGGTCCAGCTACTCGGTGATTCCAATCTCATCATCCACCAATTGAACGGAGGTTTCGAGGCCCGCAAGGACACAATGCAAAGCTACATGCAAGTTACTAAAGCGGAGCCCTCTAAGTTCAGACGAGTGGAGATCCACAATGTACCAAGATCAAAGAATCACCGAGCCGATGCCCTTTGGAAGCTCGCGTCCTCCTCCCCCGCGGGACTCGGCAGAATAGTGTATGTGCAATATCTGCCACATCGCAGCATGCTGGAATAGGAACTACTAAGCATCGACCAAGGGGTCACTTGGATGGATCCTATAATCTGTTATCTAAACACAGAGAAAGAAGCCAATCGATCCGGTAGAGGCATAAAAGCTAGAACGAAAGGCCTACCAATTTGTTCTATTAGACGGTTCATTGTATAAAAGACGATGGACCAGGTAAGATGTCTTTTCATATCTCAAATGTTTAACCCCGTAGGAAGCACTCTATATGATCCCGGAGATACACGAGGGTGATTGCGGAAACCATTGCGGGGGAAAAGCTATAGCCTTGAAGGCCATAAGGCAAGGTTACTTCTGGCCGACCATGTTCAAGAATGCGGTCGCGTATGTGCGGAAGTGTCCGACTTGCCAGAAGTTCTCGAGAATCAGCTCAGCCCCTCCAACTGATCTGATCCTGATCATCAGTCCAGTACCCTTTGCTAAGTGGAGATTGGACATCCTTGGTCCATTCTAGCAAGCAAGCAGACACCAGAAATTCATGATAGTGGCGATCGACTACTTCACCAAGTGAATCGAGGCAGAACCCCTAGCCCGAATTACATGGAAGGAAGTCAGAAGCTTCATCTAGAAATCCATCGCCTGTCGGTTTGGCATCCCTCAATCCATTATGATAGACAACGGGACGTAATTCGACAGTGCTGGCTTCAGGGATTTCTGCTCCGAGTTGAAGATCAAACTACATTTCACCTCTGTCGCCCATCCCAATCCAATGGACTAGCAGATCTGCTAATAAATGCATCCTCAGACCCATGCGAAAGAGGATAACCGGTCTCGAGGGAACATTGCCAGAAGAGATTCCCGACATATTATGGTCGTACAAAATGACCCATAAAATTTCGACAGGTGAAACACCATTGATGTTTGCCTATGGTTGCGAATCTGTCATCCCAGTAGAGGTTAACGAGCGACCACCTCGCCTCCAATACTACGATGAGGAAAGAAACTCAGAGGGACTCCAGCTCAACCTACAATTGGTCGACGAGGTTTACGAACGAGCCTTGGCGACCCTTATTAAACAAAAGGGGCACATGGCTCGGTATTTCAATGCCAAAGTACATGGGCGCAGCTTTCGTATAGGCGACTTGGTGTTACGTGGGGCTGCCTTCACTCCCGAGATTCTCAAACAGGGAAAGCTCGCCGCGAAGTGGGAAGGCCCTTACAAAGTGATCAATGTTCTTGGTCCGGGCACCTATCGGCTCACTACAATGGATGACAGGTAGATACCCCATACTTGGAATGCTGAGCATTTGCAGAAGTACTATCAATGATTGTACCAGCAAAGGGAGATACATTGGGTGGTCGAAACTTACCTTTGTTTTTTATTCTATGCCAATTTATGATAAATACAAAGTCGATCATTTCTCTTATCTATCTGATGATTTATAATTATCGTCGGCCGTAAGTCGAAGGGGCCTCACCCATCGCTATCGAACGACCATCGTCGTCAGCCGTAAGCCAAGGGATCGCCCCTCACCACTGAACGACCCTTGACCGTTGTCGACCGTAAGTCGAAGGGGCCTCACCCCTCGCCACCGAACGACCCTTGTTGTCAGTCGTAAGCCAAGGGATCGCCCCTTGACACTGAACTACCCTTAACCGTCGTCGACCATAAGTCAAACGGGCCTCGTCCCTTGCCACCGAACGACCCTCGTCGTCAGTCATAAGCTGAGGGATTGCTCCTTGCCACTGAAAGACGCTAGACCATCATCGTCGTAAGTCGAACATCCTGCCCCTCGCCACTGAACGATCCTATTCGTCAGCCGTAAGCCGAGGGATCGCCCCTCGCCACTGAACGACCCTCGACCGTCGTCAGCCGTAACTCAAAGGGGCCTCGCCCCTTACCACTGAATGAAACATGCGAGGATCGCCCCCATAATCTATGATCTAAAAATCATATCTGTCGGGTGATATGCCTTACGTATCAATGACCCAACTTACCATCGATTTTTGGAAAATTGAAAATTGAGTCGTTGAAGGGCCATACACGCACAGTCAAATGAAACTTGGAAATAGAAGAAACCCAAAAAATCAAAATTTCTTTTATTTCATTTAAAAAAACAAGACATTACACATATGTCTAGGAGGGAGGAGCACCCCTCGGCATGAAGACGTTCTGAAAAGCTTCTAACGCCTTTGTAAACCTCGCCATGAGCTCCTCCTTATGTATCGCGGCGGCTCTCTCGGACTCGACGGCTTTGGATTGGAGCTCAGATACCTCGGCTTTGCAAGCCTCCACCCACCTCTCCGAGTCGGAAACTTTGGCTCGAAGCTCGATTGCTTCCCTCTTCGGGGACAGCATGGAGCTGAGACCTCTCTTTTCTCAATTGAATCTCAGCAGATTTTCAGAGGTCATACATGGATGAGCGACTATTTTTGGCCTCCACATCTGCCCACTCGGCCTCGGCCTTGGCCGCAAGGGCTTTCTCCAGATCCTCTTCCGTCTTCCTCATCCGGGCTTCAAGCTTGGATGCCTTGCGCTCAGCTGCCTCCACACGTCGTCCGCCTTCAATTATGTCGATGGCCTGGTGGCACAATACAACACCAAGGATGGACATCTGCGGAAAGCATCAGTAAGAAATGGCCAAATTGTGAGTCAATAGACAAATGGAAAATGACTAACATGATATCCGCATCTTACGAAGAAGTTGGACACCCTTTCGATGTCCAACCCTTGAAGGCACTCCAAATCCTGAGGGAGAATGGAGTTCTATACCAATCGAGCAGTCGTCCCAAAGTCCGACAGGGCCGACTCTTCCTTCCCGATAATGGAGGGAGGCTAATAAGGATCGCCTCAGACAGATCTTGAGGAACGAGACGAGAGCTGGTTGAGCAGCAAAACTCGATCGAACTCTGAGGAGATCGGGCTGACCAAGTGAGCAAGTGACTCGATACCGCCCCATAGCCATTTGTCCAAAAGAGGAGTCATGGGGGTCTCGATCGTCCTTGAGTATCGATATAGGCCACCCCCCGACCTTTCACCATGGGTGAAAGCGGATGGTTTGTCTCCTCGACCCGCCTCCTTTTTCCAAGTCCTCCTTCTCATAGGAGGAAGGACCTCGTTTCTTGCTGACAGTTTCGATGGGCTCAAGGACCACAATGGTGTCAGCATCTTCCACCACATGAGGTTCCAAAACGACAATGGAGGCAATGGGTGGAACAAGTCGAGCGATAGCTCGACTCGGGGCCTCCCTCGACGAGGCATGGGAAGATGACCTCGAGGTCCGCCTGACTTCACCTCCCTTGGAGAAAGAGCTCTGACTGATGGGAAGGGGAGACCGAGCGCTTGATCCCTCCATGCTTCTTTTCTTCTTGTGTTGCTCTCTCCAAACTTGACCCAGTCCAGGGTCCACGTTTCTGTGAGCTACGTTAGTCATATCTGTAAACAACAGATATAATTACCATGAGTGGCTGTGATAAAGACACAGAAGCGGTATACCTTACATGGACTCCACAAAACGGTCTTTAGTCGATGTCCATCCAACAGATACGAAGTCGACCTCTCTCGCCACGGTCGACTCAGAATGAGTTTTGCCGCCTCGACCTCCCCCAGTGTTAACATGGCCTCGACCTATTTTGGTGCTAACTTGGATTCTTCAGCGAGGTCATGGCTTGGAGAACTCTAACCATTGAGCATCGGTCCTAAGTCGGGAAGAATGACAAACAAGAAAGTGTCTTCCCAACCAGGATTAGAAAGCGGGAGATCGTATATGAGCCTCTTTGCCGAGCGAGCGACGATATGATACCACACCTTGTGGGGATCAACTATTATTCGGAAGAAATACTTAAACAGCCAAATGGATGGTCAAACCCCACAAAGCTCACAAAGTACGATGAATTATACCAGGGGAGGAATGGCTTGGGGTGCAAGTTGACAAAGAGAAAGCCCCGAAGAGCATATGACCTCCTTGATGAAAGGGTGAAGAGGAAAGCAAAGCCCAAGACGAAAAGATTTTGGGTACACTCCAACCTCGCTCTTCCGAGGAAATCAAAATCTCTCGTCCAAACTGGGCAACCTAACCCTACAAGAAGGACAAAGGCAACCCGACCAAATCTCAGCAACCAGATCAAGGGAAAACTCGGGCATCATCTCTAAAATCACTTTGGGGACCTCTGAGCTCGGATCCCTCCGACGAATGGGAGGAGCTAGTTCTAAGCGAACCCCTTTCCTTTTACCAGAAACATCGTCGCGTTGAGGAAGTCGAAGGTGCGCCACGAGCTCTTCGTAAGATGGCTCCTGTATCCTAACTGGTGGAAACATGCCTATATGGAACAAGAGAGGAGTCAAGATCGGTTAGAAAAGGTACCTTAGCATGATCAAGTAGACTCCGAAGGAAGAAACGAAGGAATCAAGCTTTCGAAATGAAAATGGAGGCAGAGCAAGAAAGTCTTTTTTTATTCCAACCCTTTCTTTTATATGGAGGAGCTCAACCAACTGATGGCCGATGAGTGATGTGTCCATATTTTATATCTTTTCATAGCATCATGCCATTGCAGTTCATGCCATTTTGCACCCAAATCCTGTATTTTCCTACGATATTGCAATTCTAACGTTATATTCGAGTTTCGTAGTGTTTTATGGATTTTCAGGGATTTTGGAGCGATTCGGGACCCATTTTGGATATGGACACATCTGACATGCTTGTGAGCCAGATGGCAATGCTCTACAGGAGTTCGCCGGGTTTTGGGAGCCATGTGAGGAGTGGAGGAGAGAGCAAGATGAGAGGAGAAGCTGCAGGAGCTTCAGCAAATATTTTCCCAGGCGACTCGACCGAGAAGAGCAGCTGCTCAGTCGAGCACAGGCAAGACGAAGAATGGAGCAGATACACATGCCACTCGGACCGAGCACTCATGGTGCTCGGTCGATCATCCCCTAAGTCTGACGGTTAGCCAACCTCCTACACGGCCCGAGCAGATCTTTTGGTGACCGAGTCAGTTGGCTGCTCGACCGAGTAGAGCTGACTCCGGCCGAGCATACAGAGTGGCGATTTTTGGAGAAGCGCGACTCCCTGAAGTACTCGACCGAGCAGAAGGGCTGCTCGACTGAGCAGCCGACCGAGCAATCTCCTGCTCGACCGAGTCACTGACTCGGTCGACGATGCTGAAGGCTAATTTTGGAAATTTTGTGTGGCCATCTGTTGCGCGCTTGGGGAGTGAAGTGTGGATCTGGGCTGCGATGTTTTGGGGAGTTCGTTCTTTTGTTAATTTTTGAATTACTTTTAGAGGGAGAGGAGATTAGAATACATTGTTAGATCTAGACCTAATTCTTGGAGATTATTGGATTATTTTTGGAGTTCTATTGTTCTTGCATTTTGGAATCTTCGGGATTTCTTCGAATTATCGTCTGCTACTATTCTTCTTCGTCTTTGGTACGTAAGCTTCTCAATCTTTATTCGATTAATTTGCTACGATGTTTTCTCCCATAAAAATCGTATATTTATTCGTTAAAATCGCTATGAGTGAGTGGTCTCCTCTAGGGTTGATGGGTTAGCACTAAGACTTTAGGTGGAAGATGTAGATCTAGATCTCTAGGTTGAATTAGGAATAAATGGGAGTATTTCGATCGATCCTACCGGATCCCTAGGATAACCCGTACTGAGATGATGCCCACGGTCTGTGGAATTGATGAGCTTAAGGGGTATCCTTGGGATTTGAATAAGGAAATCGATGGATCCAACCAAGCCTCGTGACCATGCCCGGCTCGTGCCTTGAGGGGATCCACCGACGAACTATATCGCTACGTTGACAGCTACCGCCATTGCATCAATGAGAGCCATCGAAATACCTCGCAATTCTAACCCACGAGAGTGGTACGAATTGGGAGATTAATCCCCTAACCCTAATACAATGTAAGGATCATATTCTAACGTCGATCCCCGACGGTTTTAGCGGCGATCCCTAATACCCTAGTTCCTTTTATTATTGAATCAACAACAATACCACAACCAATCCTTTCAACCCGACAGCTATCTCACTTCGAGATATAGAAGTAAGCTGAGAACCTAAATACACTGTCACCGTCCATGTGGGATCCGACATCTTTTATACTATAATTTGACACCGTCCACTTGCGGATAGAGCTCGGGATTGACACCTAGGGGCCATACTACGCCTGGCGACCGTGACACCGCTAGATGGAATCTAGGTGTATGTTCCGGGGGCGTCAAGTTTTTGACGCTGTTGCCGGGGAGGCGTTCCGCCATATTATCTATTTACCACAATTAGGTTGATTAGATTTCTTTAAAAAACAAACAAAAAAACAAACAAAAAACCGAGTGAGAAATTTTTCCAACCACCTGCTTTATCTTTATCTCTATCTTCTTGTACCATTGATATCTTTTCCAGGTTGTTTGTTTTTTAACATTCAGGTACAATGGAGCAAGCTTGGGATTATTCACGCTATGGTTTTTAGAGCAATATGAGATTTCTATGGAAGACTACGAATATCATCCACAGGACCCGTACTATCAGATGGAAGGATATGACCACTACCCAGAGTTCTATGCCTACTGCGAGTCTTGTGACATGGAGGGACACATGCCCTACGAAAGCCGCGTCTGTCTCTTGAGTCCTGACCATCCTCTCAATTTAACACTCAATGCATTCATGGCATCGATGAGGAGATCACGGCTGTCAGTGCTATACAAAGTGAGTCACATGATCGATGGCAGAAAGATAAGGACGAAATCAACGATTATCTTTCATCTCTTGAGCCTGTGGAGGAGATGCATGAGCACATAGAGCCACCTCATCCTTCCACTGACGACGAGGACCACCCACCAGAGCTTACCGCTCCCACTCAGTGAGATCTTTTTACCCACTCCATTTCTAAATCATGCATCCCATTTGAAATTCATTCTGATTCAGATCTTTTTGACACATCATACCTGTTGCAGGACACTTACAATTTTGGACCGGAGGTATGCTTGGACGTGACCGTGCTTGAAGAATCTGAGAATGAGGAGGAGTTGCCTGATGAGACCCATACGCATATACCAGAGCTGTCTGAAAAGCCTGAGACGAAGGACGAGGAGCTTCCTGTTGTGGTACATGAGAGCAGAGATATATTTTTAGGAAAGTATCGTCTACCTATTTTTACTTTACATATTTCTTTTGTCAATCTTCTTCGGAAAAATTTTATTTTGGGGAAAGATATTCCACATTTGATTGATGTGGCTTGTCTCTTGCAGGGTACAGGTGGAGTCTTTGAAGAGATGCTTGGAGCTGCATTGCTGGAATCTGATGAAGCCCGTGGAGATACGCACCTGGCGGAGCTACGTAAAGTGCAGATAGAACAGCTGCCTGCACCGGCAAAGATATTGGACACGCCTTTTAATATAGGTGGTACAAATCTAGTAGTGTAGTATTTTATGCTTTCAATAAACACGAATCCTCTCGACATCGAGAGGACCGTATAGGATTTTATATGCTTTCTTAGTTTAATAAATTCACCTCATATGATAACTCAATTATCTTCCGCACCCAACCCATTATTTATCATCTATGCCCACCGTTATATTTGGCGCTTATTTCGCCTTTCTCCCCAATTTTTATGTAATGTTTAAGCTTGGGGAAGAGAAACTATTTTGTTGAGTGGCCCCCCATCTTGTTGTTGTCCTCTATTTATATCATACACACATTTAGGACATTGTAATGTTTAAGCTTGGGGGAGTGCAGAGTGCACGCACTTTGCTTCATCGTAAAACACACTTCGAAATTTCCATATAAACTATGTTCACCTCTATATTTATGTCTCATATACTTCATTTTCTATGAAACATCGTAGATTTGTTTTTTTATGAACTCTGATATCTGTTAGATCAGAGTTCATTCCTTGATTAGTGTATCTTTGTTAATATGATTTTTTCTAGTAAAATCCATAGTTTCACAATCATATTATCGAAACAGTTAAGCTAAAAATGAATGAATCAAATCTGAAAATCATTTGACTCCTGCGTGATTTGATTGATAATTTTATTGCTTTATGAATGTTTAGTGATTCAAAAGAGATAGGATAACCTCACGACAACCAAAGTAGTGATGATTAGGATTCCTGAAACTGAGTCATGTCTAGATTCTATGCTTTTTCTTTTTCTTTTGTGAATAGCCAATAAATGATCTTTGATCATGTTTTGCATTCTATCGCGTTTACGCGAGTTTGCAAAAATCCCAAAAATGTAAAAATCAAACAAATATCATGAATAAAAGGCCATAGGGGCTCTTCGTAACCCAATGCCTTAAGACCGTCTGGTCTTGGATGCATAGGCCACTTTTTATATATATTGAGTTATCTCGTGTATATAAAGAAAGAAAAATGCATATGAAATATTCATATAGCCAAAAACAATATAAAAGTACAAAAATCCCATATCCTTATCTCCATTTCTATATAGAACAAAGACATGGCAAAGTTGATGGGGTCTAGGAGTCTTGAAATGGTCGTAGTGTGGTGATGCCTTACCTTGATTGAATTTGCTAAATTCATTCCATGAAGTATAACAAAATACCACGCATGCTTGAAAACGTTTGATCATGACATATTATACTACTTAGAGAATGAGTTGTGGACATTGGTTTCATTTCTGTGAACTTAGTATATTGCGTGATAAACTATGATATGATATAACTCTACTCTCATTTTATTAAATTCATTGAAATCCATGTTATTTTAATTTGAGCGAGATTTAAATATTTGTTGTGTATATGTATTCTAATTTCAAATTGACGTGTGTTCACGAGATCTTGCATACCTTGGGTTCTTATATTTTCTGAATTTAAGATTGAAACCATTGTCTCCATTACATGCCACCGCCTCACATCTTCATTGTATCCCTCTCCCGTGTTAACTTCTTACTAGTCTTCCTCGAGGACGAGTAAGAGGTAAGCTTGGGGTAATTTTGATGTGTCATTTTATTCCACATTTTATCTATATGATTACACATCAAAATGATTGCTCAATTACACATTTCATACGCTTTTACGCTCATTATTGGAACTATTGTACTTTAAGAGCGTTTGGTTGCATTTCAGGGAATATCGAGCGATTTGGATTGTATTGGAGGAGAGAGCACGTGCTTCGACACCGGAACTCCTGAGCGCCATGTTCGGTGACTCAAAGCTGCTGGGGAGCAAGGAAGGGGCAAGAGAGAAGGGACGAGGAAGAGGAGAACGAAGAAAGAATGGTTCTATGAGACCATGACTCATGGATTCTAGGTCGCTCGATCGAGCTATGATGAGACGAAGGAATCGAGCGACCCAAAGTGCTAGAAATAGGACAGCCGTACACTATTTTCAAATCTGCTATCAACTGGGATTTTTCAGTATTTTTATGATATTTTTTCCGGATAGTAGACTTCAAGACGGTTCCAACACCACCAAGACGGTTCCAGTGCCAATCTGAGGTCGGATGAGCTATAGGGAATTTCTGCAAGCTGATACTACAGTGCTGAAATCTGTTTTCAGCACCCTACTCGACCGAGCAGCATCCTACTCGACCGAGCAGAGTGTTGCCGTGCTGAAATTTGGCCAAACATCAACCTACTCGACCGAGCATTTGGCTGCTCGACCGAGCAGCTGCATACTCGACCGAGCAGCTACGTACTCGGTCCGAGCAGGTAGTGCGTTGTTTTGGGCGTTGAATCCAGACTTCTGACGACTTGACCGAGCAGCCATCTACTCGACCGAGCAGAGTGACGACTCGACCGAGCAGACCCTACTCGGTCTGAGCATGTAGAGCGATGTTTGGGCCATGATTCCAGATTTCCTGACGACTCGACCGAGCAGCTTCCTACTCGAACCGAATCGCCGTGGGCCCAGAACGTAAGTTGCATCCGGATCTTCTAAGGCACGAATTGGAGAGTTTTGGAGGCAATTTGGGGGGGATATAGGAGCCGTCAGGGGGACTTTTGGAGGGACTTTTGACACTTTTTTGGAGAGTTTTTTAGATCTTTTTAGAGTTTTTTGAGGACAATCTTTTGGGGGAGTTAGGCTATGCCCTATGCCCCTCCCGTGTATCAGGATAAGTACGTTTGTCCTTTTGAATTCCATTATTTTTTCTTTGTGGTTTCTTATTATTTATCTCTTCTCGATGCATGCAATGAAGTTTTCGTGCGTTCTATTATCTATTGCTATGCTTAAGTAGTCTTTTCTAAGGCTAAGGGATTAGCCCTAGACTTCAGCTACCGAAAGTCGGCGACCTTCGGCGACCAACAGCCGACCTTAGATCCTTTGCCTACGAAGTGCATTCCTAGTCGCTCTAGCTTCATCGATAACCCCAAACTTGTAATCATCGTACTAGTGATTCTCTCACAAAACAAATTATATTGTTGGGTGAACTTGACCCGCAACAAAAGTGTTTGTATTTTAGAGGAAAGAGTTTGAATTGTATTTGGAGGGAAACTAAATTTAAATTTAAACTAATTTTTCTATGGAAACTAGAGTGTGGGCAGAACAAAATCGGGAGGGAATTAAATTTGAGGGGAACTAAAAGTTTTGGGAAAAACTGAATATTGTATACAAATGAGGACATTTTTTGAATTTTGTCCTACGTGGCCATGTTTGTTCCAGTCAAAGTTTGGGTTGCTGGCTAGGACGCTGACCAGGATAATGGAAGTGTTTGTATTTTAGATGAAAAGGTTTGAATTGTATTTGGGGGAAAACTAAATTTAAATTTAAACTAAATTTTCTGTGGAAACTAGATTGTAGGCGGAACTGAATCTAGAGTGAATTAAATTTGGGGGGAATTAAAATTTTTGGGAAAAACTGAATAACAATTATTGGGATTTAAGTATTGTTCTTCGTTTAAAATTATAATTTTAAACGGGATTCAAGGATTTTGATGAAGAAATATTTTGAATGAACGGTGGGACAAAAATTTAGGGAGTACTAAAATTTTTGGGAACTATATAAAAATCATTATCTGTTATGAATAGGCCCATGAGGCCCATTGGGTATCCAGCCCATTATTGAAAGCTATAAATATGAGGGTAGGGGGCTCTTAACCATCTACACCTATTTCCCTACTTTTTCCTTCACAACACGTTATCAACACGATCACGCTCGTTGGAGAAGGCGA
This sequence comes from Scilla litardierei, assembly GCA_030789695.1. NCBI lineage: Eukaryota > Viridiplantae > Streptophyta > Magnoliopsida > Asparagales > Asparagaceae > Scilla > Scilla litardierei. Next base: position 120,498,322 of record CM061139.1, on the reverse strand, counting down.
CGGCTCGCGAGGAAGTAGATCCATCAATCGCTCAGATTCAAGAAGATCGTAATCTTCTCAACGGGGAGCAAAAAGGGCATCCTTCACCAACCGTCGACTAGATTCCCTTGTCGAATCTAGAGGTAAAAATCAAAACTTTTTAGATCTAAAACTTGCGTTTCACGTAGATCTGCATGATTTAAGATCAAAAAAAAAGTTTAAAAACACGGTAAAAATCATTTTTTTAGATCCGCATGTCTAAAACCAATAAAAATCAGTTTTTAGAGATCTAAATGCTTGAAAAATCCGTTTTTTACCCCCCCGACCTTGATTCATACTCCGCATGCCCGAAGGGAAAAACGGCGGTGCTTTACAAGCGCCGCCGACGGGCAAAACGCCGCGGCCATAGGCCGCGGCCCGCAGCCGCCACGGCGGTCGTGCCTTGCGCGGCCAGCCGTCGCGGCGGCGCGCCGCGGGCCCCCTAGGGTTTCTTCGGAAACCCTAGCCCTAAACGGGCCAATTTTTCGGGGGAGGCCCAATTAACCCTAATGGGTTGTTTTCATGGCCCAAAAGCCTGAAAATTAGCCCATTTACACAAATAATTTTTCTTTTTTTATTTTTGGCCCTAAAAGCCCAAAATAATTAAAGAAACTTTATAAAAAGGGTTAAAGCGGTAAACAAAACATTAAAAATATGGATCAACGGTAAAAAGTTTTTCAAAAATAATTTTTTAGCACGTCACACACTATTTAGATTATTTAATTAATCTTTACATGCCTGTGATATGATTATCTACGTGATTGTATATTTTCCATATATTATCTGCGTGGATGTGCGAATTAGGCTATGTTTTTAGGGATCAGCCAGGTTTCCGACACCTTTAATTTCCTGCAATTCTTTCTTTTTTTAGAGAAATTTGTAAGTGAGGATATAAATGTAAAAAGAAGACCGGCGGACACCAAAAAGGAGCTGAAGGCGTATGCACAAAGATGAAAGGGGATTCTCTCTGAAGTTCCTGAGTTGTAATTATTCTTTCAGGCAACTTTTGATGTAATTTCGGACTGTCTTTTTCTTTTCGGTGTCGGTTGGCTGATCCCCATAGTCCTAAGTTATTTTTTTCATTGCTTATACATTAATTGCGTGGATGTTAACTATTTTCATGCCATGTTAATGTTACAATGAAACTATCAAAAAGCATGCGTGGATGTTAATCTCTTTTAATTATGCACGTTATGAAACTGTCAAAAAGCATGCGTGGATGTTAATCTCTTTTAATTATTCACGTTATGAAACCGTCAAAAAACATGCATGGATGTTAAATTTTCTTTAATAAATTCATGTTATGAAAATGCTTAAAATACATGCGTGGATGTCTGTTTTTATTCAGTTTGATGATCCATGCTGTTTTTATATTGCTAGATCATTCAATGGCCAGACTTGCGAATGTCGACTTTTCGGTCCTGAAGGCCGATGGGTCAAACTACCTGAGTTGGCAGTTGGACCTGAAGTTCCATCTGCGCTCTCATGGTTTCAGTCTCACACAGACTGAGAAGGCAACAACAAGTACTGCCTCAGTCGACAAGGATGCTTCTAAAGAAGCACCTCATACAGAGGAAGTTTTCGATATACTAAAGGCGAAAGCCATTATCTATATCAGGAAACATTTAGACTAGACCCTGAAGGACGAGTACCTTATTGTAGAGGATCCTTACGAGCTGTGGGACACACTCGAGGATAGGTACAGGCATCAGAGGGATGTCATACTCCCCCGTGCGCAGTACGAGTGGACTCACCTCCGCATACGGGATTACAAATTCGTAGCGCAGTACAACTCAGCACTCTTCCGTATCACCTCACACCTGAAGTTGTGCAGTGAAACAGTGACGGAGAAAATGTTGCTGGAAAAGACGTTCACGTCTTTCCACGAGAAGGACATGATCCTTATGCAACAATACCGTGAGAGAAAGTTCACGAAGTACTCTGATCTGCTCTCATGACTGCTTATGGCTGAACAGAACAGAGACCTGTTGGTTACCACTCACAACCTGCGCCCTCCTGGCTCCGCTCCACTGCCACCTCCTGCAGAGGCACACTTCCAGTCTTCCCAGAAGAAGAAGATGGACAAAAAGGCAAAATTCCAGAAATGGAAAGAACAGAAGCAGTGGAAGAAGGCCACCCCCCCAGCTCCTCCTCAGAACCAGAAGTTCGTGGAAAGAAGCAAAAGAGGATGTCCAACAAAGGTGGCACTCCCAAGAAAGACTGTGAGGATAAGTGCTCCAAATGCAGAATGACGGGTCGCTGGTCCAGAATCTGCCGCACCCAGAAAACCTCCAGGACCTCTACCAGGCAAGGCTCAAGCCTCGAGCTGAGACAAACCTGATTGAGAGCGCAGCTTTGCCAGAGACCTCATGGACTCCTGAAGATTTCATGGGAGATGACACTCTCTAGTTATGGACCATTTTTATATGCTAGCAATGTATCTTCCTTTTATGCATAGTACCTAGTTTTCATTCCATATCAAAACATTTTCTTTAAGCATTTTTAAATGAAAGTAGATCTTTTCTTTTTCATATTATTTACTGCTTGAACATCTTTCTTTTATATATATATATGGTATCAAATTGCCTACTGGACAGTGCATCGACGCACTCAATCCTTCAAAACATAGACTACTTCACGAGCATAAGTAGCTACTCTGGTCCACTGAGAACAATCTCAGGACCAGCTAACATAATCGAAGGATCAGAGGAAGCAATCATATTGCTCACCGGTAACACACAAATCACACTTAAAAATGCGTTATACTCCCCTAAATCTATCCGAAACCTCCTAAGCTTTAAAGATATCCATTTAAACGGATATCACTTAGAGACGGTCGAGTAAGATAAAAGGGAATACTCGCTTATAATGTCTCTTACAAATGGTTCAAAACCCATTGTGGAACGTTTCAAGGGACTCCCCTCGGAACTCTACCAAACAAGTATACAAACTCCAGAAACATCCATGGCGGAGCACCTGCAGTGCCCCCAAACACCAGAATTCCAACTCTGGCATAGTAGACTGGGACACCCTGGATCTGTTATGATGTACTGCTTCATAAAAGGCTCCAGGGGTATAGACTTGAAGAACCTGAAGATTCTTCAAAAAGGCAAATTCCCATGTCCACCCTGTTACAAGGGTAAACTGATTACAAGACCCTCTACACTGAAAGTGGACGTGGAGTCTCCAAGCTTTTTGGAAAGAATCCACGGAGACATTTGTGGGCCGATACACCCATCAAGTGGTCCGTTCAGGTACTTTATGGTCCTGATAGACGCATCTACTAAGTGGTTACATGTGTGTCTACTGTCCACCCGTAACCTAGCACTGTCTAAGCTTTTAGCTCAGATAATCAAGTTACGGGCCCACTTCCCCGACTACCAGATAAAGAAACTTCGTCTGGACAATGCAGGGGAGTTTACGTCACAAGTCTTTCTAGACTATTGCCAAGCTTAGGGAATTGAAGTCGAACATCATATAGCGCATGTTCACACCCAAAACAGGTTAGCAGAATCTCTAATTAAGAGACTGCAATGGATTGCTCGTCCATTATTACTTCAATCCCAGCTGCCAGTGAATGCATGGGGTCATGTAATTTTGCATGCTTCATCTTTAATAAAATTAAGACCCTCTGGAGGTCAGTCGTCTTCTCCAATGCAACTAGCACTTGGAGCCCCACCAATTGTCACACACTTGAGAATATTTGGTTGTGCAGTATACGTCCCCATAGCACCACCACAAAGGACAAAGATGGGTCCACAACGTCGCCTAGGCATTTATGTTGGGTTTGACACCCCCTCCATAATTAGATTCCTAGAACCCCTTACGGGAGACGTTTTCAAGGCACGTCTAAAAGACTGTGAATTCGATGAAACATCGTTTCTAAGACTAGGCTTACAGACAAAGAAGCCTGAAGCTTCAGACTGTATCACTTAGGATACAAAGACATTATGTCACTTTGATTCGCCCACAAGCCAGTGTGAGGAGGAGGTCCTGAAGATTCTCCACATCCAAAACACTGTCCATCTCTTGCCGGACAAATTTACTGACAACCAGAAGATTTTCAAATCACACGTCCCTGCTGCTAACACTCCAGCTAGGATTGACATATCGCAAAATGGATGCAACCCGCCTGCAGCAGAAATGGTTGGACCTCTCAAAAAGAGAGGGCGACCACCGGGATCCAAGGACCAAGTCCCTCGAAAGAGTAGGACCCTTGACAATGGTAAACAAATACCACCACAGGATGCTACTATAAGTCCTGCTACCCCATCTCTCCCAAACTCTCATGAGGAGGAAAAACCGGGAGAAAATGAAGTTTTGATACACTATGTACGAACTGGGGAGTATTGGGACAGAAAGAGCACAACCATAGATGACACATTTGCGTGTAATATTGCCATCAACGTCGCGTACTGTGACGTTGATATTGAACCACGCTCTCTGACAGAATGTCAAAGCAGATATGATTGGTCAAAGTGGAAAGCGACAATAGGAGTGGAGTTGGATTCACTCACCAAACGCAAGGTCTTCGGACCCATAGTCCAGACACCAAAAGGTGTAAAACCTGTGGGTTATAAATGTGTATTTGTTAGAAAACGAAATGAACAGAATGAGATCGTTCGCTACAAAAGCAAGGCTTGTAGCGCAGGGTTTTACCCAACGTCCAGGGGTGGATTTTGAAGCCACATACTCCCCGGTCATGGACGCGATCACCTTCCGATTCCTCATTGGCTTAACATCCCAAGAGGGTTTAGATATGCAGCTTATGGACGTGGTTACTGCATACCTATATGGCAACCTAGACCGAGACATCTATATGAGATTGCCTGACGGTTATTCTTTGCCTGCAGCACTAAAAGAGAGAGAACATGACATCTACTCAGTAAAACTGCAAAGATCATTATATGGTCTAAAACAATCTGGAAGGATGTGGTATAACAGACTGAGCGATTTCCTTGCAAATCAAGGATTCACAAACGACCCAGTCTGTCCTTGCATCTTTATAAGAGCAAAGGCAACAGGATTTGTACTCATAGCCGTCTATGTGGACGACTTGAACCTCATCGGATCTCCTGAAGAGATCGCAGAGATTTCTAGAAGCTTGACAGAAACCTTCGAGATGAAAGACCTCGGAAAGTCAAAATTCTGTTTAGGTCTTCAAATAGAGCATCTTAACGATGGCATCCTGTTACATCAGTCAACTTACACATCGAACTTATTGAAAAAGTTTCAGATGGATAAGTGTCACCCCCTCAGTACTCCAATGGTCGTCAGATCATTGGATGTACATAAAGACCCCTTCCGGCCGCGGGAAGAGGGGGAGGAAGTACTAGGCCCCGAAGTGCCTTATCTAAGTGCTATCGGTGCACTCCTTTACCTGGCTAACTGCACTCGCCCTGACATAGCATTTGCAGTCAACTTACTAGCCAGATATAGCGCTGCACCTACACAGCGGCACTGGGCCGGAGTTAAGCATCTTCTGCGCTACCTCCAAGGGTCCATAGACTTAGGTCTATTCTACATGAAAGGGGCATCAACTGGTTTAGTTGGTTATGCTGATGCAGGTTACAGGTCCGATCCTCATACAGAGAAGTCCCAGACCGGATACATGTTTACTTATGGCGGCACAGCCATATCCTGGAGATCTGTAAAGCAGACCATGACGACCGTCTCATCCACTCACTCAGAGCTCCTTGCGATCCACGAAGCAAGCAAGGAGAGTTTCTGGCTACGCTCTGTGATCCAGCACATCCTCACCTCCACCGGCCTGATAACCGGCGTCCTTGCGCCTACTCCACTTCATGAAGACAATGCAGCATGTATTGCCCAGCTACAGGACGGCTACATCAAAGGCAACAAGACGAAGCATATCTCCCCCAAGTTCTTCTGGACGCACGACCTTCAGAAACAGAAACAGATTGAGGTACAGAAGATCCAATCATGTAATAACTTGGCGGATTTGCCTACCAAATCCCTGCCTACTAGTATCTTTGAGAAACTTGTATATGGGATTGGGATGAGGAGAGTGAGGAAATGTAAACTGGTTCAGGATGAGAGGACTTTGAACTCATAGGTACATAGGAGACTGATGTATAGATCCATAGGAAATCTGCAAGCCTGAAGCTTGGTCAGATGAGGGGTAGTCAACTACAGAGTTGTACTCTTTTCCATTGGCTACTGGTTTTTTCCCACAGGGTTTTCCGTAGTCAAGGTTTTGACGAGGCAACCTCGTTGACTCTGAATCCTGAAGTTTCCACCCCTAGACACATCCCTAAAACAGGGGAAGTTATGGATTAAATGTTCTTTCTTTAACAAGGCAGTTATCCTAACTCGAAGAATCCACCTCTTATTCAATATTGGTTGGATAAGAGGAAGTGTTATGAATAGGCCCATGAGGCCCATTGGGTATCCAGCCCACTATTTAAAGCTACAAATATGAGGGTATGTGGCTCTTAACCATCTACACCTATTTCCCTACTTTTCCCTTCACAACATTATCCTTTAATTATTATTATTCGAGTTTAAAATTGTGGGATCGAAGATTTTGAAAGTGTCAATATTTTAATTTTCAAATGAGTTTAAATCTTGATGGAACTAAATTTTAATCTAAATTTTTTTGAAAGAAGTAAATTTCTCTGTGAGGGAATGGCTAGTAAATTAATATTACATAGCTTTAGCTTTCGTCCCCTTGTTTACAGAGGGGGATCACGTGTTTGAGATTTTCAGTGCAGCCACCACTTGCAACGTTGCGGTCGTGGTGGCAATCGATGGGGCTGCTGAGTGCTGCCAGCCGCTAAAGCCCGAAACGTTGGACCAAAAGGCGCACCAGCATCTCTGGATCAAAAGGGAACACCACCGTTTTCCACGTGTCAGGTGGGCAGTGGACGGTAGGGCTCGGGTCAAAAGTGGTGAGCTTTTAATTATTGTACCGCCTAACGCACCAGCGGCTAAAGAAGTTGACAAATTTACCGATTGGACCATGGTTCGCGATTCTGGAACCGGGATTGGGTTCGAACTTTTGTTTCGATTGGGTCCGTGTCGTTCCCCTGACCGACGATTTTACGCGAGAACAAATGCATATAGCCGCCGTAGGGGGGATACACACGGGCGGCGATCCCCACATCGCATTAAATATCAACGACTTGTCAATGATTCGGCGTATAATCGACCGAAGATGATAAAATAAAATTCTCAGCTATTAAATTCGTGGGGGGTACGTGCATCCACCCGTGCGCCTTGATGGAAGAGCTCATGAGACTTGGAGGAGGATCCAGGGCTCACGGCACTCTCGGCGGAGGCGGCAGCTGATCTTGACCGGTCATTAAGATGGGGAGCCGGGTGTGGGTTGAGATGTCGCCGTCGCCACCATTTTGTGATGTTCGCATCGCCACCATTTCTTGACGTTCACGTCGACGAGGCGGCGGCCTAAGTCGCCATAGAAGCCTTAAAAGCAGTCGCTAGTGTTGATCATCTGAACATGCGCAAGTGTTCGTTCAATTATGAGCGTCTGATAAATTTTTCCGGAATTAAATTCTATATCCTTTTAATTTAAAAGAAAGGTCTCAAGGCTCCATCACAGCCTTCATCTTGTTACCTCGATTGATCGGTTTTGTAGTTAAACTAGTCATAACCCGTATCCGTAGGACACGACGAAGGTCGTCTCCCGAGTGCAAAACCGAGGGGACTTCCGGTTCACGGTCGAAATGGCGACGTGGCAGTCGTCTCCCGAGCACAAGAACGACGGAGACAATCATCTCCCGGACACAATACTGACGGTGAAAAGAAACCCTGAGTCAGTCGTCGCAGGGGCACAAAAGCAGGGAATAAAGCGCAAAAAAACATGTGTGAAAAGCGGAAAAAGAGCGATTACAAATCCGTAAATATGGGGAAGATGATGGGTCTTTGGGTTTAATGAAAAAACAATGGCAAACTTGCAAATAAGGGTAATGTGGTGGGCTTTTGTTTGGGGTTCCACCAAAACACCCAACTCCACACCCAACCACGCACCCACACTCTATTGGGCCCCCGCTCTTCCAAACATTTTGTCCTAGTCATATTTTGATGTCATGTAGGACAAAGATTCAAAAAAAAATCCTCATTTGTATAATAGATTTAAATTTGATATATTTTAAAAAAAATTTCAATTTTTTTTAAAACCCTACTTTGAAAATTTGGCCATCATTTAAAAGTCAAAAGCAACCACACGCACTAATTAATATTTCATTCGTTCGTATAGAAATTCCTATAAAAGCTATCACTTTTAGGCTCTATCTTGGCTCGTGGAGTAATACGCGTAACTCATGAGATTCCCTGCTGCGTGTCATGTGTCAATGGGTGATAGGCTGTTTATATGTAGTGTAGCCATCGCGATGGTGATAATCACGATGTGCGATGGACATTGAGGTTATTGTTTAACACAAGCTTTATGAATTAGAGCAAGTGCGATTTCTTACTCAACATTAAGGCTTTCTTGGTTAAAATCAAAATCAGCAAGTGCACATGAGGTCTAATTAATCAAAGTGACAAGGCAACCAAAACAGTAATTAAGAAAACGGTTGCGCGTCCAATAACATCTATTTTAGAGGTAACACGTCACGTCACCCGAGTCCCTGTCTTAAGCTGGCACCAATTGGGGATCAAGAAGTAGCTGTGGCTTCTGTAACCACCGCCAATTATTGGAAGCTTTCCCTGAATGATGAGAATCATTCATGCAAGTTTGCTTCATTTCAATGATTTATTTAAGCTTGCAGACGGATGTAGATGAACATGAATCGAACAGGGAAGAAGCTGGCGGACAGCCGTGACACATGAGCCAAGATTTCCAGTCAAGTGTGTGTGATTTTCTCTCCAAAGTGCGTCGTCTTGTTCTTGATGTGGGTTCAATTATTGGCCAAGACGCATTAGCTGGCTGCCAATCATTTTTTGTAGCGTTCGTAAAAGGTTGAAGCATGTGGCATGGCGCTGACTGTCTCGGGCTCGGTCCCTCGTTGGACTGGACCCGAGTCTTATTAATTCGTTATTTGGATTCTCTCGTCTTCTTTGGCATGAGGTGGGGTATTCATCCTTCGGTCTTAGCCATTCGTGTTGTTAGGTTCGGATGCAAATAATTTGTATATTGGCTTCCGTCAATATAACATGATATGTCCATAATTACACGCACCGCAATATATAACTTTAGATGTGTGCAGGTGAGTTATGTGTGACCGATCACAAAGAAGTCGTTTTCCTGTATTTTTTTTTTGAAAGAATTGTTGTACATGTTCCAAAGCCCAAAATCCCAAATACGTGTGAATCCCATGGGCATTTGACCATCAATCCATCTGTTGTAAAAATTCAATCATTCTGAACCCATGAAATTTACAACAGTTGGATTAAGGGTGAAACAACATTCCTGAGGCTGACGCTGACGCTGCCTGGAGGGGTCCGACGGCCTGAAGGGGCCACCGGCTGGCCTGAGAAAATTGTTTTTTCTCTTCTCGACCGATCGGGTGGGCTGGTGGCCGTTTGGCTGCCGCCCTAGGGTCGGCGACTAGTGGCCACTGCCCTCTCACCCTACGGGTTGAGCTGGTGGCCAGTTGGATGTTGCTACAAGGTCGACGGTCCGTGGCTGCCGCCTTCTCCCCATAAACTATATTGGTGGCCCTCTCCCTATAAACTATATTATTTTTTTTGATTTGATTTGATCTTTGTATCAATGTGTGATAATAATCATGATCATGATTAAATTTATTGGGTGTTTAAGTATACATCAAGATCGACTAAGACGGATGTTTGATTTCGATTGGTCATCCGCGCGCGAACAAGATCTTGTTTTTCAACTTCCAAAAGGCACCCATCTCATAATACTCCATCGTCCGCCAATGCTTTCACAACGTCCGGTCTCTCTCTATCAGGGAAGAGCTTGCTGATAACGTGTTGTGAGATACCATGCCTTTATTTATAGGGAAATAGGGAAATGTTTGTACAATGGTGGAATACAATGTTTATATAGGATACGAACTCCTAATCTGCTATTGGATAGGATATGCCCTACATGGGCTTATAATAGGACTACATAACACATTCATAACATGATGTGTTTTAATGAGATTGATGACCAGAAGAAACAGATGGGTAGAAAAACAGCTGTGATTGAATCTTGAGGAATCAATATGGAACCTTAAAACTTTGGCCGAACTAAATCGGGAAGGAACTAAATTTTATTGAAACTAAAATTTTAACTTTTGAGGGAAACAAAATATGAAATTAATTAAATTTTGGGGAAACTAAAAATATTTTAGTAGAACTAAATTCTATTGGGGAACTAAGTTTCAGATTAAAATTTTTGAGTAACTAAGTCTGGAGGGAACTAAATAGTGGGAAAAGTAAAATCTTAAATGTTGATGTGAACTAAATCTTGGGGACCTAAATTCTCTGGATGGAGCTAAATTTTAGTTTGGATGTGGTTAAAATTTTTGTTTGAGGTGATATTTTGAACGAGGTTGTAAATGTTTCTCTGGGGAAGAGGTTTTGAATGTCATGAAATATTTCAAGGAAATATTTTGAATGTCTCTAGACACACACGATTTGTGTATTAAATGAAAATAAAAGTAACATTTTGATTGAAAATTGGCTAACAAAATTCTTACGAAAATACGTTGTCGTTGTTTATTTTTTTACTAGTAATAACCCGTGTACAGAGTTCACAGGGCAAAAATAAAACCACACATAGAATGTGGTGCATGCGCGCAACCGAAAAGGAGTGAAAAGTGTGGGTGTGGGTGGGTATCGTGGGGTGGAAGCAGTGGTGAGATTGAAAAAAACGTTTGGGACGAAATGCATAAATCCCAAAGGCATACTTGTAACATAGGTAGGAGAGTGTGTTTATTTAGCAATGGCAAGATAGTAATTCATGGGTGGCTTTTCTTTGGGTGCGCCACAACACCCCAAAGCACACCCAACTCCCCAATTACCACCAATGGGCCCCACCATGATAAGATGGCCAAGTATATGCCACCTCTTTATCAACCACGCTGTCCTCGTAGCACAAACATCAAATGAACATCACTATTTTGTATAATAGACAAGAAAATGCGTGTGAACAAAGTGAACAGGTCCCAACAATCGTCTCTCTCCCTTCCATGATGCGAGTCCCACCTGGACGTGGTGATTTTTGTGTGTGCGGATTTGATGGGTTTTTGTGAGAAGTGTGGGTGTATGTGGGTCTGGCATTGGGTGCATTTGGTTTTTTGAGAGGGTGTGGTAGGACTCACATGATGAGGTGGCCAATTCATAGCCAACACTCTATCAAATCGTTACCCATTAGAAATAATCCGTGCACATAGTGCACGGGAACCTAAGGAAAAACCCCCACACAGGATGCGGGGCTCACGTGCAGTGGCAAAGGAGAGAGCAATATGGCTGTGTGTTGGTATTGTCATGGGAAGGGGAAAATCATGGGCTAAAACGCAAAAAACATCGAAGGCAAAGTGGAAAAAGGCCAACGGCAAGCATGTAAAATAAGGGAGAGAGTGGGTTTGTTTTGGCAATGGCAAGCATGCGGATAAGGAAAATGTGGGGGCTTTTTCATTGGGGACTCCACAACACCACCAAAAACATCACCCAAACCCCACACGTCCCCAAGTGGGCCCCACAATGATGAGGTGGCCAAACCATAGCCACCACTCTATCCATTCTTGTTAAGGCAAAAAATGACCGAAACAATTGTCTTGCTGACGTAGGCCCTTCGTGCTGAGTCGGAGCCTTGTCAGTGAGTTGAGTGGGTGTAATAGCCTGTTTTCATTTATACAAATTTTGTACGTATTATTACTAATGTGTTTTATAATTTTACCTATTATCTTATTCCTAGCTCGAACACGCGACCTAACGATCGCGTTATTATCTACTCTAATTTTTTTATTGATGTTGATTGCAGGGCGAGAACGTAATAACTCGATCATCTTAAAATTTTCTCCTCCCAAATCTGATGCAAACCTAATGAGTTTTGATATCTCGATCAAATCTAAATCAGCAATCTTAGGATCTTAATGTTGATCTCTTAATCAAATCGTAACTAAATCGATCATCATGTTCAAAGCATCTTGACTAATCATGTCTTGACCAAATCGGCCCCTTACTCAAAATATCTTAACCAAAACCACATATTATCTTAATATCTTAATTAAATTGACCTTCTAATCCAATCTTAACTATATTAATCTTGCTAAATCTTAACCTTATCTTGATGAATCCTAATGTATCTAAATAATTGAATCTAATCTTAACTATATCAAATCCCAGCTAGATATCTAAACTAGTTGGATTTTCTAAAACCAGATTTAAACCCTATAACAAACACCCTAACTAAATTGATTTTTGATTAACAAATTATCTTATAATATCTTATAAATCTTAATGAATTTTATTAAAACACAATAAACTTCTAACTGAATACCCTAACCGAAAATCACCATATTAATGGATTCCTATTAAGTTAACTAATTTTTATTAATATCCTAACTACGTTACCAGACCCCCATTTCGTGCGGCCACCTCCTCCCCCTATGGGACTTTAACAGCCCCACAACTCAACAGTTTTCCCACGTACCCCTCTTCAAATCAAAACCCTTTTCTTTAGTTATCATTTCACTAAAAGCAACTTAAACGAATTAATTGATCCTAACTAACCCCCATCACCCACGTCCGCCTTTATCCCATGCATGGGATAATCCCTCACCCCCACGATTCATGCAACCGCCCCCTTCTTCTCGTTATTCGCCTCCTCTTATTTTAAACCCATCAGCAAACCTCCTCTCCTCTAAAAAAGAAACCCCAAGCCCGGTCGCCGAACCCACCTCACCGCCCGCCGTCGCCCTTTCCACTCGCCCCTGTGACCTTCGTTCAAAGGCCAGCCCTGCTCACCCTCCGCCTGCAAACCCGACGCACCGCCTCCCTTCATCCCGAAGCCTCGACCACCTACTCCGACACCGCCACAAACGCCCCACACCCCTACTCACCGCAGCTGCAACCCGCTCCGATCACCTCGACCCTCCGACCTCCTTTCCTCTCCAGGCCCACCTTGACACCGCACCACACGGCACCCTCCCTCCTTCGCGGCAGCCCCGACTTCCTCCCAAACCCAACCCTGCCTTCCTGAACTCGTCATCGACCGCCTGCATCATCTCCCCTCCTCTTCCTGCCATGAACTTCCGACCACGCAGCCCAAAACTCATTGTAACGTCGCCTCTTGACAACCCCCGGCGACCCCACACCCACCACCGGACCACCTCGCCCAGTGCCTCTCTCTCTATTCACTCCTGAACCCATCGAGCCCGCCAGTCTCAGCCCTTGCCTCGCCGCTCAGGTTCCATCGGCAGCAACCCCGAAGCAGCCTGAAGCCTCATCTTCTTCCTCCTACATTCCTCCTGTCGAGCCCCACGAGCAGTCGAAGCCGCCGACCACCTTTCTCACATCTCTCCCTTCTTCAAGAAATCACCCAGCGCCTCTATTTCTTTCGATAGCGCCTCGACCCACCTCTTTGAGCGCCAAACTCCGGGCGCTCCTCCATTCGACCCCACTCCGAACGCCCAGGCCACTCTCCCCTTCTCCGGCCTCACACTGGCGACACCCTCGAACCCAACCCCACGGTGCTCTGCCCCCTGCCATTCCCCTCACCCTCTCACCTCCCTCTGTTCAACACCTCCACCGGCAAAGACCCTCCCTCGCACCCTCAACCACGCCTGTCACGTCCCGCTTCCCATTATACTTGGGAGCGAGGACGCGAGCGGGTCCGCATGTGCTTAAAGCAAAGAAGAGGTAATTTTTCCCCCTTCTTTGACTTAAGCACACTAAGCGTGATTAGCGAAGGCAGGTCCCTACACGCGAATACCTCACAAGCAGCACAAATATTCATTACATTACATTACCAGCGTCCGAAGTAAACACACAAATAATTTAGGCCTACCATGGCCGTACAATCTGCTGAAAACAAACACACCTGAAAATAACAATACAATAATAAACTGAAATCTAAATGTCCGGCTCTAGTCTTCCGCAGGGAGGATCTCAGTGTCCTCGTAACTCTGGTCAGCGGGGTCCACCTCTAGGATGGGATCCTCGTAAGTAGTGTCCTCTGGGTACTCTGTCTCTAAACCTAACATATATTTCAAAACACGTTGAAATATATGTCAGCGATAAGCTCGGCAAGATATTTAAAGTAATAAAACCATGGAACAACTATAAGGGACAAAAAGCGTTAGTACACAGTTATGAATAATAAGTGCAGAAAGTAAAGTGTGAGCATGCTTGGATATTTTTACAGTTAAAAGTAAAGTAAAACAGTTGTATGTTGAGTATTTGATTGTTTGTGCACGTGATAAGTCCATGCCTGGGTAGGTGAAATGTTCTCGATACACCATATCACCGGTGGTTTTACCGTGACGCTCCACACAATGGCTGCCTCCACCGGAGGGGCCGTAATCGTGTTCGAGACACACTCACAAATCCTACTGCAATGGACCAACCACACCCAAAGTGTACCGCCATATACTGGAACACGAGCCAGACTAGTCATATGTGACCCTACTGGAACACGAGCCAGACTAGTCACACATGACCTGACGGGAGTAGCCAACTCAGCTTTTTGTGTATGTTTATTTACTGATTGAGTTTCACCCCATCTGTAGTTGATGGTTTCACCCCGTCTGTATTCGACGGTTATCACATATGTGTAGTAACATACTCGTCTTTTCCAAATTTGTTTATCTTGTTAACATGCGAAAAGCAATAGCAGTCCCGTTAAGTAAAAAGAGCAATAAGTAAAGTGAAACATAATGTCCGGCTACTAGAATTTGTCAAACATATTGAAACCAAGTTTGATGCTAAGTTTTAAAGACCAGGTTTGCAATTCATTCTACACATGTTTCCGAGGGTCGTGAGACACCCTCTGTTCCGTTTGGGTTCAATTTAATAACAAGTAAAGAAAGTTACTCTTAAAATGGATAAACATTGATAAAACGTTCATCTACTAAATAAATGCAACATGTGCGTTAAGAGTATGTTAAAATGATATGTTACACTAATTTAAGCAGTTGTTCCAAATTTAATTACAATAAATACTTGCCGTGAAGTGGGTGTGTGTGTCCAGGCGGTGGTGACGTGAGGCACGTTTTATCTGCGTCAAAGAATTGTGATATCAGTTTTATAGTTATTAACTAGTTATAAGACATCAAATCAACCTATTAAAACATTATTAACTATCTAACCTATTCAACGGAATTTGTTAACTGCTTAAGCTAGCATGGTAATTTAATGATTAATAACCAACTTAACTTAGGGTTTTATAGAGTAATTTTATTTTAACTTATAACATAAAAATCTTAATAACTAAACTTTATTAACTAAAAATAAGTGATAAACCAAAAATAACTTTAGGAAAAATAACTTAGACTAACTGTTTATAACTTAATATAGCTTATAATAACTTAAAAACTTTATAAAATAATATAACTTATAACTTATAAACTTTATAATAACTTTAATAACTGTTATAATAATAAACTAACAACTTATATAATAATAATAATAATAATAATAATAATAATAATAATATATTAACTTAATAATATAAAACTTACTTAATATTTATCCCCCCCTCTCTTCTTTCTCTCCCCATGTCTTTCGTTTCTCCCCTTCTTCTGTTTTTTTGTCGTTCTCGCGCGCAGGCGAAAGGGGCAAAGGGCGGCAGCGGCCTCGGGAGGTCGGGCGGCAGCGGCGCGCGGCCTCGTGGGGCGGCGGAATCGGGCTCGGGGCGCGAGAGGCGGCTCCGGAGATGGCGTGAGGCGGCGGATCCGAGAACGGCGGCGACGATCGGAGCCTTGGGGCAGTTCGAGGCGGCGCGTGATTGGATTAGGAGCGACGGCGAGCGGATCTGAGGAGCGGCTTTGGGCAGATCTCGGCAAGACGCGTGATCGAAGGAGGGGTGATCGGCAAGGGGAACGGCGAATCTGATGGTGCAGATCAGGGCGACGGCTTCTCGAGGTTGAGCGACGATCTGAGGATGGCGACGCGATATGAAGAGGGTGGTTGGGGGTTCCAAATTTGGGGTTGATTTCTGCAATAGGGTTTTCAAATAGGGTTAATTTGGGATTTGTTCTTCATTTCTGGTTGATTTTGTGATTGTTGGGTTGTTTGGGTTTCAATTCTGTTTTGGTTTTGTGTTGTAAGAAGATGGTGGAGGTTGGTTTGAATGGGGAAGAGGAATGGTGATGATGGTTTGTTTGTATGGTGGAGGAGACGATGACGGTGGGAGGTGGGATGAGGCTATTGCTGCTGGTTACTTGGGTTGATGTTTCTCCTGGTTGGTGGTTGATGTAGGTGTCCCTTAAGAACGAGAAGATAAAGGGAACACGTTGAAGTGAGTTGAACTGGATGTGGTTGAGGAGTGAAGGGATGTTGGATCTCACCAACATTTCGGTGGGAGATGAAGGCAGTATGGTTTGGGGTTTGATTAGTGTGGGTGGAAGTTGGGGGAAGGTAAATGGTAAAAGTAAAAAGGGATTAGGGTAAAGGAAATTTAGGAACAGTAATTTATTAAAATTAACTTAGTTAAAATAATAAATTAATTATAAATTAACTTTTAATTAAAAATAATTACGATTTACAGATAAAAATTTCGCTACGGTAAAACTGAAAATAACGACGCGCTCGCGTCAACGTGCGGACGAATATCCACTCGGAAGAAAATGACCGAATCAACGAAGTAAAAGAAATGCAGGCACACCACAACAAAATACAACTAGGAAAATAGGCCGTTACAACGCCCCACTTCTGACATGACACCCTCCTCCTCCCGCCAGTCCCGCACGGCCAATCGACGTCGTCGAAGCTGCAGTCGACGCCCCCGCCTGCAAAACAACGCAAAGACGAAGAGAGGAGTGCATGCATGATGAACGGTACGTATAGGTAATGTAAATTATATAACTTTTATTTTATATCATATATAAGTTAATCATATTACATATAAGTTACCCTTGAGTGGTGCCTGACACCACAGTGTAACACTATGTATGGGGTGCCTTATATAATAATATATAGTATACCTCATCAGTTACTCTATTAACTTTTAAGTTATAATTGTTAGCTATGTAATGTGCAGGCATGTCAGCTGTTATAGTATAATTTAGTTAGAATTAGTACGGGTACTTGTATACATATTAAGTCAGTATGCATAAGATAAGTTGGTAAGCAGATTTAGTATTCATTGGCTTGATATCTCATATCTGATGTCGCAGATATATTACGCCCCGTTGCTATCTCCCGGTCACCCGAAATCATGTTTATCACGCAAGTGTGCATTTTTACAGTTTTAAATGTCGTTACATTAAATTGCTAACCAAGAATTGCAAGTACTGCTTATTACCATGTTTTGCTCGTAAATACTTGATTGAACAGATATTGATGGAATATGTTGATGGAATGGAACACCTTGAAAACGTGAATTCATACTTATGATTGGCTACTCCCGTCAGTCATATGTGACTAGTCTGGCTCGTGTTCCAGTAGGGTCACATGATGACTAGTCTGGCTCGTGTTCCAGTATATGGCGGTTTAGCATTCGTGAACTCGTGTAATTGATTAGGATGGCTCATGTTCCAGCACAACACTTTGGTGGGGTAGTCCAATGTAGTAGAGGCCGGAATGCTGGGTTGCACTCTATTGGTGAACTTGACCGACATCTGGCCAGGTCGGTGAGTATAGAGCCACGGATAGCTCCCGTTGGCTTGGGTGTAATTCTAGTCACTCCCCCCCTCAGACATTGGGCTTGTCACTAGACACACTTAATTGGTTGACACACTCTTTTACCCGTTTTTACTATTGAGAATTGTGTAACCTGCTAGTTTCTCCTACGATTGACATGATTATTACTTTACATATTACACTTGCCATGCCACTGCCTTACACACTACATAGGCTATGCTCGTTACTTTGCACACTACATATGCCATATTTGTTACTTTGCACACTACACATGCCATGCTTGTTACTTTGTGCACTACACTTGTCATGCCACTACTTTGTGCACTACACTTGCCATGCCACTGCTTTGCACACTACACATGCCATGCCACTACTTTGTGCACTACGCTTGACATGCGCATACTTTCTTACGCTGCCATGTTTTAATTATTGAAATCATTATATGTCACTCACCCTGCCATGTTAATCATTTTGAAAACCTTGCCGAGTGTCAAGTTTCTTAACTTTCTAAATCTTGCCGAGCGACCATCGCTGGCGTATATTTCCTTGTCTTGTGAATAAACGTCAGGTGTTAGATAGATTTTGCAGAGGAGCGTGCCTTGAGTCTGAGCAGGTGATCAGGAGTGCATTGCAGCTAAGTTTCCCCGTTGAGGAGCATAGTACCTTCGCAACATCGTTGTATTTATCTTCTTTTATTAATTGTATGGGCTTTATACCCTATTTCTTTTATTTCCTTCATTGTTGTATTCATTTTTGAGACTTCAAGATTGTAATGAAATACCTATCTGTGTTGTTTGGATTTGCATGCAAGAATCTGCAAGTTGTTATCACAGACGCTTATTGTGCTTAAACCAAGGAGGGAGAAAAGAAAAAGTACATCCTTCTTGTTTTAAGCATATGTGGACCCGCTCGTGTCCTCGCTCCCAAGTATAATGGGAAGCGGGGCAGACAGTGGGACCCTAGGTTGGAAGAACCAGGGTCGGTTGATGGATGATGGATGGCTTGCGATGCTTGATCGACCTTCGAGCGGCCTGTATGTTGATGGATTGATGCTGGGAGGCTCTGGAACGACACTCATAGAAGATCGAGACTCGACGATCTGCATCATAAGGAAGCGTTAGGGGGATCGGATCTAGATTCCGACCCAGATCCCCTCCGATGCTTAAGTTAGAATGGGAACTTAAGGAAGCGAGGGAGCTTGGAGCAGCTGAGATCGATCCACAGATATTTGTCTCAGATCTTACGTCGCAAAGCTCTTTAGTGAAAGAAATATATACTGAAAGAGTAGTGTGTATGTATTAGATATCGCATCTTGGGAATTGGAACCTTTTGATATTTATAGGCCTCCTGGATCCTTTCAGTGACGTTTGGAAGATGACGGTCACCCATTATGGTGCCATGATCTTCCCCCTTTAATAGGAGTAAATGTTGCCCATAGTCCTGCTATTTATGATCACGTCTTCAATCCCACGTTCAAGTGATGAGAGTGCAACGGTCGACTGGCTGGTGGGCTTTGACCGAGTCGTTATCGGGCTTCTCTCGTGGGCTCTGTGGGCCCTACTCACTTGTCAGTCGAGTCATCTCGAGTGTCGGGCCAATGATTCAATAATGGCCACCGTCATATGACCTCAGAGGGTCTGCCTATTGGGGTCAAGAGACGTTACATCGCATTAATGGGGCATGTCAGTTGAGGAATTAGTACTCAAGTTCTATGCGCCAAAACGTCTGCCTTACTGATTCGGATGATCCGCCAGTTAAAAACCAAGATGCTTAGAGCCTTGGATCTTCGACGCGTGTCTTATCATGTGGCAATCTCCTTATCAATATAAGACGGTTCCAGTGTAGGAATTTGAAGATATCGTCTTCGTCTCTCTTGATATTGCTATTCCCCTCTGAAAATGGCTTCATCCTCCGTTCCTGTTTCTGAGAGGGGTCTGGTTACCGTCATGCAGAAGAACAAGGAGGGGACTATGGAGCCTGGTCTGATCGCAAATCTGAGGTCCACAGTTGGAGCCGATCAGATCCTCGAGTTTCAAAGAAACTACGTCTGCCTCGACTATCAGATTCGGGTGCCGGGGAGGGATGAGAGGATCCATCGTCCTAGTGACCTAGAAGATGTGGTTTACGTCAAAGCCTTCCAACGAGGGTTTCGATTCCCCAAGCACCCCTTCATCGCTACTTCCTGTGCACCCTGAACATTTCTCTCTGCTAGCTGATGACGAACGACATAGGTGCACTGATGGGCTTCATTGCCCTGTGCGTGATAAAAGGAATTGAACCGTCGCTAAGATTGTTCAATTACTTCTTCTCGATTCCTCCTCTCAAGACTCCGGGCTGGTATATGATAACGGCTCGTCGAGGAAGGAAAATATTTGACGACCTCCCGACTTCTAATTCCAAATAAAAAGAGGAGTTCGTGTTCATGGTCTTTCAAGGAGAGGCGAACTTCTGCACTGGCTGGGGTGTCCCTGACTTAGGCTTTGCCGAGGACAAGTCTTTGACCAGAGAGGAGAAGGAAGCCGTCGACGCATTGACGAATCTGCTAGAGAATGTGAGGAAGACGAAGTGGCTGTGGTCCGACATGGTGTTGCGCCAGACCGTGTGGACGAAAGGTTGATTCGACCGTGCCTATCAACTGTTCGACCTTCGTTCTCTTACTTAACATGTTTATTTCTTCTGCATGCATGGTCGGTCTGGAGTACCAGGTGGACCCTGCACTGAGGGAGGGAGTCGAGGCTTCTATCAAAGAAGCTGAGGAGAGCATGTTATCTCCTCTGGTGTCGACTATGGGAGAAAGGACGGCTCAATCGTTGGAGGATATACCCGTTGTCGCTGAGAGGGCTACTCAGGTGGCCCGTCTCCAGCGGAAGAAAAGGAGAAGCCCCCTACTGAATTTGAGGTGATTGCCACTGAGGGAAATAAGAGGAGGCAGTGGATTCTCACTCGAAGCCATCTGGGTCGACTGAAGCGGCAGAGTAGATCCCTCTGCAGGAGCGGGGAACTCCTCTAGAGGGAGACTCGGGTGAGACCCGGGTCTCTCCGGAGCTTCTTCTGCACGAGGATTCCTAGCTTGGAGAGGCCTGTTCCCTCGAGTGCCATTGTCCGAAGACATCCCTGATGAATTCAGACCGATTTTGCTAGAGAGTCAATCTCCTCAGACTCCATTCGATTGCTCTACGGAGGAACTCATTCAAATGGAGTTTTCAATGAGGCGAGACGGCTCTGCTCTTCTGGAGTGCGGGACCGACTCTCAAATTACTAAAATTGCGACCCTTCCACTGGATAGGGCTGTCGTGGAGAGGGTCGATTACAAGAGACTTGCATCGATGGCCATCCACGCTAATGTCCAGGTAACTACTGCACCAGCCTCCATTGTAGGTGATGTAAGCATGGATGTTAACTATCGTGTTATGTTTACAGGCTCTCATGGCCATCGCTGCTTTACGTCAACGCGCGTCGGTGGAGGCTAATCACGACGTCACCCTGGGGGCCGTTAAGTTGGCCGTAGAGAAGTCTCAGGCCGAGCTGACTAGGATTGGGCTCTTGTGCAAATTGAGACTGAATCACATTCAGCGGCTCGAGCAGGAGTTACGCGAGTCTCGCGAGAGGGAGGCAGAAAAAGCTGCCTCTAAAGAGCAAGCAGAGAAGGCTATGTTGGAGGAGAGATCCAATGCTCGGGGTCATAGCGGAGAGGGTAGTCCATGAATTCAAGGGTTCATTTCCTGATTTCGTCGAGTTATACCCGCAAGGTTATGAACGATGTTGATCGGAAGTGAATGACCGATTCCTTGACCTCTCTGCTGAGATCGACCGGATCCCGGTGCTGTTTTAGGATATCGATGACGATGATTTGAGTCAGGACATGGGGGAGGCCGCTCCATCGGTGAAGTTGTCACCACGACGGGTGACGATGCAGGAGCTGGTGTTTTGGGAGATCAAGAGCCCACGACCGTGCTTGGCGGAGATCAAGGGCATAGCCAGCCGTTGTAGAATCTCGACACTCCTCTTACACCTGCTTTAATTTTTGAATGTATAGGGGTAATTGAGATGTAAACGAAAACAATTTTGCAGTAAAAGCGCCAGAAGAGTTGGCTTGTATATCTTTGTTTGTTGTTGTATCTCTTTGGTTGGCGTCGCTCATGCCGTGTGGTCATAATGCCTGATGGCCCCTTTCGATGGGTTAGACCCTTGCCTAATATGATCGAGGGTAAGCCATTGAATCATGTTAGAATTGACCACTACGTTCAGTAGCGAGGAAGCGATTCCCTCGACTATCGGCTGTCGACATGAACGACTCGTTCAGTGGCAAAGGGGTGGCCCCTTCGCTTACGGCTGACGACACGTTAGTGTCGTTCAGTGGCGAAGGGGCGGCCCCTTTGACTTACGGCTGACGACACGAGTGGGTCATTCAATAGCGAAGGGGTGGCCCCTTCGGCTTACAGCTGACACGTTAGTGTCGTTCTGTGCGAAGTGGTGGCCACTTCAACTTACGGTAGACAACATGAGAGGGTTATTCAGTGGCGAAGTGGTGGCCCCTCGGCTTACGGCTGATGACACGTTAGGGTCGTTCAGTAGCGAAGGGGTGGCCCCTTTACCTTACGACTGACGACACCTTAGTGTTGTTCTGTGGCAAAGGGGTGGCCCCTTTGACTTACGACAGACAACACAAGAGGGGCGTTCAGTAGCGAAGGGATGGCCCCTTCGACTTACGGCTGACGACACGTTAGTGTCGTTCAGTGGCGAAGGGGTGGCCCTTCGACTTACGGCTGATGACATGTTAGGGTTGTCTAGTAGCGAAGGGGTTGTCCATTCGACTTACGGCTGACGACATGTTATTGTCGTTCAATGGCAAAGGGGTCGCCCCTTCGGATTACGGCTGACAACATGTTAGTGTCGTTTAGTGGCGAAGGGGTGGCCCCTTCGGCTTATGGCTGACGACACGTTAGTGTCGTTTAGTGGCGAAGGGGTGGCCCCTTCGGCTTATGGCTGACGACACGTTAGTGTCGTTCTGTGGCGAAGGGGTGGCCCCTTCACCTTATGACAGACGACACGAGAGGGTCGTTCAGTAGAGAAGGGGTAGCCCCTTCGACTTACGGCTGACGACACGTTAGTGTCGTTCTGTGGCGAAGGGGTGGCCCCTTCACCTTATGACAGACGACACGAGAGGGTCGTTCAGTAGAGAAGGGGTAGCCCCTTCGACTTACGGCTGACGACACGTTAGTGTCGTTCAGTGGCGAAGGGGTGGTCCTTCGACTTACGGCTGACGACACGTTAGGGTCGTCTAGTAGAAAAGGGGTGGCCCCTTCGGCTTACGGGTAACGACACGTTAGTATCATTTAGTGGCGAAGGGGTGGCCCTTCGATTTACGGCTGACAACACGTTAGGGTCGTCCAGTAGTGAAGGGGTAGTCCATTCGACTTACAACTGACGACAAGTTAGTGTCGTTCGGTGGCAAAGGGGTGGCCCATTCGGCTTATGGCTGAAAACACGTTAGTGTCGTTCGATGGCGAAGGGACGGCCCCTTTGACTTAAGGAAGACGACACGATATGGTCGTTCAGTAGCGAAGGGGTGGCCTATTCGGCTTACGGTTGACGATATGTTAGTGTCATTCTGTGGCGAAGGGGTGGCCTCTTCGACTTACAGCAGACGACACGAGGGGGTCATTCTGTAGCGAAGGGGTGCACCTTCGGCTTACGGCTAATGACACATTAGGGTCGTCCAGTGGCAAAGGGGTGGCCCCTTCGGTTTATGGCTGACGACACGTAATTATCGTTCAGTGGCGAAGCGGTGGCCCCTTCGGCTTATGGCTGACGACACGTAATTATCGTTCAGTGGCGAAGCGGTGGCCCCTTCGGCTTATGGCTGACGACACGAGAGGGTCGTTCAGTAGCAAAGGGGTGGCCCCTTCGACTTATGGCTGACGACACGTTAGTGTCGTTCAATGGTGAAGGGGTGGCCCTTCGACTTATGGCTGATGACACGTTAGGGTCGTCCAATAGTAAAGGGGTGGACCCTTCGGCTTACGACTGACGACACGTTAGTATCGTTCAGTGGTGAAGGGATGGCCCTTCGACTTACGGTTGACGACACGTTAGGGTCGTCCAGTTACGAAGGGGTGGTCCCTTCGACTTACAGCTGACGACATGTTAGTGTCGTTCAGTGGCAAAGGGGTGGCCCCTTCGGCTTACGCCTGACGACACGTTAGTGTCGTTATGTGGCAAAGGGGTGGCCCCTTCGACTTACGACAGACGACACGAGAGGGTCGTTTAGTAATGAAGGGGTTGTCCCTTTGACTTATGGCTGACAACACATTAGTGTCGTTTTGTGGCGAATGGGTGGCCCTTCAACTTACGGCTGCCGACATGCTATGGTCGTCCAGTCGCGAAGGGGTGGCCCCTTCGGCTTACGGCTTACGACACGTTAGTGTCGTTCTGTGGCGGAGGGGTGGCCCCTTTAACTTACGACAGACGACACGAGAGGGTGGTTTTCATGGGTTTCATGAACATGAATTTAGTTTATCCATGCTACCATAAGGATCAGATCCTTTTAGTGGGGAGCTTGATAGGATAGCTTTCGCAAAATTCCTAAATGCTCTGTTTCGAAAAGGAAGCAAAATTTTTCTTGATGAGAAAACATGATTTATTGAAGGAAATAAAAAGCGTACATGTATTGCCAAACTTCGTCGGAGTTGCTTTCGTCCAACGCCTTTTTTGTTCGACTCTGAGCTCAGAGGCTCGCTAGTCGACCACCTTGGTGACATGCGACCCTGTCATCTCGCCCTTCTGTTTCGAGGGCCCCTCCTTGCCAAGCGACCCTGACTTGAGCATGGATCGCCCTTCCCCGCCTTGTACGTAAGTTGCTCCCGAAGATCAGTTTGGGATCTCATCTCTCTTCCCATATCCACCTACAAGATTGATAGGGTTATAACCTGGGGCCCCCCCGTATATTATCTGATCCAGAATGTTGCGAGTCGCTTCCTTATAGTTGGAGGGACCGGGTTCTCCCTGGATACCGAAGGCATGATTTTCAATCCCCCTTTCGCCGTATTGGTGAGACGTGGGGGTTGTATTGTGCGGGCTGATCTCTTGCCGATCCGCTCTTGGATCTCCTTGATCCATGAGCACGGCTATGCCTCTAGTTGGTGTCAGGGTATAGTTTGGAAGCGGTAGTTGCTCATTTGTGAGCGGTGGATATCCCATGCTTTGGCATATCAGGGTTTCCAAAACGTCGAGACTCTTGTCGACCCGCTCTGTGAATTGGTCGAATTGCTTCTGAGTCACCTAATGTTCTTTGGTGGTATTCGCAGGTCGTTTTGATGGGGACGTAGAGTCCGAGGCATCCTTCACTAATACACTGTTTGCTTTTTGTTTCTCATTCGGACCTTGGATCGGTCCAATATTGCTGGGTCCAGCTGACATAGCTTTTTGATCGCTTCGGGATGTCGAGTTGGTTAACTTTTCCCACAGGCAGCGTCAAACTGTTAAGGCCAAAAATGACTGAAACAATTGTCTTGCTGACGTGGGCCTTTCGTGCTGAGTCGGAGCCTCGTCAACGAGTTGAGTGGGACCCTAGGTTGGAAGAACCAGGGTCGGTTGATGGATGATGAATGGCTTGCGATACTCGATCGACCTTCGAGCGGCCTGTATGTCGATGGATCGAGGCTGGGAGGCTCTAGAACGACTCTCGCAGAAGATCGAGACACGACGATCTGCACCACAAGGAAGCGTCCGGGGGTCGGATCTGGGTTCCGACCCAAATCCCATCCGATGCTTAAGTTAGAATGAAAACTTTAGGAAGAGAGGGAGCTTGGAGCAACAGAGATCGATCCACGGAGGCTAGTCTCAGATCTGACGTCGCAAGCTCTTTAGTGGAAGAAATATATGCTAAAAGAGTAGAGTTTATGCATTAGATCTCGTACCATGAGAATTGGAACCTTTTGATATTTATATGCCTCCTGGATCCTTTCAGTGACGTTAGGAAGATAACAGTCACCCATTATCGTGCCATGATCTTCCCCCTTAAATAGGAGTGAACGTTGCTCACGGTCTCGCTATTTATGAGTCCGTCTTCAATCCCACGTTCGCGTGATGGGAGTGAAACGGGCGACTGACCGGTGGGCTTTGACCGAGTCGATATCGGGCTTCTCTTGTGGGCTCTGTGGGCCCTAGTCACTCGTCGGTCGAGTCATCTCGAGTGTCGGCCCAATGATTCAACAACTCTTTTATCCTAGTATGATAAATATCACATCAACATCACTCATTTATAATGTAGATTTTTATGGCTTGAAAACTTATATGGAGCAAAACGTTATTCTCATAGAAAAGTGAAAAACTATGAAATATAGTTTTAACTTTTAAACAAAGCCCAAGCCCAAGCCCAAGCACAAGCTGTGTTTGTAGTTCGACGAGCGTTGCGGTAGCCACGAGTCCGCGCGCCGTTTTAACTCAGACATGAAGAGGGTTGTGAACTCAATCCATCGATCTCTCGTCCCAAAGTCTCAATGTCTCTCTCACAGATGGGGGTTCAATCGCCCTCCGCTTCAAATTCAATCCCCTTCCCCCTCTTATTCTCCGTCGAGAAAAGAATCGCCAGCAGACATCTGAGTACGGCGAATTCAGAGGAAAGCTGCGATTTTTCGATCTCCGCATGCATGAACGCTTACGATGTGCTTGGCGTCTCTGAGAGCAGCTCATTCGCCGAGATCAAGGCCTCCTTTCGAAAGCTCGCCAAAGAGACGCACCCCGATCTCTCTCGATCTTCTTCCTCCTCCCATCGATTTCTCCAAATCCTCGCAGCTTACGAGGTTAGTACCCAGGCTTTAATCTTTGTTTTAAAGGGTTAATTTACTCGATCGATTGAAGCATGTCGCCATTTGATGCGCTGTTCGTTTGTGTTATGCTGTCTACTTGTTACTATTCAAAGATGCCAAATAATTTATGTTGCTATACATGTATATAATTTAGACGAAATTTGTAGGGATAAAGATGGAATAAGATGGAGCCAAAGTAGACAATAGTCTCAGAAATAACAAAACGAAGAAGGAAACCTCATTATAGGAGTAGGCAAAATGTTGGTGACTGTGAACTAACACCATAGCCTGATTCATAATTTCATATACACAAATAATCATATTGCTCTAAATAAAAGATCTAAAAATTTAACACTCTTATGCTAAGCAGAGATGTAATTGCATTTCCTTCTGATTGTAATTCAGGTATATAAAAAAACAATTTGGCTGCATGTAATACTCACAATCATACCAACCAAACCTCTAGAAACGCACACATCACATCAAACGGGTTGGATTAACATTATTTGAAGTATCAACATATACCAGGATCAGCATGCATTAGCCGTATTATATAAACATGCTGATATGATCTCGCCAAAAGCAGCCTATTCCGCCTGTTGGAATAGAAAACAGGCCCCCAAACCAGGGTAGTTAATCATATAGTAGAAAATTCAAGGCGATTGCAACATGTATTTGACTTCTTATATGAATTTTATTCTTAAACTTGAAACTTTATTTTCTACTTAACTAGAACCTGTTTTTCTTTATTTTTGAACACTCTTCCCAAGTTGAAACATTGATAATTGTACCTAACTTGTTACAAAGCAAGGAAAAACATTTGCGTGGCACTGCTACGATGAAAATATCACCTCCTCTTTGAATATAAAAACTGACTTAAACGATACTATTTTTTCTTCATGATAATTATTCCTTAGTTAAAGTGAAGTCAACTTTAGTATGTTTAGTGCACTCGTGAAAAGTGGATTCTTGGCAAGATATATAGCAACTTGATTATCACAATAATATCATTAGAGCAAAATTAGAAATACACATATCTTGTAGCAGAGGGGACCTAAATCATTTTGCATGTTGTATGTGCCATTACTTTTTTTATATTTCTTTAGCACTTGATCAAGCAACCACAATCTTCTTTCTCCGTGTTATTAGACCATCTTTAACAAAAGTACATTATACTCTGATCGATCTACGATCAAGATGCTCACTTGCTCAATCATATTAAAAATACTAATAGTATCTAAAGCAAAGAGGGTTGAAAATGCAATTCTTAGCCAGAGCTCTTTTATGGTGTTATAAGGTACTACAAGCAACATCCTAATGGAACTGATTTGATGTTTACATTAACCTAATGAATGATCCAACATCAAATGTGATGTTTGAACAAATAACTATCAAATAAATCAATTTCTTAACAAGTAGCCGATTTCAACCATGATAATCAATAGATCTCTAGATCTTGATCAAATTAAACATTGGATGCATTAAAGTGTCAATAGGCTTAGCACCAAGCATATTTATTTCCCAAAGTAAATCAAGAAAATACTTCTGATAAGACAATGACAGCCCCTTGGTTGATCAAGCAACCTCCATCCAAAAAATACTGAAATGATCCAACATCCTTCATCAGAAAATGAGCTCAACTAAACCTTCAAATAACAAATACATTGATGACCAGTATCATTATTTACGATATCATCGACATAGACAACACGAATTATGGTGCCATCAGAAATATGTCTAAAAGAGATAATGTTTAAAAGAACTTTGACATACTTCATACTATGTAACAACACTATTTAACTTATAAAACTTGGCATGAGGAAGTTGTTTCGAACCATATATATCTTTATGTGACTCCCTCTTAATCTCGTAAATTGATTTCATGGACATATGCTTCTCTTTTTAAAGACAATGCAAAAAACATCATTACCATCAAGTTGATACATCGGTTATTGTTTAACCATAAGTTCAGATAACATAATGCAAAGTAAATTCAATCGAGCAACTGGAGCGGATGTCTTGAAGTAATTAACACAGAAGATTTGTGTATATCCTTTTGCTATTAACATGGCCTTCAAATGCATCACTTGGTCATATGGAGGAAATTTTATAACATACAGCCAACGGTAGCGGATGGTTTGGTTACTAGGAGGCAAACTAGTCAATTCCCATGCAAAGCAACTGCTCTTTCCCTTGAAATTTTTTCCATTTAGGTTCGCTAAGAGTTTAACATTAAACCTTAGGAATAGACATAAAAGTAAGCCTGAAGCAAAAGTTGAACATGTATGAGATAGATGTTAGAATAAAGAACATATGCAATAGGAATAGGGTTGCGAGTATACAAAAAAAATATGAAGATCAGAATCCGTATGAAGATCGGAATCTACAGGTAAAGAAGTAGAATGATTAGTGGGCATGCATGGTGGCATGGTAATAGCCTTCGAGCATCTTTAGCAAATCTTGAGTGGTATCTTCTCGTGTGCCTTTCATAATTTGATACTATTGGAGTAGGAAGAAGAGCCATAACGTCCAAGGCGCAAAATTGGCAACACTTAAAAGAGGAATGCATCATACTTTCAAGAGAAGTCTTTTTTGGAAATGGCTAGAGCCTTCATTCATTCATTAATCTAAAGCATTCATTCATTAATCTAAACATGCATTGGAAAGTGGAGAGAATACTACATGAGGTATTGCAGGTGGACCAAAGTTAAATATATTAAAGAGGCTATAAGACACAGTGCTGCAAGACCTTCTAACAAATGAAAGAGAATTTTTGGATTGTTTCTAAATACCAATGTGCATTTATGAATAATATGTCAAATGGACTGATTGGAACTGAATTTTTGTTGAGAATCTATTTCTTGATCTTTTGAGCATTGCTAAAATATGAATTGATTTGAGGGGGGATTCTACAACTCGCTTCATTGTTGATAGAATTTCCCATCGATTCGGTAAGTTTTGGTGATGTCGTCTCTGTTGACAATCTTAATACTCATGTTCTGCCCTTCCGTCATCATCTCAATTAACGCCCAAGTGGAATGATCATGTCTTGCAGCTTTGTTGGAATTGATGGTGATTTCTGAGAAGGGATTTGGCGGCATGGTGATTTCTGAGAAGGGATTTGGCGGCAGTAATGGTTATAAACTTACTAAACTTTGACTTGTTGCTCCAGTGTTTGGAAACCAAATTTAGTTAGGTTTACATGGAGTATGTTGATGGGCTCATCGTGTACAAATGGCGCACCAAAGGGGGAGACGGTGCACCAACGGGGAGGCTGGCCCATGCCAAAGACTAAAAGGGGCGGTTTTGCAATTACTTGATACTCTTTTCTATTAATTATTTATTATAATGGCAAACTTGTAATTAGAGAAGAGGTGGATTATTGATTAGAGGAGGGTTAGCCGCCGGTTTGGGGGTTATGCTTAATTTGATTGATTTGTGAGAAAGAGAGAGTTCTTCGTGTTCTTCGCGGAAGGTGCAGACGTCCCTTATCAATTGGCATCTTGTGAGAGAAGGTTACCTCTTATTTGTAGTCTAATTATCTTAATAAAAGTTCTGCTTTTATACCATTATTTTCAGTTTTCGTCGAGTCCTATCGTTTTGGTATCAGAGTACGTCGATACATGACGGCGGCTACGAGATCCAAAGATTGGATCGATGCGTTAGATGAGAAATTGACGGGAGGGATCGAGGGCATCAAGGGCGAAGTCACGAGCGTGAAGAAAATCTTAGCGGAGCATGTGGGACAATTGAAGCAACACAATGATGCCTTAGCAAAAATCATCTTCCAACTTGGGAAGATTTTGTCGCAATTGAAAGGAGGTGATGCAAACCCTAAAATAGCGACAAAGGCACCACCTTTGGACAATGGAAAGCATGTAGCGATAGATACAGATGATGGGAGGTTCACAGACCAGGAGGATAGTGGATCAGAGGTGGAGGAGCACTCCCGGGAGGTCAGCGGCTCTAGCCGACTCCCCCACCAGTCACGGCAACCCCGCGGGAACCCTGGGGCTTCACCCCAGGGCCCCGCGGCCACCCAGGCCCCCGGCAAGGGCCAGGACCCTCCCCTAGCACCGGCTGGGGGCGGTGAAGCACCCCAGGGGCCCCGGCGGGTCCCACCGACTAGCGGCAGGGCCGCTGGGCCCCCGATGATGGCCGGCGGCCTTCGGCGGCCTTCCTGTTAGTGGTTTTGCTCTAGGCCAAATATTTGGACCTTTATGTTATGTCATTTTCATTTATAAAATGTTTCTCTTAGTGTTATTATTATATTGCTTGCATGTTTCTTTATAATAATGTTTGAATAACTGTTTTATATTATTCTAAGCATCCCTAGTCATTCATCATTAAAGGTTTAATAAAGAATTAAGACTAGTATGAGTTTGGTTGATAATTATGAGATAATTATATGTATGGTGATACAAATCAAACTTATAGGTACTTGTTGGAAAACAGGTACTGGATAGACTCGCTATGAGATCATTACATGGATTAGTGTCATAAATGATCTCATAATAATTATGTCATAGAATCCTTAGACCTGAGCTCATCACAGTTTCCTACACAAGGAACATCATGTTTTGACATAATCAAATGTTATTTTTAATCAGATAATCATAAAGGTTATGATTGAACATGATGTGAATTATGCAGAGAAAAGTGAATGAACAAGATGGAATTTATCCCTCTCATATGAGAGAGATATCTAATGGGCCCCTCGATAAGTAGGACTGAGAAATGCATGGCCGTGCTCAAATGAATGTCATTTGATTTTATCAGTCTACTTAGTAAGCGAGAAATTAAATATTTGAACAATGTAAGTATGACACTGTCCGTGACTTATGTTCAAATAAGATATCGTGTGACAAAAGGATTATGACATATTCTATTGGTTAGGTTAATATCGGACTAACGATATTCATATTAATTGGGTAGTCATAATGTCTTGCAAGAGACCAATTATGACTCGTGGGTTTCTAATGAGATTAGGCCCACTTCCAATTTAATATGAGCCTATTGGGTCGCATACAAAGAGCGTAATGGATAGGATGGAGTTTAAACGTGATTTCGAATTTGATATGAAATTCGTAATAAGGCGAAATATCTTAACTGACAGATATTGTATCTCGTTAAGATATTATCCCTAAGATATCGTCGCGTAACAAAACGGGTTAAAGAGTTAAGAGATAATATACAATATTATCTTAACGATATCTTTTGTAACTGAAATGCGTTAAATGGTTAACATGAGATTCTATATAAGATATAAATCCACCGTCGCGGGAGGTCACCGAGCCCGAGACGAGAAGGGCGCACCCACCGTAGCAGGAGTTCCCTCGGTCGGGGCGCCACTCTCCTAGGCATAACGACCGGCGACAGGGAACCGCGACCGAAGCCCGACCCTATGGGGGCGAGAGAGGAACGCATCTGAGCGCCGATATGGCTCATCCGACGATTCCAATCAGCGACAAGAATACCGAGGTGGCAGGGACGTATCCCGAAGGTCGCCAACGCCTCCCCCAACCCCAAAGAAGTCAACCCGCTGACCAGAAGGATGATCTCAACCCCGGTACCCCATAGGTTCAAGCTACCTCAGTTTGAACTGTATGATGGTTTGGACGATCCCCTAGAGCATGTGCAATGATACCGGGGAGTGATGGAGATCCATGGAGCGGATGATGCCCTCCTCTGTCGAGCTTTCCAGACGACATTGAAGAAGTTAGCGGTGGAGTGGTACAACGGCATGTCCAACCGCTCCATTGATTCTTTCGGTGACCTTTTCCGAAAGTTCTGTCAGCAGTTCTTGGCGGGGCGAAGGAGGAGAAAAGCGTTTGACTATCTGTTCACAGTGGTCCTGAAAGAGGGGGAGACCATTCACAAATTCCTGCAGCGCTTCAATGAGGAGAGACTCAACGTGACGTGCTGCGGAGATGAGCTTGTTATGGCGGCCTTCAAGAAGGGGCTGTCAAATAAGAGTCTGCTCAAGTCGCTGCTCCATGATCTGCCTGCCAACCTCGACGCCCTCTTCACCCGGGCGGAGAAGTTCATGCTAAGTGAGGAGGCTTTGAGAATGATGAAGGAGGCCACACCAACCAAAGCCACACGTATTGAAGCGAGGCCTAGTCACCGGCCGGGGCGTGACTAGGACCGTCCTAGAGGACGTGATCAAGACCGCCACCGAGGGCACGATCAAGGAGGCCCTCGAGGTCAGGACCGCACCGGCCCAATGAGGGGGTTCCTCGCCCACATGAACCCTGCTCTGAGAGACGGCTCGGAAAGAGCACATGAAGCAACACACTACACCAGACTCAACGCCCCCTGGTAGAGATAATGACGGCGGCCATGGTGAACGGGCTTCTCAGAGACGTCCCTCCGGAGATGAAGTCAAAGCCCAACGCGATGAATCAACAAAAGTACTGTTGGTATCACCAGGACCACGACCATGATACCGACGAATGCTACACCTTGAAGAGAGACAGAGCGGCTGATCCAGGACGGTCGCTTCCGAAAATTCGTCGACCTAGGAAGACCGGGGCACGAGGGCGGAGTGCCCACGGGAGTCGATCGGCCGATTCACGACACCGAGCAAGTCGCCCATCACGGGCCCGAGCCGATCATGCGCATCAACTGACCGGCGGGGGTCGACAAGCCTCGTCAAGCACTGTCAGAGGAGGGCCCATCACAGCAACTCCTGTGTGTGGAAGCGGAGCTTCAGAGTCGACGACCTCGTCCTCTGAGATGCAACCTTCAAACCAGAAATCGGCATCGTAGTGCCCGCGACCTACATTTTGGCGACAATAGAGGGCGAGGAATTAGTCCATTCATGGAACACCGAGCAGTCATTCAGATATTATCAATAAACGTTTTTATATTTGTACACTCTTAATGTGTTGTCTGAATCTAAGTTTCAGCTCATCCCCAAATCAGGGCGCCACCACGAAGGTCGGCTAAACGTTCGAGAGCCCAAGCTCTCACAAAACGAACTATCAGAGAGTCACGGACTCTAGGCCAAGGACGGCTTAATCACTGGTGGCACACTACCTCGCCACAAACAACGATCCGGGGATCCACTAATCGCGGCCTAGCTATCTATAGCAGGTCGGACCTCGCTATCCAAACTGGGGAAGATCTAGGGCTACGTCCCCCGAAAGGCTCCAACGGCACAAGACGAGCTACGGCCCCTACCCGCCCCCAAGACTCCACGGACACGCTAGTAAGGAACTTCGTCAACCTAACTGCACACTTACTTACTTTGCAAAAATTCTCAGACTCTACAATATTCTGCCTCTTCTCGACCCTAAGCTCGTCTATGCCGAATGTTGGGGGCATACACATCATACACATATAAAGAGACAAGGTGTATGAACAACAACACTTGTGTACGAACAACAACATGCAATGAACTTTCAAATTCATTTCATGGTATGTACACTACAAAGTTACAAAAAGAGTCAAGCCCGGCCTCAAGGTCGGCCATACATTGATGCCCCCCGAACTACGGAGCCTCCCACCTTCTGGGTCGCCATCTTCTGGGGCCTGAAAGTCAGCCTGGTCGCCCACCTGGTCGCCGTTCGCCGGAGCCTCCGCCCCTTCGGCGTCAACAGCGAGGGAAGCCTCCCCTTCGTCGTCGGAGGCCGCCGACAAGCGGGAGAAGTCGATCTCTAGGTTGGGGTAGAGCTTTTCCAACCTTGTCTTGACCCTCTCAAGGTCGGCCTCCAGACCCTCATTGAAGCCCTCGGCCTTCATATTCGGTAGGGCGGGGATGAGCTCCTTGAGCTGATACTGGCGGACGGCCTCAGACTTGATCACCTCCAGGTCGATCCGCTCTAGCTCCGCCACTCGCAGCTCAAGGTCGGCGGTCTTCTTCCCGCCGGCCTCCCTCTCCATGGCCAGGACGTTCTCGGCGACGACCCTCCGGGTCTCCTCGTCACTGGCCCTCTACTCCGTCTCCTCCACGAACTTCTTCAGCTCGTCGATTGTCTCCTTCTGGGTCGCGTAGTACCCTCGGAGCTTCGTCAACTTGCCGTTGACGTCCTTCGGCTTCGCCTCGGCTTCCTTCAGCGCGGCCGCCTTCCTCCCAAGGGCCGCCTCGGCCCGGTTCGCCACCGACGTATGACGCGGAGGGACACCAAGGAGGCGATCGTCTACAGAAGGAACCAAAGGTGTGAGCTCATCTAAAAAGAAGGAAGACCGGCATGTTGAATAAAGGAAGCGACGAACCTGCATGTTGTGCCTGACGGCCGTATCACAGAGACACTCGACATCCACATTCGCCAAGGACTCCCGGTCCCTCGGTAGAGTGCTGTTCTTCGCCAGGCGGGCCACTATCCCGGCCTCATCAAAAATGGACTTTTTGACGCCCACCGGGTAGAGTGGTGCGCGATCTTCCCCGACTAGAGGGTGCGGATCTCCTCCTTCGATTTGAAGGTCACGAGCGTCCCCTCGCAGCTTGGGTGACTGCTTCTCCAGCCCGGACGGCGGGCACCCGAAGGGTCAGCACGCGACAGTTGCAGCTTAGCTGATTTTGGTCGGCCCAGCCAAAGGCTTCGGAGGGGCGGCCGAACAGAGGAGGACCGCGGCGATCACGTTGGTCGGTGAATCCTGGGACGCGGTGACCGTCATGTTGGTCATCGGCTCATCGAGTGGGTCGAGGTCGATGCGGCCGCCGAACGCCGCGTCGCTCGTGCGGGAAAAGTGAGCAGTTGACGCGGGCTCCTTCATCGACTTCTTATGCTGCTCCTCCCTCTTGGCCCGAGCGGTGGTCGCCCCCTCCTGGCTCCGCTTCTGTCCGACCTTTGTCGAGCTCTTGGGCACATACTCCTTGCCCTTGTCATTGGTCGCTGGCTCCTTGGTCGCCGCCTCCCTTGTCATCTTTATCATCTCTTCTCTTGAGAGACACATGGTCACACCTACAAAAAGAAAACAGATCAGGGTGAGCATATCAGAAGTTGATCGCTAAGCTCGGAGTACCTTCGAGCCAGACGTGCTCGACGATCTGCTCGACAACGACCAAGTCATGGAAGTTTTTGCTCTCATTGGAAATCTCCTCCAGGATCTTGGCATTCTCCAGGTTGTTCCCCTCGAGGACCACTTTAGTGTTCACCGAGTGATTCAAGGTACACCAGTTCGACCTCAGAGCCATGTCCGTCGGTGTCGAGACGAAGACGGACCTCTCCTTCCAGTCTCTAACCTTAATCGACATATCGAGAACCAGATCCCGCCCCCTCCTCGCACATACGTAGTAGTACGCCCCCTTTCTGTTCGTCTCATAGAAGTACTGGAACAACAGCAGGGTCAGACTTATGCCGCTGGCGGAGCAGAGGACGAGGAATCCGACCATGGAGCTGATGGAGTTCGGCATCATTTGAAAGATGGGGAGTTCAAGGAAGTGACGGACGAGGAGGGAGGGATGGAGCAGAAACCGAAGCCCAAGGGCGAAGGATGGATAATAGACGTCGACCTCGTTGTCCCTTGGGAAGCAAACCCACTTGTTGAATTCGGAGATGCGAACAGTGTATGACGGTCTGATGTAGCTGGAGCGGACAATGGTGATATATGAGGTCGACAGTTGGGATACTTGGGCCAGGATCTCTGTGGGGACCGCAGTCGTGACTTCTTGCCGTCCGGAACCCTGACGGTCGACCTAGACACCTTTCCTTTCTTGGGGTCCCTTTTGATCGTCGACGACGAGGCGACAACATGCCTGACAGCTAGGTCTACCTCCCACTCCTCCGGTCAAGACATCGCCGGCTCCTCCGACACCACCGGCTCCTTTGATTCTACGGTGCTGCCTTCCTCAAGTTCGCCGAACCACCACTCGACGTATGAATTTGAAGCGGAAGAAGGAGATGAAGCCATTGGATGGATCGAGAGAATATCTAGAAAGCAAGAAGATGATCGGAGCTCCGACGGCAGCGGTCGATAGACGGCGCGACGAACGACGTCAAGAGCTCTCTGCAACGACGGAGGGAAGTAAAAATTTTGAAATGAGTGCGGAAACTCCTTCTCGCAGCCTCCTGTCTCTATTTATAGGGAGAGTCGGGCGATCTCAGCCATCAGAGGCGGGCCACGTGGCAAGATCCGGGCAAGTCTGACGCCTCAACTACCCCCACGATCACCTCAGCCACATGTCATGCTCCGAGCGGTCGGCGCCTCGATCCTCTCGTCGTCGAATCGTCATCATGACTTGAGAAATTTGGCGGTCAATTCAAATTAAATGCTGCCGAGCTGCCTTCATCCAATGTAAATGCGACACGTCATCCAAGCTGAGCCGGGCTTGCCAACTCGAACTCGAATGACGCGGACAATTGTTATGGCTTTAGGGCCCGTCCAGAAAATAAAGGTACATATATTCGAAGCCCAAACGAACAGCCCTCCAACCATCCCGAAGGAGAACAAGCCTGAACAGGAAGCTTGCCTTCCTAAGCGACAAGCTCGCCTACTCTCCACTCGAAGAAGCGCGACCAGCGAAAGACTCCGGACGCCAAGCTCGGCACACCCTAAGGGAGACCTACCGTGAAGGGCGACCTACCATGAATAATATCTCTGACAGGGTGACGTAAGGCTACCTACGCCCCTATTAATGCCAGAGGTTAAGAGCGAGAACTGATGGTCGCCCATCGCGTCTCCCATTAATGCATTAATGACCTTGACATCTTCTGACACCCATTAATGCATAAATATCTCTGACACCCTAGCCGATCTATCGCGTCCCTACTTGTGCTCCAGCTAAGCAGACTCGATATGTGATTGGACGGCAAACAACCGACTCTCAACCCTATAAATATCACCCTCCAGGCACCAAGGAGGGGCTTGGTTGGTTGAAATCTTAAACTTCTATCCAATATTCAAGGTCGGAATTCCCATATATCTGTGCCTTCCTTATAAGCTCGCCACGCAAAGCCGATCTACTCTAAGATCATCAAACGTGTCCGACATACTCTTTAAAAGTCGTCCACTAACTTAATCATTGGAGAGGCTACGTGTTGACAGCCAACCCAACCTTTCTGACTTGTTCTTCTCGCAAGAAGCTCGGCACAGCTTCCGGCGGTCGACGACCTTCGACAACCAACGGGCGACCTTGGATCCTTTGCCTACGGAATGCATTCATAGTCGTTCTAGCCTCATCGACAACTTACCACTTGTAATCATTGTACCCGTGATTCCCTCATAAAATAAATTCTATTGTTGGGCCGACTTGACTCGTAACAAAAATGATAGCACTTACTAACTTGTCTCAAGATGTGTAACAATGAATGCTAGAAGGTGATCTTGAAAACTTTGGAGACAAGTTGAAAGTTAGAGCTTAAGCTAGAATTGCTTTGAATGCTCTTGAATGCTCTAGTTGAGAAGTTAATGACTTGGGATCACTTGAGAGTGTATTGAATGAAGTCTTAGATGCTTAGCTAACCTCTCAAGTCAAGACTTTAAAGCCCTATTTATAAGCCATGAAAATCAGCTAAAGAGCCCAAGCATTTAATGCTTCAAACGACTATTAACGGGCAGAAATCCTAGTCACCAGTCGCCTGAAGAAGAACGACCAATCGACTGGGGTACTGTTCTGACTGGGCATTAAATGCAGTCTAATGGACATATACCAGACGTCTGAATAAGCCTTTCCAGACGTCTGGTCCACTGCTCAGTCGTTTGGCACAAAGGCATCAGACGTCTGATCATACAGACAGTGAGCAACTTGGTTACTGGAAAATAATTAGTTCGATTATCCAGGCGTCTGATGTTCATCATCCCGACATCATCCAGACGTTTGGTCAAATGTTCAGATGTCTGAAAATACAACATCAGACGCCTAATCAAGACTGACTACAGAAATAAGCTACCGGAAATATTAGCACTAATTTATCAGATGTCTGATGTATATCATCCAGACGTTTGTTTTCGTTAGTCATCAGAGGTCGAGTTACTGGACTTTCGGCTTGAATTAATTAGACTTCTGGAGTTCATCATCCAGTCGTCTGACGATTTGTTCAGACGTCTGTAATTAGAACTTCAGGCGTCTGATCATGATAGGGTAATGAAGTAACATAATGCATATAAGCACCAGGCGTCTGGAAAAGAAGTACCAGACGGTTGAGTGAGTTGATAATAATAACTCATAGAAGGGGGATACGGGCTTTAAATGTGTTATAACGTATCAAAAACTAATTTACAGTTTTATGTTGGGGAAACATAAGGAAAAAGAAATTAATGGATAAAAATAGTGTCAAATAAATTCTTACTTACTCAATGTAACAGCTGAAAGAATTACTATTAAATAATTAAAGTTTTCAAAGCCGATAAACCTAGCTGTCAAAGATGAAAATGATTTTTTTAAAAAAGCCCAAAATAAAAATCTGGTCAATTAGAAAAGAATTTTATGAATGGTAGCTGATATGTTTTCTAGGGGTTTGAATGGTAAAATTCTGTTTTTATATATAATAAGAATGATACAAAGGCAAGTTGGTTTCTTTGGAGAGGAAACCGCTCTCCCAAGCTACCAATTCGAGAGGATGGCCACATTCTTCACAAACGAGGGATCTAATCACCACAAACGAGGGATCTAATCAACCTTCTATTGAATTCTCTCACAAATTTCAATATAAACCCTTATCTCTCTAAGCCCACACTAGTACAATAATTAGATTTTTTTTAAATTAAAAAAACGATACACGACTACAAAACTACAAAAATGCCACTTTATGCAATCTCATCATTACTCTGCCCCCAAAGAACCAACTTGTCCTCAAGGTGATGTCATGAAATTCATAGTTGTGCTATTCCAAGTGGAGATGCTCATGGTCTTCTGCCTCCTCTGCCTTTTTCTCCACGACCTCATCCTCATCGCCTACTGGCAACATCTGGAGAGTGCGTCGTGACAATGATGTCCTGAGATGAATTTTTCATTACAACGGTAGCATAATCCCTTCGTCCGCTTGTCTCTTATCTCTGCATCTGTCATGCGTCTGAACTGTCCTCCCAATCGTGACTTACTGTTCGTTGCTTTGCTGAACTAATCTTCCCCCATCGATGCCTTTTGTCCTCTGTTGGTACCTGGCTGCGAAAAGTGGAACCGCCCTAGGCCTTCCTGTCCCGTCGCTCAATGAGCTGATTCTTTATCATCTGAGCCAACTCCATCGTGTCTAACAGTCCATTGGGTCTGTATGCGGAGCTCAGTATGGATATTTGCCTTAAGTCATTTCATGAAGCTACCCTTCAATAAGTCATTTCATGAAGCTACCCTTCAATGTCACCTTCGGTATCCTCCTTACTCGTCCTGAGAGTGCCTTAAATTTCTTCTTATACTACCTGATTGTTCCTCTTACCTGAGTGTAAGGAGCTGTTCCTATAAGCTTGCTCTATGTGTGTTCCGAAAACGATCTACTAAGCAATACTTAAGCTCCTTTCATAAATGCATGTCGCCTCTACACTTTGCACTGAAACCAAGATAGCGCCTTTCCTTCAAAGCATATGTCAACATTTCAAATTTCTCCTCCTTTGCCAAGCGGGTCACTGCAAAAAATCACTCTATCTGGTAAGTCCACCCGTAATAATCATCTCCCTCAAATAACATCTTCAGCTTTCTTACCTTGCTACCAACACCGAAATCCGCCTGTTCGGCTCTCCCTCTAGGCTGCCCGTGATATGGCTGGTAGGTGTACTGTCGTGTCTTTGTGAAGTGCCCAATCTCCCCTCTAGAGCTCCACCAGCCTCGCCATCGCTTTCCTGGTCGTCATCTCATTTATCAGTCTCCTCTGTCCGTCTCGTAGCCCGGATCATCTTCTTGAAAATCTTCAAACTCTTTGTAGTTCAGAACCCGTCGTCGTCTCTCTCCAACAAACCTAGGGTCATGGGGTCCCTGGATGTCATCTAAGTCAACACTGGATCCCGACGGCCACCTCGGGGGTCATGGCAGGCCCCTGCTCGATGAGGCACATGCAGGCTGCCCAGGGCTCGCGGCCCTCTGGGCGACCCGTCTAAGGGCCGCATGGCCCAGGATGGCGAGCCCTGGGGCCTTATGCCCGCCCTGGGGCCTTCGGCACCAGGACAGCCCGCCTAGGGGCTGTAGTGCCCCTGACAGCTAACCCTTTTGTCGTGGATCTCCCGATCTGGATCTGATGGGAGTTCCTCCTCAAAGTTTTCGTCTTACCCCTTCCATTGCCCAAAGGTGACACCTTTCGCCTCATATCTATGCCTTCAGTGATTGATCTTTCATAAAGTCGTTGACTATCTCATTTACCTTCGCCAAAGATTGCACCATTTGTTCTGGATTTGAGATGTCTCCGGATTTGCGTAGATATGAATTTTTCGTCCCTTTTAAAACAAAGAATCGTTAAGAGAAGTGTTGCGTTAGGGTTTGCATGAAAGTCTCCATCTTCGCATTCATCTTTGCCTTCGACGCCTTCAACCCAGCGTCGATCCTGGCTTCGAACGCCTTCACCCCGGATTCTATGGAGGCCAATGTTATTCTTATTTCCTCCATTGATTTCTTCAATTCTCACACTTCTCCATCGAATTTCTCTTCCACAGCTTTCACCTTTCTCGTCGGCTTCATCTCGATTTGCTCTTGATAAGTTTTTAGGGGGGTTGAGTGGTAAAAATCTGATTTTTATAGATGATACGAGGAATATAAAGAGAAGTTGGTTTCTTTCGAAAGGAAACCACTCTACCAATCCACTATTTCAAGAGGATGGCCGCACTCTCCACAAATGAAGGATCTAATCAACCTTCTATTGAATTCTCTCACAAATCTCAACATAAACCTGCTACGTTTCAGATCTGGATTTGGGATAAAATGGGATTTTATGGGGGTTTGGGGGGGTGAAAGATTGGATTTTTATGCGAAAATATGGATTTTTATGGATGGGAAAGGAATTTGGGGGAGAAAAGTGAGATTTTTATTGAATAGAAAACTGAAATACAATGATAACTAGCCTCGATTCGAGAAGAGGCCTTTCTCCTAGCTTTCGATTCGAGATCAAAGCCTAAGATCTCCAACTAGTTGTTCGTGGACAAATTGATTAAGGGTTTTCTTCAACAATTTTCAGCATACCCCTTCATATTGCTGGCCCTAGCCTATAAATACAAGAAAATTACAGATCTGAAAAATTTACGAAAATCCCCCAAAATTTTGGAAATTACAAAAATGCCCCTAGTGGGCCGAAACTCCCAGAAACGCAACATTACTCTGCCCCTGAAAAACCATATTATCCTCAAGGTGGTGCATGACGTGCACGGACGGGCTACTCCACGTGCAGGTGCTCTCGATCCTCCTCAACGACCTCCAGCATTATCACGTTCTCCTCCTCCTCCTCCTCCTCATCATTCACGATCAAAATCTGTAAAGCATGGTCACCGCATCGATGCACTGGAGAAAACTTCTCGTCGCACTTGAAGCATAGACACTAGGCACGTTTATCACGGACCTCAGTCTCCGTCATCCGCCGTGTATGTCCCTAGGTCGTGGCTCCACTCCCTTCTCCGTGCTAACTGATACTCCTCCTATGGCTGTGGGTGCCTTCTGTCCTCCTCTCGATGCGTGTTCCTTGAAAGAAGATCCTCCCCAAGCTCCACAAGCCTTCCTCTCCTGGTCGAGTCTGTCCTCCACTATCCTCGCCAAACTCATGCACACTCCAGACTCGTCGGCATATGAGCCCTCACCTCTGATCTGATGGTCGTCTTCAACCACTTCATGAAGTACACCTCCAGTGATTCTCCCGACACCCCACTGATCCGACTAACCAGCATCTCAAACTTCTTGATAAAATTCCTCACGGTCCCATCCTGCATCAGAGCATACAATCTCTCAAATGCATTCCTCGCCTGCACCTCGTCGAACCGCTCCAGTAGTAGCGTCGTGAACTCCTCCCAAGTGCCGAAAGGTCGGTACTGCTGGGCCCATCGACACCATGACAACACATCCCTTCCAAACAGACCGCCGCTGTCTTCAGCCAATCCTCAGGCTGAACCATTGAAACCTCCAAATATCTCTCTACTCTGTGTACCCATGAGTTTGAGTCCTCTCTCTCGAAGACGGACATCTTCAGCTTTCTGATCCGGGTTTTTGCAGACAACCCACCATGAACTCATCTCCCATGCGGGTTCTACTGTCGCCGATATGGAAGATGGGGATGTCCATCATATCCTTGGCATCCTACACGCCCCCGCCTCCTCCGTTCCACGCTCCCCCTCTCCCGTCAGCTTCTCCTCCATCTCCGTGGTCCTAATGATCATCCTTGTGGTCCAAGTCGTAGTCCTCATACTCCGCTTCACGTCTTGGGGCCCTCCGTAGAATCCAGCGCCAAAGTCATCCTGAGAACTATCAAACCCCTCAGGCCCTCTCGCTACCCCAGTCATCTCCGAGGGGCCGCCGGTAGCTCCAAGTAGGGCCAGCGGCTCGGATCTGGCCGCCAGGGGCCCAGGCGGGCCGCCAGGGGCCCAGGCGGGCCGCCAGGGGCCCAGGCGGGCCGCCAGGGGCCCAGGCGGGCCGCCAGGGGCCCAGGCGGGCCGCCAGGGGCCCAGGCGG
The DNA here is from genome assembly GCA_030789695.1 of Scilla litardierei. Classification (NCBI taxonomy): domain Eukaryota; kingdom Viridiplantae; phylum Streptophyta; class Magnoliopsida; order Asparagales; family Asparagaceae; genus Scilla; species Scilla litardierei. The sequence continues at coordinate 120,455,236 of CM061139.1, read as the reverse complement.
GCCGCCAGGGGCCCAGGCGGGCCGCCAGGGGCCCAGGCGGGCCGCCAGGGGCCCAGAATGCCCCTGGTGGGCCGTCGAGGGCCCCAAATGGGCCTGGCGAGCCGCCAGGGGTGATAAGAAAGCACATTGACTTTCCATTCTGTTTAAGAGCTTGGCTAATGGCGTGGATTGTGTTTTGGACAATAAGCTGAGATATGCATCAGAAAGTTTCTGCGTTCTTGTTCAACAATTTCTCTGCAACCTCGGGTTTTTTTTGGATCATGACTCATGCTGAAAAACTGACACAGAAGAATTTGTCATTTTTCATGAAATCAACCATGAGATTTGAATGCAGCATTCCATAATTTCTGGCAAAGCAAAATATGGTCCAATGAGGGTCTTGTCAAAAAATCTCGATGGTCATCTGAGATGTTGATAGCATATTGTTAGAGAAAGAAATTTTGTTTGATGTAATTGTTTGTAAAAGTCTGTTCCAATTGCACTCAATGTTTAGTGTTTCTATGTGGATAGGGGGGGATGCTAGCTGATATGTAATACGTACTGAACGTATAGCAGGCTTCCATGTGGAAAAGGATGAATGCAGTAAACAAGACTTACGAGAACCTAGATGTCACACGTTACAGGGATATGTAAGCCGTATAACATTATGCTACTTTCCCTTCTGTTCCCTTCCATATATTTGTAACATGTTACCTTCCTTTACAGAGAAATGGTTCCATTTTTTTTTCTTTTCCCCCATTCTTTGGGGTGGATGGAATCTCAGAGCGTGGGTCATTTTTCTTATGGGTATGCCAAACTTTGGGCAAAAATTTTTGCTTGCTGTATCAAATTGATTTTTTATGTTGTTTGCAGATTCTATCAGATTCCAAGAAAAGGGCACACTATGATAACTATCTGTTTTCTCAAAGGCAGACTTTGCAGAAACATCCCAGATCTGGTTCGGTTATGTATATGTATAATTCATCATTAGCAATAATGAAGCAGGGTGAAGTAGTAGAATGGCTGCAGTGGTATAGACTTGTGATTGATGATATTCTTACCGAGAGGAGGGTTGCTGTCGGCTCAGGTTATATTTATGAACTTGAGAGCGAACTTTATTCAGCTATTCGTGCTGCATATTATGGACCACTTATTGAATCAATGGACTTTCTTCCTGACCGCTTTGAAGCTGAGGAAAGGTCTGCTTATGACACTCCTGAGGTGTTGCATTTGGTTTCTGGACGCGATCTTTTTGGTGTCATTTGTCTAGCTGATAAGGTTCCACAATTGTCAGATGCCGGACATGAAAAATTAACCTCTTTTAACTCGACTGTCCATGAGATTTGTGAGGATGCTAGGCTGATAAGTAAGGGACAGAATTCTGCATCTTCAGGAAATTCAGATGTCCTTATGACTAGATACAATAAATGGCTGTCAGATGTATATAAGGATTTGGAATTGCATATTTCTGGACGATTAGTTGCTACATCATCTAGGAGTCCTCCTGCATGCAACTTTAGTAACAGACTGGAAGTTAACCATGACAAAATAAGTGTCTTTCTTAATCTGGATGATGACAAGGAGTACATGACTGATCCTTTTCCAAGAGAGGGAGTTTCATCTTCAGGTGGATCAAAGATTCTATTGGGAACAATAAGTGGACTAGGGAGCAAGGCTGAAGAAGGCTTGTGTTCTGTGTATGACCGAAATGGTACAAAAACTCACGCAATAATGAAACATAGAACACTGATGGTTCGTATGATTATCCATCATTTAAAACTTTTTTCCTACTTTTTGAATGCTTGAACTTGGTATGAGATGCTTTTACTTTTTAAAGGATATCGGTGGTTCCTCTCCAACTGATTTTATTTGTGCTAGTTGCTTATTTATTTTGTGTACGGTTTGTGTGCTTCATATAACAGTTTTGTGCTATCTACCTAAATACCTAATTCCTGTGTCTTGCAAATTGTTAATATCTGCTTAATAATTTATATGATATTTGCATACGAATTAATTCCACTTTTACTGTTCTTAGCCTGCAGATAATATGATTTTCCTGATCTTTGTTTTTCATGCTATGAAGAGCATTCATGAATTTTTTTAGATATATATTGTGTTTTCTAACAAGTATCTTTTTTTAAATTAAGAGAAATAATGTTAATATGGACATGGATAGAAAAACCGCGTTGCACATGATTTCAACCTACCAACCACTTTCTTGCATGGAATGCCAAGTTTTGTGAAAAGACAGAACCTACGCAAGGCAATAAAACAATGAAGAAATGTACTATAAAAAGGTGATGGGGTTGAATGAGTAAAAAACATTCACAAAGAGGGGGATAAACATTTTAATAGTGGTTCTATTTATGTTTGGGTCATGATTTGAAAAATCAATTGATAACAAGTCATTATTTGTAATTTTGTATCATATTAGTGTGCTTATGCAATCTGTGCAAAAGTGGCTGATAACACCAATATTAACTAATAACAATTGAAACAAGAGGAGATCCAAGCTTTTGAAGCCTGAAAGTTGAAATTCTGACTTATTTCCTATAATGTTAAAAAAATCTCATTTAGAACCAAATCAAGGTTTGAAGAATTGGTTTACGCAATAAATATCAACCTTAATAGATCTGATGTGTGCATGATATGAAATAGACTCCTCTTTATAGGACTGAGCAAAACTCCAGTTTCACCAAGACACATATGGCATTTGGCCATTTCGATTAAAATACGATGCTAAGACTTTGATCTCTAAAATGGAAGCAAATAGAAGTTGGGCTAATTGATTTAGATAATACATTTTTATGAAAACAGTCCATTGATAGAATGGGATAGATGAAACACTTGCTAAGGATGAGGCTTTACCAGTAACCAAGACAGCTTGAGACAAGGGGACTGAAACTAAACTGCTTATGTAGCATCTCATTGAACTGCTTGTCTCTATGAACAATTGTTTGCTTCAACCTGCTATCTTGAGTTTGGCCTTTATAAGCCTAATACATGAAACATTCCATGTCTAGCCTATGCATAGACACCATGAACTCCATATAGGTGATATCTTAATTCTTTTATGGATAATAATTACTTGTCTAGCTTCAAAGGTTTTGAAAATTTGTATATTAAGCTGTTACATGGTAAGGCATCCATAGGCACAACTTGTTTTGTTTTTAAATTATGGTTTCCCACGTAACTTGTTATATGCTAAGGCATCCATAGGCATTGACTTTTCATCAATTACAAATTTCTTTGAATCATTTTATTGGTAATTGGAGTAATTTAATAAAAAAGTAGGGACAAGTAGAAAACAGTAGAAGTAATGCGTGTTAATGTGCTAAACAGATTTCTTTTCCTTAATTTTATTGTTCTAAGCCGTCGTCATCATCATTATATCCTTCATCCCAAAATATTAGGATCAGCTTTATGAACTCAATGAAAAATGTCGGATTGTAATCACGTCGAATCGTGATAATCGTGATGTCGGATACTCTTTTTTTATTCATTACGATCTTAGGCTTTCTCTTCTGTTAAACTAAGATCTTTCATATATCTTTTTATCACTTCCATCCATGTCTTCTTCGGTCTACCATTCTTTTTATCGATCTCAACGTTCATATGTTCTATCTTTCTGACGGATGTATCAACATGTCTCTGGCATATATGACCAAACCATCTCAAGCGATGTTCTATCCTCTTATCTTTTATAAAGAACACACTTACCCTCGCTAGGATGTCATCATTTCTTTGCCGTATCATTTTTAGTATTTTCATTCATCGACTGCGACATTCGCATCTTTGTCACATCCTAAACATGTTTATACTTTTTGGTGATATCCCAACATTCTATCATATAACAAAGATGGTCTAATCGTTGTTTTATAAAATTTACCTTTTAGCCATAAAAGTACATTTCGATCACATAGTATTCATGTTACGACTCTTCACTTCAACCATCATACTTTATTTCTATGATTAATATCTTTCTTAACCCTTGCATCCTCTTGGATAACCGATCGAGATACTTAAAGTACTTATATACTTTTCATATCCAGCTTTATCATGCTATGATTTTCATGTCGTACTATACTAAACTTACATATTATATACATGAATTTATTACTGTTAAGTCTGAAATCTTGAGTCTATAATATCTACCTTCATAAATCTAATTTTACATTTACATCGTTTTTGGTATCAGCTATCAAAACAATATCAAATAATATATATCAACACACCTCATCTTGAGTATGCCTAGTGAGACGATCCATCATTATATCAAAAAGCAGAAAATTTAGAGCCGAACCTTGATGTAACCCAATGGTGGTCGAAAAATTATCTGTTAATCCTTCACAAGTCTTTAAATTAATGATCACGCCGTTGTACATATTTTGGATTATGATAACATACTGATGCGGACCCGAGCCCGCACCCGGTTCCACTTGAGGCCGGCGGCTATCTAGGGGGGACCCACCCACCTTTAGTCACTTACGTGCGCCGTAGGAGGCGCGGTAGCACGTAGGAGGGTTAGTTAGGGGTATTCTAGTCATTTTAGACTAGATTAGTAATTCCCCACTTTTCTATAAATTAGGGCCAGCCGTCTTTATTTGTTTTTATGCTTATTTTGTGAAGAACAATTGTAGGCGTCATTTGTGAAGGTTTTAGGCTTTGTTCCGTGCAACAAAGCTAGGAGAGCGAGTCTCCTCTCGAAAGAGGCTCATTTATCAATCTATTTTCATAGTTCTTCGCAAATTAAGATTCCAAAATTCCACCTTTTTATATTTTTCCTCTTTAAATTCTGAAATTAATTGATACGAAACCCTAGTTCGTATCAAATTGGTATCAGAGCATTGAGATCCAATGGCGACGAGCACGAGGTCAAAGGCGGATGGCGTGGATGAGAAGGTACAAGGGCTTCGAGAAGAGTTCACCCGGGAGATCGAGGGCTTGAAGAAAACCCTAGGTGAATCCATCAAGGATCACGCCCATTCGCAAGAGGACATCCAAACCGAGCTTCGGGGCATGCGAAGGGACGCTGCGCAGACGGCAAGGGACATCCAAGGGTTAAAGGATGCAACTTCAGATCTGAAGTTTTTAAGGGAGGCTACATCGTCAATTCCGGAGATAAAGGCTATGCTCCAAGCCCTCACGATGGAGAGGGGAAGAGATCGGGGCAAGGGGATTCAAGGGGGAGAAAATCAAGGAGATTCTACCCTTGAATCAGCAATTTGGGAGCAACCGGAGGGGATGACGGCTACGGCGACACCTTGGGGACGAAACGCGGCCCCCCAAAACCCTAGGAGGGCCGGCCAGCATGAAACAGGGCCGGCAGGCCCTCCTGGGCCTGCGGATGACCCGACAGGCCCCTCAGGGCCTGCGGCCACTGCAGCAGGCCCCTCAGGGCCTGCGGAAAGTACAGCAGGCCCTGTTGGGCCTGCGCAGCACGCGACAGGCCCAACTGGGCCTGCCGCAGCTGCGTCAGGGCCCAGTGGGCCTGCCGCAGCAGCTGCAGGCCCGGACGGGCCTGCTGCGGCATCGGCAGGCCCATTCAGGCCTGCCGTTGCCCCAGCAGCCCCGATCCGGCCTGCAGCCCAGTTCTGGGGGCCCGCCGAGGTGCAGGCGGCCCCCTGGGGGCCCGCGTCGACGCCAACTACTTTCCGAGGGCCCCCGGTAGCGCAGACAGGCCCATGGGGGCCAGATGGAGGCGGATGGGCCCGGGACACGATGATTGGGGCTCCAGCAGCCCAATTTTGGAGACCAGAGGCTCACCCACATGTATTGAGACCGCAGGTGGACCCCAGACAGGTATTTGATGGCTTTCCGGAGCGGGGACAGGGCCCGGGGGGCTACTTTGGAGGACGGACAGCGCCAGTACAGCCGCCCAGAGGAGCCGGAGGACCCATGATGGCGCGACAGCAGGAGTTTCCGGGGGTACCATTACCAGCCCGAGGCGTGGGAGCGACCCGGGTGGCCTGAGGAGCTGTACGGGGCTGACGGAGGAGGACCCGTTGAGGCAGTCGGCGGAGGATTCGGTCGTGGGGGAGACCGCGGTAGAGATGGGGGTCCACAGGGAGACATTAATGCAGACCGCCGCCTCATGAAGCTGAAGATGCCGATTTTTGACGGCACAGACCCGGACGGATGGATCTACCGGGCGGAGCGGTATTTCCAGGTGATGAGATTGACGGAGGAGGAGGTTCTGAGAGCCATAGGGATCTACTTCGAGGGGAAGGCGTTGGCATGGTACAGGTGGAAGGCGGCACGGACGCCCTTCCGCACTTGGGAGGAGCTTTCCGCACTGATATTAGACCGGTTCCAGGATACTCCAGGGGGAGATTTCTACGAGCAGTTATCTGCTCTGAGGCAGGAGGGAACGGTCCGGGATTATGTAGAGAAGTTCGAGATGCTGAATAGTAGGGTGAAGGGGGTGACCGACGAGGTGATGATCGGTAATTTCATGAGGGGACTGAAGCCCTCCATACGAGCAGAGCTGAGGATGCAGAGCCCGGGGACACTGGAGGATGTCCTTCGCCTGGCCCACAAGGCGGAGGAGAAGCATGCGGAGGAGAGGAGCACTCGGGGAACTTGGGGAGCCCAGAGCCAGCGTAGTCAGACGGCACCGGTCCCACCTCCGGGGGTTACAGTAGCACCAGGGGACGCGGAAATGAAGAAAGAGGAAACCCGACCAGTGATCCCTGGTAGGCGGATGACTGAGGCTGATATGAGGGCAAGGCGTGCCGCAGGCCTCTGTTTCAGATGCGATGAGAAGTTCAGTCCCGGTCATCGATGTGCGAGCAGGCTGATGCAGATCGTGATAATGCCGGACGAGGGGGAGTATGCAGAGGAGAGAGAGCCAGTGATGACGGAAGAGAGCAAGGCTGAGCACGCACATCTGGATGTAGCGGAGGTGTCCCTGAACTCCTTGGTAGGGGTAACCATGAACCATACCATGAAGTTGTCAGGGCGATTGGACGACGCGCCGGTGACGGTACTCATAGACAGTGGGGCTACCCACAATTTCATCTCTCGACATTTGGTGGATCGTCATAGGTTGCAGGTGAGCACCTTGGAGACGTTTACGGTCCTCTCCGGGACAGGAAGGAGGGAGGAGACCAGTGGGATGTGCAAGGGGCTGAGTCTGACCTTACAAGGGGTGCAGATCGTGGATGACTTCTTGCCCCTAGAGTTGGACAATATCGATGTGATTTTGGGCGTGCAGTGGCTGGGCGAGGTGAAGATGAACTGGAAGCAGCTTAGGATGGAATTCCAGGAGGGGGGTCGCACGGTGGTTCTGACAAGTGACCCTCGCCTCTGTTTTCCCTCGGGGGCCTTCAAAGCCAGATCTCCACCTTGAGGACAAGGTGGCTCTTTTAGGGGGCGGTATTGATGCGGACCCGAGCCTGCACCCGGTTCCACTTGAGGCCGGCGGCTATCTAGGGGGGACCCACCCACCTTTAGTCACTTACGTGCGCCGTAGGAGGCGCGGTAGCACGTAGGAGGGTTAGTTAGGGGTATTCTAGTCATTTTAGACTAGATTAGTAATTCCCCACTTTTCTATAAATTAGGGCTAGCCGTCTTTATTTGTTTTTATGCTTATTTTGTGAAGAACAATTGTAGGCGTCATTTGTGAAGGTTTTAGGCTTTGTTCCGTGCAACAAAGCTAGGAGAGCGAGTCTCCTCTCGAAAGAGGCTCATTTATCAATCTATTTTCATAGTTCTTCGCAAATTAAGATTCCAAAATTCCACCTTTTTATATTTTTCCTCTTTAAATTCTGAAATTAATTGATACGAAACCCTAGTTCGTATCACATACTTTATTAGGACCCTTTTTTGTAACGCCCTACTCCCCGGGGCGCGACTATTTTTCCACATGTGATGCAGGTCTTGCTAGGTACCAGTAAAAACAATATAGGCTACGAGCAGAGATATACTAATATACTCATATGGAATTTCTCATGAAATAAACAGGAAAATGTGAACATTTACAATTTAATGTGAACACTGAATGTGAACACTTACAATTTAATGTGAACACTGAATGTGAACACTTACAATACTCATATGGAATTTCTCATGAAATAAACAGGAAAATGTGAACACTTACAATTTAATGTCAGGATTTGCAGCTGCTATGAAATCTGTGTTTTTGCTAAAACTGGGTCCTCATCTTAACTCTGAATCAATACCTGGTGGTGCAACAAAAAGAAGACCAACCGAGGTAAATCATAATGATTCTAAAATTTTGGAATTTAAAATATGTGAACATGGAAAAACACTAACTAGAAAACTGGGACTAGGAACAGGTAACAAACTAACTAATATTTCTTATCAGGCATGCATTGATATTTAGATAAACATGCAATTCAGTTAAAGGAACATTAACATGGTCCTATCAAGTTAAAGAAACGGTAACTGAGAACAGATAACATACTAATTAATATTCCATAATTGCATTGGCATTTAAGACAAACATGCAACTCAGTTAGCAATTAAAAGTGATACTATCATAGTTCTATTATTCTATGCCAAACCTAGACTGTGAATCATATTGGAGAGTACATAAACAACCAAGGAGTCCACCTCAGTACCTAGGGCGCTCACCTAGGCCAGGCCCAAAACAGGAACGATAGGGGGCCATGAGTCAACAGTGTGGAACTCAGTAATTAAGTCCGACAGTACAATAGGGGTCAGATCCTGATTCAATGATGTGACCCAGGTCGGAACTACTTTATGTGGTTCAGTCAATAGGAGCGTGGCTCCAGTCGTTTCCGCACTCTCACTAATATGATTTACCATAAACCCAGTGAGTCTGTAGTGCCAAGTGTAAGTCAATTGTACAGCTCTCAGTGCAACAGTACATGTATTGATCTATATTGATGTCATTTTAAAACATGATTTCTAAAATAAGACTTGAATTAAATTAAGGCCACATTGGAATTAATATATATGACTGTGTGCTATGTCACTTCAGCTTCAATCATATTCACTTTCAATTCTATCAGTTGTATTCCAATGGTACAATAACAATACATGTTTCAATTTCATTTTGGTTTCCATAGCACACTCTACATATTAACTATTCCCAATGTCAGGGGCCACTGTGCCTCATTATAATATCCAGAGACATAGCGTTAATAACATGGAATAATGAAACATTTAGCATGCTGCAGATATGTAATACTTCTAACATCTAATCATAAGGCATTTCAACAAGAGTGTCAATAAGCAGAATATTCTAAGGTGATTAAATTCTAAAATCACATTAAACTCAATTCGTATATTGGTGTGCTATAACATTCTGGTTCCAATCATATTCTCAATCATTCTAAACACATATATATAGTCCACTGAATTTCAAATCATTGTTTCCATAGCACACCTAATATACCAATGAGTTCAATGTCATGGGCCAATGATAACATTATAGCAAATGATGAGAAAGCATCATAACATTCAACATGCTCTAGAAATGCAGAAATTAGATATCTAAACATGGATATGATAATTAATAAACATAATATTCTAATATGCTACATAGACTGAAATTTGAATACAAATAGGAGAACGAGCAAACCTGTAAGTAGCGGCAACGTCCAACATCATACTTTTGAATTATGGGGAGATGGTTAAATGGGGAGGGACAATCTAGTGATCTCAGATAAGGTTTCATCATCGATTGTTTTGGGACTTAACCATTTGTTTATGGTTTTTATATGATCCTTCAGCAGCGTTTTATGATCCTTCAGCAGCGTTTTATGATCCTACGGGCAGTAAACTTAGATCCTTCAGGCAGTAGCCTGTTTTATGATCCAACAGGCAGAAAATCCCATACTTGTCCAACGGCCTTTGAGGCCAAACCCTCATCTTCGATCATCGGGTAATTTATAAACCAACTTCGAAATGTGGGGTAAACCCCAAGGTCATCATACTAATCCCATGGTCTCCAAGCCTCGTTAACAGCCATATCATTGCCAAATAACCATTTACAGCCAACACCCAAGAAAACTAACACTAAAACAGCCATAACAGGAGATAAATCCCCTTTGATCAGTCACACACTAGGGGGTACTGTGAGGCCTAAGGAGGGGCCATAGGTCACGGCAGAGGGAGATGAAGCCAGCCATTCACGGCAAGTGGGTCAAAAACACCAAGACAGTCCGCAGGCAAAGGGGAAGGGCTATAATGGTCATGGTCAAGAGGGAAAATCCATCAGACAGTTATTTCAAGGGCCAATAGGGCTGCAGCGAGGTTTGTTGCCTCGCCCGATGCTTAGAAACATCATCACAGAAAGGAAGAAAAACTAAATCACAATTTTTAAAACCCAAAATTAAAGAATCAAGGTGATTTTACCTGAAATCGTGGACTGAAGAAGAAATCAGAAGGAAATCCCAACTCCAGAGCTCAATTCGAAACCAAATCCAGAGGAAAACCTAAATTTTCTTTGAAAATGTCACTTTTACACAAAACCGAAACCCTAGGGACTAAATCGAGCTTAAATAGAGGAAGGAGGGGGCCTGAGAAGCTCAGAGGGCAGCTAGGGCTTCGCCACGAAGCATTCGGCCTCGACTCGAGGCGTTGACGTGTCAAAACCCTAGGATTTTAGGGCACGGTGGAGGCGTGAGGCTACGCCACGAGTGAGTGAGGTGGCGAGAGGAGAGAGGGCCGCGGATGCTTCCTTCTTGTCGAAGGAACGAGAGAGAGAGGTCGGCGAGAGAGAGAGAGAGAGAGAAGAGACGAAGAGAAAGTGATGGGAGAGAGAGGGTAAATGGGAGACACGTGGGGGGAAGGGAGATATTTAGGATGGGAGAAAAACAAAGGCCCAACGGGTCTGTGGGCTTTTACATTTTTAGTAAGGCCTATCATAAAATCTCTCTAGGAACCTTGTCGTATGCTTTTTTCATGTCAATAAAGATCATATGCAAATCTATATTCCTCACTCTATATTGCTCCATAATTTGCTTGATGAGATGGTTTACCTTTGTTGTCGAATGTTCTGGTATAAAATCAAATTGATTTTGTGATACAATGATATTCTTTCTTAACCTAAACTTTGATAACCATATCCCACAGTTTCATGGTATGACACATTAACTTGATTCCAAGATGGTTAAAGTAACTTCATATCACCTTTATTTTTATTTTTTATTGTTTCAAGCAGGGGGTGAAACAAATTTATGAGTGGTGTCTTTAGTTAAGACCACAAGCGATGAATTGTTTGTTGTGCTTACACCATGCATGCGATAGATTTACATGTTCTGTAAGGACCCGCTGTATTGTTTGGCTGCTATCCAAGCCATCTGATTGTAACGTGTTATTTTTTTCACAGTTTTTAAGTGTTGAAGATATGATTTGATTGATCACAACTCACAAGTATCTAAGTCCTCCACCATGACATATATTTAAGTACCAATACTGGTCCTTTGAAATCAAGAAAGCTTGTGATCTCCCGTGTTCTTGCATTTTCCAAGAACCATCTATCATAGTGAGCATGAAGAGTCTGACTTTGCAGTCCATTTTCCTTGACATCGATTTCAATTAATCTTAAAAAAATTCTTTGGAAGCGTAAGGAGAAAATTATCGTGCATCTGTGTTGCATCTTGCACTTTTGATCACATGGTAGATGATTAAGATAGTTTCGGTCGTCAATTTTATCAATTAAATTGTGTTGCGATAAATATATGAGATAAAATATACAAGTTAAATATTTAGAACTAAAATGTGTCTTCCCCCAACCCCCACACATTTTTTAATACCAGGATTTCCTGTCCTCTAAGATAATGGTTGGTGATGGTTATTTTCTATTAGGGTCTAAAGGTGTTTGGTACCAGGTTTAAAATCGTCTGCCATTCCGATCTAGTTATTGTTTGCAGTTGATGTTTCTTTTCCAATAGAAGCTGAGATAATATATGGTTAATATGGTGTTGATTTGCACTAAAGCTTTTAATTCTCTCCGCACCTTGTAGAGTTAAAGATATAACTTAAATAATTTTTCCAGGTGAAACATATGCATTGGTATCATGTAGGGGATGAAGTTTCAGCTTGTGAGTGCAGATGTAGCAGAGCCCGCCTTCCACCTAGCAAGTAAGCAGAAGCAGTTTCTTTTCAATTTTGAAATCTTATAAACAAACTATGCGATCGGACTCTTGTTTACATAAGGTGGAAATGCAGGAAGTTGAACTTCTTTAGTAGTTGTTCCCCTTGGGTCCAAGTATGGACCCCTTAACTATCCATGATAAAGAAAGGCAGGCTTTACTGCCTTTAATTGTGAGTCCTGATCTGGACTATTGTGTGGTTTTTTGGTGAGGTGGTGACCTATCCTGGAAAGTTATCTCCATGAAGTGTGCTCCTTCAAGACAGACTTCGGAAGTGGTTCCTTGCAAGATAGATTGTGATAAGGATATACATCTGGGATTATGGGTTGGTCATGTACAAAAATAAAAGATTATAACGCAGGATGCCTCTGGTTGGGGTTCTCTAAGCAAACATTTTCTCAAGGAAACCGTTGAATTATTTTGTGGATATATATATATATATATATATCTATATTATAAAAGAGGGATGTTATCAAGAGAAATTGGATAAGAGATATTGGAAAAGAGAAATTGGACAAGAGATATCTATATTATAAAAGAGGGATGTTATCAAGAGAAATTGGATAAGAGATATTGGAAAAGAGAAATTGGATAAGAGATATCTATATTATAAAAGAGGGATGTTATCAAGAAAAATTGGATAAGAGATATTGGACAAGAGAAATTGGATAAGAGATATCTATATTATAAGAGAGGGATGTTATCAAGAGAAATTGGATAAGAGATATCTATATTATAAAAGAGGGATGTTATCAAGAGAAATTGGATTAGAGATATTGGACAAGATAAATTGGATAAGAGATATCTATATTATAAAAGAGGGATGTTATCAAGAGAAATTGAATAAGAGATATTGGACAATAGAAATTGGATAAGAGTGATGTTATCAAGAGAAATTGGATAAGAGATATCTATATTACAAACGAGAGATGTTATCAAGAGAAATTGGATAAGAGATATTGGACAAGAGAAATTGGATAAGGAATATCTATTATATAAAAGATGGATGTTATCAAGAGAAATTGATAAGAGAATTTGTACATGATAAATTGGATAAGAGAATTTGGATATCTATTATATAAAACAGGGAAATTGAATAAGAGAAAATATAAGAGATGAGATTTTGAGGGATAAAAGAGGTGGTGGGGAATTTTGCACATACAACCCCGGTTTTTGTATTTTTGCCTATGGACCCTCCACACACACACCCACACTTTTTATTCTCACCCCTTCCGGCCATTTTTTTTCCAGTTCTATGAAGATTTTGAATCTTATACTACTAGGACAAAGCTTTGTCCTACGTGGCAAGTTTGTCCTAGGTGGTAATGACAATTTTGGGGGACTTAAATTTTGGGGGAAAACTTAAATTTGGGGGGAAACTTGAAATTTTGTGGGAAAACTTGAAATTTGGGGGAACTTGAAATTTGTGGGGGAGAAAAACTCAGCCATTAAATAAACAGTGCCCTATGGGCACGGGTAATGACTAGTATATATATATATGGCAATCTTCGGGTGCGAAAAACCTCGTGCGAAAGCCGTGCGAAATCTTTTTTTTTATTTTTTTGAAATTTTTTTTTCAAAATTTTTTTTGATGTTTAATCCATACAATTATATACCCCAGAGAAAATAATGGGTGAACCCGTTGGGCATTAGAGCACCCATCCACCCGTTACAAATTTAACGGTCTCAAAACGTGCGAATTTGATGAAATGCCTTGATCGAAGGCCAAATGACATTATTTCTCAACCATTATTTTTTGAGGGGGGTATAACAACATATAATGAGGGTGGAAAAAAGAATTTTTGGAAAAAAAATTTTCAAAAAAAAAACTAAAAACATTTTCGCACGGTGCGAAATGTTCTCACATGAAGATTTACATATATATATATATGTATATACACATATATACATATGTGTGTGTACATCTTATTTGTCTTATAGCCTAACGGTTATTGAAGAGTTCTTTTTTGTTATAAGCAATATCAATGCAAATGGAGTCTGGCCCAGTGTCAGTATTTTTGCATATGAGAATAACATGTATCATATGATATATGAGGCTAAGTCTCATATGCGTCTCCAAAACTTCACTATCCGTTATTTCTTTGGAGGATCAAAATCGTTCAGTCTACATATTCTAAAAACTCAAAACGCTGAATATCGGGTAAATCTATGGAGGTTTGCCTGGACATTCACCGTCGCAAATTTAACGGTTTTGCATGAATAACACTTTTACGACAGGTGAAGAACGATCAAAACCCATAGGGTTCACCTTATATTTGGTATTTTGGGATTTTAGAATATGAAGATCAAAATGAATGGTTTCGATCCTCTAAAAAATAACACGGTTAGTAGTTTTGGAGGCGCATATGGAGCCTCATATTTCATATGATACACATTATTCTCTTTTGCATATATTGACATTAAATATCTATTATACAATTCATGACCTTTTTTGAATATTATCATACGTGGCAGTTTTGTCCCAGTCATATTTTGGGTTGCTGACTGGGACGCCGGTGGGGCTCCATGGGGGTTGGGTGGGGTTCTGGGTTTGTGTTTGGGGTGGGCTTTTGGTGATCTTTTTGCGTTTTACTCCCTACTTTTCCTCCTTTTGCCCCCAACCCTCCTCTCACACACATCCATGCTTTTTTCATTTTTGCGACCGCTTCTCTCCGCATTTGCTTCTGGGTGACGACTGTCTCCGTGCCCTCCGGGCACCGGCAATGACTAGTGTATATATATATATATATATATATATATATATATATATATATATATATATATATAGAGGGGCAAATGTGCCTGCGCACGTGCGCAGGCACAGATACCAGCGAACACCACCGCTGTTCGGCATTTCCAAGTATTTTTTTGATTTTTTTTGCAGTAGGTAGATATACTTGTTATGAAGCTCCCCACAAAATTTCAGGTCAATCCAACACCGTTTGAGCCTCCGTTCATCGATTTCAAAAACGTTGCGCAAAACTGTTGGACAGTTTTGCGCAACGTTTTTGAAATCGATGAACGGAGGCTCAAACGGTGTTGGATTGACCTGAAATTTTGTGGGGAGCTTCATAACAAGTATATCTACCTACTGCAAAAAAAAAAATCAAAAAAAAATACTTGGAAATGCCGAACAGCGGGGGTGTGCGCAGGTAATTATACCTGTGCACGTTCTTAGGTACATTTTTTGCATATATATATATATATATATATATATGGGATTAATGGCTATCATACGCCATATGAGATATGCTCTTATACGCCCTCTCACATAAAGCAACCAAGTACAACCAAGTACAAGCCAGGGCTTGTACTTGGTTGCTTTATGTGAGAGGGCGTAGGAGAGCCTATCTCATATGGCGTATGATACCCATTAATCCCATATATATATATATATATATATATATATATATATATATATATATATATGAGTTTAGATCTGACTCTCGATTTGATATATTTTTACGCATATTAACTTTCTAGATGAAAATGTCTGTTGAAGGCATCTCAGGGAAAATTATTTCTTATTGAAATATTAAATTTTTGAGGCAAGCTGTTAGATCCATTCTCCTGTAGTTGCACACAAGGCCACTGATGTATCGTACAGGAAATGACATTAAAGAAAGACATGGAGCATTTAGTTAAATCAGGAAACATAGATGTATTTTTTTTGCTTATTATGACTCATGTTTATTATGACATATATTTTATGTTCTGCTGTCATGTGCTTGATAAGATTTTGACATTCTCAACTTCTCATAGCATATGCCCATGGATTTCTAAAATGATAAACATTATCTCTATTTTTCTATTTAAAAAAGAACATGAGCTGGAAGCGTTGGGAAGCAGATCCAAAAAAGATTGCCAACATTTGTTAGTGACACAGCAACTTAATAATTCAATTTGCAGGATATTGATCTATTTTATGATTTTTATTCTGAATTTCATGCAGGTTTTGGCTTTTTGAGCCACGATGTAGCATGCATGACATTGGTGGGTGGTATGTTGAAACATTTGGGCAAGACAGGAAAGGAAGGACAATCCCATCCCAAAGGCAATGGGATGGCTTGTGTGAATATCCGGAAAAGTATGTTTCTCTTGTAATATTATGCTTTTTGTAATATTATGCTGCTTTTGTCCCATTGTTGTGTCTTTTTTCTCGTTCATTTTTCTTTTTTGCATATGTATTATAACAACTTATTTTTAGCTTAGACATTTCTGAATTTTTAAAGGCCGGTCTATGACTATTATCATTTGTTTGTTTCTTTCATATAAGCTTGTCCTTTTATTATTGAAACCAAGGGTTAAGGTTTCGACCGAAACCATTGCGTTTCGGCCGTTTCGTACCAGTTTCGACTGGGTCTGGTACGAAATGGGGCCGAAATCGAGGTTTTCGACCGAAACTACAAAAATCCAATTGAAAATAGATGAAGCAGCAAAAGAAAATGATGGAAAAAGGTAGGATAAAAAAAGAAATAGAAGAAAAGGAAAAAGATGAAGAAGCAACGGAAAAATACTTAGTTTTGATCTCATCTTGATCTCTCAAATTTGATTTCGTATTCATCCCACATCGTATCCTCGATCCCGCATCAAGTCCAATGACACTTCGATCCAACAACAGAAAAAACCACTAGCTTTTGAGAATACAAGACCAAAAAGGGGGGAAAAGCAGAATTAGAAGAGGAGCATGAGAGAAAAGAGCAACAACTTACCTCGCCGAGCTTGTTATGTCGCCGATGATTAACGGAGAAGATCGCTGCCTCCAACAATCAAAGAATGGAAGAAGAATCCTGCCACTCGAAGAAGAACGAGGGCTCGGGCCCTTCGTTTTGATTAAACTGCGTGCGGCACGTGTTGTTGGAAGAGCCGAGACCTCTCCAATATTGCTAGTCAAATTACACATCATGCTAAACATGTTATATTTATTTACAAGTTTGCCATTTTCTTTTAGACCGTTTAACCAAAGGGAATGACAAACTTATAAATAAATGTAAATTGTTTATCAAAAAGTGTAATTTGAGTAACAACACTACTAAGAATCTTGTTGTTCATCTTACACATTTTGCTTACCATGTTGCATTTATTTACAAATTTGCCCTTATCTTTTAGCAATGTACGAAAGAAAAATGTCAAACTTGTAAAAAAAAGTGTAGTATGTTTAGGAAAAATGTGTAACATGAATAGCAAAACTTTTATAAATTATAGAATATATGTATTTGTAACATGTTTAGATGAATGTACGTAATATGTAACATGAAAACTATGTATTTGTAACATGTAAATTATGGAATTGTAATATGAATATTACGTATTTGTAACATATTTAGATGAATGTACGTAATTATGGAATATACGTATTTGTAAAATGTAACATGAATAGCAAAACTTTACTTTATTATTTAGGTCCCAAGAGCACCGATAGCAAATTTCTTAGGGGATTTGACATAATTATTTTGGTCATGTTCCTAAAATTATCAAGGCAATCAAGATTGAGGTGGCAAACTGATAGAACCCGAATGCAGTGTATCTTTATGGTGTGCTCTAGTATTACTTGTGAAGAAGGATGGATCCCAACATATGTGCATCTGCTACATACATAGAGCTGAATAAGGTGACGGTGTATTGACGATATTTTCGATCAGCTTGGAGGATCAAGCGTTTTCTCAAAGCTGGATCTAAGGACCAGCTACAATCAGATGAAGGTCAAAGAAGAGGATATCCATAAGACTGCATTCAAAACTAGGTATGGACACTATGCATACTTGGTGATGCCGTTTAGTGTGATCAATGCACCTGCAGTATTCATGAGCCTCATGAACAAGCTATTATATGAAAATCTGGACAAGTTTGTAGTGGTCTATATCACAACATCCTTATATATTCAAAGGATGCCCATGAGCATGCATGACATTTGATGAAGGTTCTAGAGACTCTGAGGCGACACCGGCTTTATGCCAAATTCAATAATTGTGAATTTTGGTTGAACAAAGTGGCTTTCCTATGCCACGTGGTGTCAGGAGAAGGAATTTTTTAGATCCAGAGAAGGTTGTTGCTCTTCAGAATTAGCATGTTCTCAGTCAGTGACCTAGATTCAAAGTTTTTTGGGACTAGTTGGTTATTACAAGAGATTCATTCAAGACTTCTCGAAAATTGTGGAGCCCATGTCGCGATTGACTAGAAAGGATGTGGTATTTGTCTGGTAGAATGCATGTGATGATGTTTTCCAGGAGCTAAAGAGAAGATTGATTTGTGCTCCAATAATTTTGCTAAATAACTTTTTTTTCAAAATAACTCTTTCTTCTCTTTTCTTCTTTTTCTTTTCCACTTCTTTTGTGCCAACAACCCAGACCGCTCTCATTTTTCCCCCTTTCTTTTTTCCAAGCCCAAAACCTAAGCCAACGAGGCCCAAGCCGAGCGAAACCAAACCCAAACCCGCAAGCCCACGTCCCCCTCCTATTATCCCAAGCCCCTCACGCCTCGTACATGCCCCCTCTCTCTCGGGTCTTCTCGCACAGGAAAAACCCTCGCCGCCTCCTGTCATCCGTTTTCCCCTTTCTTACATGCGTGCTCCACATTTTTGATACTCAATTAAATGCTCTTGATGACTCCCCCATCATTTCCCATCGTCGCCGCAAGTCACTATTTTCCGTCTACTCTCTCGCTCGAAACATATGATCTGCTCGATTGTTCTCCCCCAGTTGTGTGATCGGTTTCTCCTCTTCTCCTCTACACTACTCTTTACTTTTTCAAAGGGTTTCAGATGCGGAAAATATTTCTCTTTCTTCGAAGAATTTTTGATTTAAAGTCTTTCGGATTTGGGCTTTTGGTTTTGGCTCAGGGATTCTCTTCTCAGTCGAAGTAGCTGCAGCCACTCGTTAACATGGTGGCGAGGCTCCGATGAGCCCTCAGGTGGTCTTCAGTTTGGTAAATCATTTTAATTTCAGTTTTGGCTTTAAAAGAATTATTTTGTTTGTGATGATGAATTTTGAGCTTGCTTGAATGTATTTTGGGCTTGGCGGTGACCCTTGCCACCGCTCCTTGATACTGTTGCAATTGCTCCTTGGGTTGTGTTGTCCTATTGTGAGTTTCTTGGGGCTTTGCACCCTGCCATCACTTCTCAAGGGCCTCTGCGTATTGTTGTGACTTTTTTGGGCTTTTGCCCTCTGTATTGATTGATGTTGAGATGTTGGGTTCTGCTCTTGCTGTCGGCCGTAGTTGTTGGTGCTGGCTTGGTGTTGGCCGTGAGTTGGGTGTTGGCGGTTGGTGTTGAGGTTAGACTTGGGCTTGCCCTATTGTGTTGGCTTGGGCTTTGCCCTCTGGTGTTGGATTTGGCCTTTGCCCTTTGACGTATGAGACCCATGGGCTTTGCCCAGTTTTGAGGCCATGTTGGTTGGAGTTAAGGGCTTTGCCCATGGTTGTATATCGGATTTACGATTGGCTTAATTTCATGCTTATATTATTTTGAAATCATCTTTGATAATAATGTTGGCTGGTGACATGTAAAGCACGAAGATACGAATTGCCCATTAAAACGGTCGATGATGATTATTATCTGAGGTCAATGCGGTTGTCCATCCACCTATTTTTTATCCCCCATGCCTTAGACTACTATATCTCTTGCT
The DNA here is from genome assembly GCA_030789695.1 of Scilla litardierei. NCBI lineage: Eukaryota > Viridiplantae > Streptophyta > Magnoliopsida > Asparagales > Asparagaceae > Scilla > Scilla litardierei. The sequence continues at coordinate 120,435,546 of CM061139.1, read as the reverse complement.
GTATGCTATCCATATTTTAGACTGTTATCTCAATTGATGCTTGCTATACTGGAATTCTCATGACATCAAAGGTTAGTAATATGTTTGGATGTGCTATGATGAAAATATGATCTTGAAACAAACTGCTATTATGTCTATACATGACATGTTGTTAGACTTGTTATTTAATATCACCTTATCAGTGACAAACTCTTGAAAACTGCTTGAATAATGAAACATAAATGAACATAAATTGCATATCACACCAAACATATTAACTAGTTTTGATGTGACTCTTGGACTTGTTTAGAGACCTTATGCATGAACGAATACTGAGACTTAGAAAAGATCATTTACACAACACCACTTGACGCTTCAGACTTATTGGGTTTTGGGTTAACTCAAATTAGAGAGAGTACGAGAGCGACTGGAGCCATGTTTCTAATTACATGACCGCATCAGGTGTTACGGCTGGGTCTCATCATGCATCCGATGGACCCCTTCTACTATTACCGGGCATAATTTGAGTCCATTTTGTTTTTATTTTGACTCAGAGCCCCTCATGTTTCTATTTTGGGCTCGGCCAGGTGATCGCCCCCGTGGTCCGAGGTAGATTTCTGGTTGCTTACTGTACTCTCCAGTATAAGACATGGCTTATTAAGATTACATTATATATATATATATATATAATGAGTATCATACGCCGTATGAGGCAAAGCCTGATATGCCATATCACATAAAGCAATCGGGTACAACCAAGTACAAGCCCATGTAAGCCGGATATGCCATATCACATAAAGCAATCGGGTACAACCAAGTACAAGCCCATATGGACTTGTACTTGGTTGCTTTATGTGAGAGGGCATATGAGGCTTTGTCTCAATGGCGTATGATACACATAATTCTCATATATATATGTGTGTGCAAAAAATGTGCCTGAGATTGACCTCAGGTAGCAATACTTGTGCGCACCCCCTCTGTTCGGGTGTTTTAAGTATTATTTTTGAATTTTTTTGCAGTAGGTAGATATACTTGTTATGTAGCTCACCACAAAATTTCAGGTCAATCCAACACCGTTTGAGCCGCCGTTCATCGATTTCAAAAACGTTGCGCAAAACTGTTCAGCTCATAACAAGTATATCTACCTACTGCAACAGTTTTGCGCAACGTTTTTGAAATCGATGAACGGAGGCTCAAACGGTGTTGGATTGACCTGAAATTTTGTGGTGAGCTACATAACAAGTATATCTACCTACTGCAAAAAAATTCAAAAAAATACTTAAACCACCAGAACAGAGGGGGTGCGTGCAGGTATTGCTGCCTGAGGTCAACCTCAGGCGCGCGCACACACACACACACACATATTGGCTGATATGCTTGTTGTATTGTACAATACAATATGTATCATATAAAATGCTATGATGAATTGGGCCGATAATTATCCACCACACTAATATGTTTGAGCAGTTTCTTTTAATTTTTAAAGGTAAAAATATTGCCGGACGCTGCTCCTACTTCCCATCATTGCAAACTGCCCAAAACCATCACCAAAATCTTCAAATCCCCAAATCTTGTTGCTGCTTGTCAGGCCTCTGCAAGGTATGCTAAACCTTCACAACTCTCAGAGCCTTTGGCCTTGCCTCCACTGGTACTTTCTTTCCGCTTTTCTCACCCGTGTTCTCGCTGAGTTTGACGATGGAGATGTTTAGGTTCCTATTATGCTTATGTTTAAAATGACTAGCTGTATAGTATTGAATTTTAGTAAATGGTTTTCAAATTTATAGCATTTTTCCTTGATTATTATTATTTTTATATTCAAGTTTCTATATATTTTATATTTTTTGTGTTATATTTAGTTATATGCCTACTTTTCTAATTATTGCACCAGATATACATATGTTACAAAAGGTTTGCCATATGGTACAAATACGACCCAACAACTAAAGAAAAAGATTGTGTGTGTGTGTGTCACATGATATGACAACTTCGATACATATGTAGTGCTGTGAAATTGTCCTTACATGCATGGTTTTACATTACTTCATAAGATTTAGTTGATGGTTTGTTTATATGTTTTCACTGTATTGTTTCTAATATTTCCTGGATGGTTCTTCAAACAAACTGATGCTGCTTCATGGATTTACATTCTCTTCTTTTTTGCTGATCAAGTTATTATTTAGATATTAGCCGAGATCTTTAATAGATGATGCTAGATTTGTTTGTGCTACATGACTTAATAATCCCTCAATTATGCATGACTCAGGAGATTACATCCTGCTATGTATCTGCTAGCTCTGGCCTATAGAACTTTAGATCTCGAAGATGCAAAGAGAAGGAAACGAACTGTCAGGGATTTTTTTGAACCAAAACTTTCGGTTGTTCTCCGTTGGTGTAAGAAACTTATGTAAATGGATATATTTTGCATCTTGATAGCAAGAATTATCAGTTAACTTAGTACCGTGCAAGTAATACCAGTTTGCTCTAGCTTGGAGCTTCCTGAAGGTATCTGAACTTTGTGATGTTATCATTTCATGATATGACATGCCAAGGCCTCACATGATTTTAGAAAGATATTCGTCAACTTATCTTTTGTGCAAGTTGAGTAAGTCGTGGATCCTCATGTGGCAATATCAGTGATGATGTGTGCCCTTTTATGTCTGGCTTTAAATTCTGGATCTTTTATTTGCATGGGCAGAGGAATATGGAATCATTATTTCACAGTGAGATAGCTTCTTGAAACATCAAATGAATTTTTTCTGTCCGGGGATTCTAGTGGGTTTCCAGTTCACAATCACATGAAATGCTTCCCCGCACATTTGGAGGTCGGCAAATGATCTTGAAGATCTTGAAGATGCAAAGAGAACTTTTAAATGGATATATTCTGCATCTTGATAGCAAGAATTATCAGTTAACTTAGTACCGTGCAAGTAATACCAGTTTGCTTTAGCTTGGAGATTCCTGAAGGTATCTGAACTTTGTGATGTTATCATTTCATGATATGACGCCCCAAGGCCTCACATGATTTTAGAAAGATGTTCGTCAACTTATCTTTTGTGCAAGTTGAGTAAGTTGTGGATCCTCATGTAGCATTATCAGTGATGATGTGTGCCCTTTTATGTCCGCCTTTAACTTCTGGATCTTTTAGTTGCATGGGCAGATGAATATGAAATCATTATTTCACAGTGAGATAGCTTCTTGAAACACCAAATGAATTTTTTCTGTCTGGGGATTCTAGTGAGTTTCCAGTTCACAATCACATGAAATGCTTCCCCTCACATTTGGATGCCGGCAAATGATTTTAGGTAATTTTCTTATTTTCTACTATGACTCTTCGTTGTTCAATCTTCACAAAAGACTTCTTGTTCGTGTAACTTGGATGTAATAATGTGTTTTTATAATGTTGTTATGCTTTGTGTTCCATAGATTCAGAATATGAAAATGGGGCCTGTGGCAGTTTTATATTGGTAAGTCACAAATGATAGTTGAGCTCATATTTAATCTAAAAGCTTAAGAGAATAGTAGCGTCCCACATATTTATGTTCCTCACTTCAATTTTTTTCAATGTTACTATTTCTTTTAACACTCTTCCTCGAACTCAACGGAAATTCATATTGAACTTGTAGAGTAGTAGTACTGTAGCAGGGTAGCAATTAGGGGTTGCAAAATGAACCTAACCTGAACATGCCTCTTTAACCGGGTTTGGGTACAGGCTTAACTGGGTCGGATTGTATACGGGTCGAACCGATTGATCTAGATAAAATCTGGATTGGGTGCGGGTTGACCCGTCAACCAGGATTGACCAGGATTCTACCCGTTTGATTATTTAAATATATAAAGTAATTTACAAACACGAAATAGGTTCCATGTTGGGAATTTGGTTACAAGATTGAAGCATGGGGTCTTCCTTAAAATCGTTCAGCGGTTCGAATCCTAGCATTGGAAGTTGTTGTTTTTAATTTCCAATCATAAGATTTAAAAGAAATAAAGTAATATAAAATTTCTACCTATTTAAACATCAAGCTCTCCAGCTCATTTGTTAGTGCTTTGTGCATGTGTGACTTTTGTCACTACAGTCTCTTTATTTTTATTGAAAGAAATAAAGTTTGGTTATTTAATTTCAAATCTTAAAGTTTAGAAGAAATAAATAAATTAAACAATTAATGTTACATGGAATTCTATTGTTCAGTTGGTTGGTAGTTGGTTGGTGTTTTGTGCATGCATAAAATAGGTTGCTTGCTCAAGACTTGCTATATGCAATTTATTTCAAACTTAGACCTTTTAAATTTAAAAATTTAACCAAATCGGGAGGGTTCGGGCAACCGATACTCTTTCGGTTTGGGTATGTGCATTAACTTCCTGACCCGGATTCAATTCGGGTCGGGTTCGGGTCTACCCTTAAATGGGTCGGGTCAGATCTGACCCGACCTGATTCGACCAGTTTACCACCCATAGTAGCAATACACAATAACGAGTACTATAGTAAGTTAGCAGTAAAAATAACATTTACTATAACAAAACAATTTTTATGATTCTGATACCATACTAGATTCAGAATGGGAACATGGGATCCATGGTAGTATTATATTGGTAAGTCTCAAACAAACCATATCTACCGCAAGCTTAAGCTAATGGATAGAAGCCCAACTACTTATTTATGTTTCCCATTTCCTCTCTATTATTTCAATGCGAAACTATTTTTCTTAACAATGTCTAACGTGTTGAAAGCCTCTAAGTACAGTATCCTGAACATCATGGATGATGAAAGAATAGACTCCAACTGGAGGCTCTTTTGCTTTCGGTTTTTGGTTGCTTGTCACAAGACTCACAACAAAATGCAACTTCTGCATTTGTCTTGTTTGTTTCCAGACATCATATTGTTTGTCAGTACATTTTCCACATATTCTCAATTACAATGATACACAACTGATCAAATTATTGTATATGGAAATCTTCCTCAAGAAGCTTGCAGGCATAACTGAATGCTAACATACTTCATCTATATCTGAGGAATTTGAAATGCATCATTAGGTGGGACAGGGAATATGTATTTGATGTGTGAATTTTTCTGTTCTATTTCCTAAAATCAAAAATATATTTAGCAAAATATTGTTATCATATGTCTCATTTACTCGACACAGTGACAGCATAATTCTTAATGGGAAGAGCGTTTTATCAACTGTTTAGCAATACAGTGTAAATCATCCTAATCGCGATGCAGTTCATTGAACAAATACAGTAACATAATTTTTCGCAGTTGATTTACTGACCTTTACTTGGGTATCATCATCTATTACATGCATTGCCAGTTCTTCAAGTAGTGACTTCCCTTGCTCCCAGATCATTCCTTATTGGCTAGCACAACACAATCATTAATATGGTTGCCTTGAAATTAGCAAAATGTGGGGTTTCACCTTTTGATCAACATTTGATTGTACTGATTCAGAATCTAATTATGGTAAACTATCCCGTCGGTTAGAAAGCATGAACAGTGAATGTAGTAGTGTGCACCATTTCTTATTAGCATTCTAGAGATAATATTTGGCTGATTCTATATGTTGTGTAAATATTATTGTTAGTTAAGGTGACTACTTCTATCTTTCTGTAATTAGTGAAAAAATATATGAATACACGCATATGCACACATTTATAAAGGAATAAAAAGGAAAAGGAGAGGGGGAATGCAGGAACACAATGAACTTGTGGACATTATAATACGCTGGGATAGAGCTATTGTGTGTAATTGTTAGAGAAGTTTTTTGGTACAGTTATATGTTATTTAATGCCCCGGGATCAATTTTAGCCATTGGATTTTTACGGAACCTGTTGGACCTGTTGCTAGATTTTCAACCGGTGGTGGACTCGTTCTCACCCCAGTTTGGGGGCAGTGATGCTGCATCAGAACTTGTCGCCATGCGAGGACAGGTTCAGCTGCAGGTAAACTGTCTAATTGCTTTTTTAAATGGTGACCTCTGGAAAATCAAGGTAGTGGCTAGTTTAATGGGGCTAAAACAGAAGAAAAGCTCTAGATTTTGGTTATAAAAGTATATTTCCTCCCATCACGCTTCTATTCTCTCTCTTGTTACTCAAATTCCACTTGCACAAATTTTACTTTCCCTTTCACAAAAAGTTTTGTGATTTTATTTTCTAAATTATATTATTTATCTCTCTGACTATTTTTTTTCAATAGGTTTTAGGATGAAACGATTACATAGTGGACTTCACGTGAAAGTAAAATCTAGTTTAGTTATATGCATTTGAGTTTTAAGCGGATGCAAGTCTAGTTGGGTTGGATTTATAGGGTTCTATAGATAATGTTTGGGTTAGATTCTGGTCTATTATTGAACTTTGGGTTCCATGCAGGTCCATTTGAGTTTTGAACTTCACTCGCAAAATAATTTTCATTAATAGAATGCCGCGATGTGTAAGTTGAATCAAAATTAACACTTGATCAAACTTTTATCTATCTGGATCAATGGATTAGCTTAAACGTGAATATTCAGACGTGGATCTGGTTGAACCAATATATTGAACATCATTGTGCAAGAATTAAATCCTTGTCTAGCCAACGATATATTATGAATTTAACGATCAGATGATAGCAATTGGGCTATTAGTTTCTTTTGAAAAAATCTACACACTCCTATTAGTACCGACAAAAATAATAAATAGTTATCATAATGTAGAATTTTGGGAGAATAGTGATTAGCCCCAAAGAATGGCTATCACTTCTATTTATATTAACCCTCTCTTTTCTTTACACACACACCCAATAACACACAATACACAATACTCCCCCTCAAGATGAGCAAAAGATATTTATCATGCCCATCTTGTTACAAGCATCCTCTACTCCTTTAGAGTTCAACCCCTTTGTAAGGCAATCAGCTAGTTGCTGTCCAGAAGTAATGTAGGAGATCTCCAACTGTTTCTTGTCCAATCTTTCTTTAATGAAGAACCTGTCAATCTCTATGTGCTTTGTTCTATCATGTTGCACCGGGTTGTTGGCAATATTAATTGCTGACTTGTTATCACACAACAACCGCAATGGTCCTTCTCTCAGCAGGCGTAGCTCATGTAGAAGTGATCTCAACCAGATCATCTCACAAGTACCAAGCACCATAGCGCGATACTCTGCCTCTGCAGTGGAACGAGCCACCAAATTCTGCTTCTTGCTGCGCCAAGAGACCAAGTTGCCCCCAACAAACACACAGTAGCCCGAGGTCGATCTCCTATCATCTAGGCAACTGGCCCAATCCGCATCACAGTAGCCTGTCACATTCATGTGACCATGACTACCAAATAATATGCCTTTTCCTGGACTATTCTTCAGATACCTCAGTATCCTGAAGACTGCCTCCATATGTCCAGTCCTAGGATCATGCATGTATCTACTTACCACACTGATAGCATAGGCAATGTCAGGTCAGGTATGGCATAAGTAGATAAGGCGTCCAACAAGTCTCTGGTACCTTTCTTTGTCTACTGGCTCCCCTGATTGTGAATGCAATCTATGATTCTGATCAATAGGAGTAACTGCTGGACGACACCCCAACATACCAGTCTCAGCCAGTAAATCCAGGGCATACTTCCTCTGTGAGAGAACTATACCCTTCCTGGACCTGGCAATCTCCAGTCCAAGGAAATACCCCAACTGTCTAAGGTCCTTGACCTCAAATTCTCTCGCCAACCTTACCTTCAAGTGAGAGATTCCCTCTTCATCATCTCCAGTGATAATAATATCATCAACATACACAGCCAGAAGAGTAATCCGCTGTCCTGAATGTCTATAGAATACAGTATGATCACCATTACTCTGCTTGTAGCCCATAGTGATGACTGCACGCCTGAATCTGTCGAACCATGCCCTTGGAGATTGTTTCAGCCCATACAAAGACTTATCCAGTCTACACACTTTTCCCATCGTCTGTTGTGTGCTAAAGCCAGGTGGAACCTCCATGTATACCTCCTCCTATAAGTCTCCATGCAAGAAGGCATTTTTTACATCCAACTGATGCAATTTCCATCCAAAATTCGCTGCACAGGATATCAGTACTCTCACAGTACTCATCTTTGCCACTGGGGCAAATGTCTCATTATAATCAATCCCATAAGTCTGACTGTAGCCCTTGGCAACCAGCCTCGCCTTGTACCTGTCCACCTTCCCTTCTGGAGTTTGCTTTATTGTGAATACCCACTTGCAGCCCACAGCTTTCTTCCCTGCTGGAAGTGAGACAAGTCTCCATGTCTTGTTCTTCTCCAGTGCCTCAAGTTCTTCGAGCATTGCTTTCTTCCACTGGGGATGTTGCTTTGCCACTCGCCAATCACTTGGTATAGAGATAGACTGTAAGGATGCAATGATAGCCCTATATGCAGGTGTAAGAGAAGCATATGAGACATGATTAGCAATATCAGTCTCATATCCATACCGTACAGGAGGCCTGCCATCATTGATACGAGGCTCCCTACGAGATGCAAGTGGAAGATCTAAACTAAAGGAAGGCAAAGAAAGGTTACCATCCGTATTAGGAGAGGAAGGCGGTAAGGAAGTCGGGACTCGAGCAGGCGTGATAGACTGATCAATCTCGACATGTGGCTGTGGAGCTAGTGGTTCTTCAGTGGGATCGATGTCTTCTTGTTGTTCTCCATCGCCATGACTACCCTTCTGTCTCTTGCTATATTTCCTGCCGTACAACCTGTCTTCCTCCTCTTCCACCAAGGTCTTTTCCTCCTCCCTGCTATCAGGACCAGTACCAGTAGGCCTGACAGGACATGGTATAAGTCCAACCACTACCCTCCTGTCATCAGTCTCCCCCTCTCGACCAACTCCTCCTGTGTTTGGAGAGGCAACAGTATCAAATACTGATGTAGAATCTGTCAGTCCTCCATAAAAAGGCTCAGTCTCCCTGAACGTCACATCCATACTCACAAACAGCCTTCTTTCTGAGGGACTCCAACACCTATAGCCTTTCTGATTTGAAGGATACCCAACAAATATGCATTTAATTGCGTGAGCATCCAGCTTCCCCACAGAAGGTCTGTGATCCCTCACAAAGCATGTGCATCCAAACACTTTTGGTTGAACTACAAAAGTGTTCTTTCCCATAAGAATCTCACTTGGAGACTTCATACCAAGGATCCGCGAAGGCATCCTGTTGATGAGATAGGTAGCTGTCATCACTGTTTCACTCCACAATATCTTAGGTACATTCATGGTGAGCATGAGTGACCTAGTTACCTCCAACAAGTGTCTATTTTTCCTTTCAGCAACTCCGTTCTGTTGAGGGGTGTTGGGACAAGTGGTTTGATGAGTTATCCCACTCTCAGATAGATAAGATGCAAACTCCTTGTTTACATACTCTGTCCCATTATCCGTTCTTAAGACACGGATCTTGGCCTCATACACATTTCTGACACTTCTATGGAAGTCCTGAAAACACATCAACGCTTCACCTTTGTTTTTCATCATGTAAAGCCATGTCATCCGAGAATGACAATCTATGAAAGTGATAAACCACCTGAACCCACTTACTGAAGTCACTGGGCAGGGCCCCCAAACATCTGAGTGAATAAGATGAAATCTCTCTACACTCCTCATCCCCACACTAGGATATGATGTCCTAGTATGTTTCCCAAATTCACATGCATCACATTTCAAATTCATTTCATTCACTCTATTCAAAATATCGGGATACATTTTACTCAAAATATCAAAAGGCAAGTGTCCCAACTGACAATGTAATAAAAGTACATCCCTTTCCTTTTCTCCACCAACGACAGCCAGTGCAGCATCCCCACTAGCTCTGTCAAGATACCACAGTCCATCACGCCTGACGCCAGTCCCAAGCCTCCTCCCAGTCTTCCTTTCCTGCAACACACAGTGAGTATAGTCAAAAGTAATGCTACAGTCGAGATCATCAACAATAGAGCCAACAGATAAGAGGTTGACTGGAAATGATGGGACGTGAAGGACTGAAGAGAGGCGTATGGAGGGAGTGCACTGAATAGTGCCAATCCCTCTAATGGATTGGAATGTGCCATCAGCTGTCTGAACAGTTTCATGAATGGTATGTGGTTTATATGTGGAAAACTGTCTATATGCACCTGACACATGACTAGATGCACCTGAGTCGATAATCCACTCTATATGATCTCTACATGAAAGGGCTAATTGGTTACCTGATCCTGTGTGAGCGAAGTGGGCAAAGTTACCGAATGGCGAAGCAACATCCCTAGTCTGGTCTGCATGACTCTCCGAGCTCTCAGTAGTAGACCTGAACTGTCTCCGCTGCTCTAGATCTGAAGCCTCAGCTGGCGTGGCCTCAATCATCACTGTCTCCTGTCGTCCATCAGCGGTAGCAAAGTTGGCCCGTGGGCCGCCGCGACCTCGTCCACGGCCTCCACGGCCCCAACGACCTCCTCTGCCTCCTGTGCCACGTCCTCGTCCACTGCCCTTCTGTTGGCAGTTAAAGCTCAGGTGCCCCTTCACCCCACAGGTGTAGCACTCTCGATCCTCGCTCACTGCTGCCACTGCTGGTACAGCCAGTGCAGCCCGAGTGACCTGAGTACCATCATCCTTCATAACTCTCAGTCTGGTCTCCTCCTGTGCCATTGCAGCTATGGCCTCCTCCAGAGATGGGATGGAGGATAAGTGACACATACTCGCCCTCCTGACCTTAAAATCTCCATTCAGGTTCCTCAGAAAATGTGTCACACGCCTACGCTCCACCCACTTCCTGTGTATCGCAGCACTCCTAGGATCAGGCAGATCAATAGGGTCATAGTGGTCTAACTCTGACCAAAGCCTTTTCAACTCCGCAGAGTAGGCTAGAATAGACATCTCCCCCTGCTTCAAGGTGTCGACCTTGCCTTGAACCTCCATCATGAGCATCACATTCCCTGCTCCAGAATACATTTTCTCCACCATACTCCATATCCCCGCAGCACTCTCTATGGCCTCCACCATCCCAGCAATGGGTGGAACCATCGATGTCATCAACCAAGCAGCCACCAGTGAGTTGGTGGTGCTCCAGACTTTCCAATCATCCCCAGTCTTATCCACCGGTTCCTTACATGAACCCAGAACGACGCCTTCTAACCCCTTCGACTTCAGAATGAGAAGCACCCTCCTGGACCAACTGAGGTAATTCTTCGTCCCTTCTAATTTCACATCATTGGGCATCAATTTCAGCTTCTGCACGGGTCGTGAAGGCATCGATCCACTCGAGGATCCCAACTCCTTCGAAGCAAGCAGCTTCGTTATCTCTCCAATGAAGGCCTTCATGTCAGCTGAGGTAAGATTGTCCACCATCTCTCCAGATCCGCAGATCTCTCCTATCTCCTTAGATCCGCAGATCTACTTCTCCTCCTCCTCTTCTAGGTCATACCCTAACCGTAAATCTATGGAGTCCTTTTCATGACTCTACCATAGATCTAGGGTTAGGGTTTTTTTTGGGATTCTCCTTTGTGGCTAGTTAGGGCTTTGTAGGGGCTAGAAGAGGGCGTAAAAGAGGAGAAGAGGAGCAGCGGTAGCGGCGTGCAGCGGCGGCGGCAGGCGCGCAGCGGCGGCGGCAGGCGCGCAGCGGCGGCGGCAGGCGCGCAGCGGCGGCGCGCAGCTGTGGCGAGCGGCGGCGCGCAGCGGCGGCGGGCAGAGGTGCGCAGCGGAGGCAGCGGAGGCTAGGGTTTGATGTTTTTAGGGTTTTTTTGTTTTAGGGCTTTGATACCATGTAGAATTTTGGGAGAATAGTGATTAGCCCTAAAGAATGGCTATCACTTCTATTTATATTAACCCTCTCTTTTCTTTACACACACACCCAATAACACACAATACACAATACATAATAATTAATAAACCAAATTTGAAAATAAATAAGTAAAAGAAAATTGTAGAATTAGTATCATTGATAAGTTTGACATCAGCATAACTGTTTCCCAGTGCTCAATAAATTTCATTCTGTATAAACCACAAGCATACCATCCCTTCAGCAAAGGTATATGGTGTACACAATTGTTCTCCAAGTTGGAACATCCATGCCTCTTATTTTCTTTGAAACCAAAGGAGATCTCTGGCGGTTATTTGAATTCTTTATTGTATCCCTACCCTCTAAATACAAAAATGTGACACATTAAATTTTTCTATAATATGCACTAAATTAAACTAAATAAATATTTTAAACTTACCATCATAGCAAGTCGAAATTAGTGCGTCCTTAGATTTGGCGTGGAATCCTAAATGTGAGACTCTTTTATTTGATTTGCATTACAATAACAAACCATTGCATTATATGTTCAATTATATGCATTAATATCATCTTCGAATCAAAACCTTAATTGCACCAATCTTCATATACATCCCAATGTTACTTAGGATTATCGGTTTTTTATATCATGATATTTGATATCCCAAAAAAGTGATCCTTTGTATATGTTCTCTCTCTCAATCTTTTCTTATCTCACTTCATGTAACCTCATGTAGCCATCAATGACCTACACATAAAATAATGAAATTGGTATAGATATTTGTATTTTTACCTAACATAAATGTAAAAATTTATTCAATTGAACAAAGTTTGAAAGATTACCAAATCAAACAACCAAGAAGTAAGCCCGACAATTTCAACCAACAATAAAAACCTTTACAGAACAATGTCACATATGTGGGCAATCGCAAAGTTGATTGCTTGTTCTGTTTTGCTTATTCAATTCTAGCTCATTCGATCTTGCTAAAATTATGCATTAAAATATGGTGAATCCATTTATCCAATTCCATCTTTTCCGTGGTAAAATGAACTTTGTGAATTATAGTGGACTTATCACATCCGAAGTCTTTGTTTTCTTCAGTGTCATTTCATAAAATTTTCTTCAAAGTTCTTTCATAAACAAAACTTCGATGAAGTTCTTATTTGAGTCTCAGATTTTTCATGCCTTCGTACGCTTCCTCATTTTTCTGGGTGTTCTGACAATTTTCATAATGAGTGACTACTTTTTCTATATGATGAACATCACTTCCTTGTTGAACTTTTTTCTTTGACTTTTTAGACAGTCTTAGTTGGGGTTTTTTAAAGGGGATGAAACTAGCGTAAAACAATCAAGCGAATCTTTATCAAGATCTTTGGCATCGATGTTGAGATCAAATTCAAAAAAATCTGTTGTATTTTTCCATTTTCTTTTAGAATGAGAATATATTGGAATGGTGTTTGTGTAAAAGTTATTTGAGGTTTTGTGTAATAGTGTAATATGGTTTTTCTATAAATAGTATACAACGTGTAGAGAGGAATTAACTAACCTCTCAAACCCCTCAAAATCTGTCTTCGATTACATTTTACATGGTATTTGAGCCAAGGCTAACATTAACCCTAATCGTGAGTTTATACCCCCTTTAATTTTATTTAATTTCCCAGTTGATTCGGCTCCAGTTCTATAATCCTTATTTCTCTCTTTTAATTCTCGATGCAGAAGTTGCCTTCACCTTAAGTTATGGACACCATGTGTCCCTTGTTGTGACTGCCATAAATTGCCACCAACATCCTCAATGATCATGAGTACATGTCTGTTGTCGTTGTTACCATCAGTCGCCGTGCTCAACCTTACTGACTTCAATAGTCTTAGCAACTTCGTCCTCTCTGCATAATCTCATCAGCATCTCCTTCATACTACATCTTTTTCTCCATTCAATTCTCATCAACATTAGACTCCAACTCTCTATCTATCATCAATGTCTCGATTTCCATTGTCTTTATGTTGCCGTTGGCTCTAGTCGCAACACTATCCTGGAAATGCACCCTTATTTGGGATCGATTTGATATGGTTGATTGTGATTTTTTTTGCTTCTAGGAGTGATTATAAATTTGGTTTAGAAATTTGACATTTATGAAACAATTTATGTATCTATGTGAAGAATTTCAAATATGTTGGTAAAGTTAGTAAATCTTCCCACTTTAGAATATCTTATTTATACTATTGTATTGGTAATTTTACATGTAACCCTTTTTACTTAAAGCTTCTTTAATATTTCATATATTCTTAAGACTCCCTCTTAAGTTGAATCATATGTGTCACACATGCTCAACTTGCACAAATGCAGTTCACTCCAAAGGTTGGTAAGCAGATCTGTCAAGCTGATTTACAGTCTCAACGTATTTTGTGTCAATCGCTTTCTTGTTACATTGTTATCTCATAATGTAACAAGTCGTTTTCAATGTGTTTTGTCCACCCATGGACGACATGGTTATTAGCGATGTGTATTGCAACGTTGTATCGCAAAAAGACGTCATATGGGTCTGTATCTTGAATTCTAAATTACAGAGTAGTTGGATTCATATCAACTCATAAATGGTATTGGTCAATGGTATTGGTCATGACTCTGTATTCTGAATCTATGCTAGATCGAGAGACAATTGGTTGTTTCTTGCTTTTTTTAAAAAACTAGATCACCTCCCATAAAGATCATTATGCAGCTGTCGATTGTCAATCAAAAGGTGAACTAATCCACTCCATATTAGATAATGATGCAACTCTATAATGGTCAAAATCAGGGTATAAAAGACCTATTCGGTGCATTCTTTAGGTAAGTCAACACACATATCACAGTATCCTAATGTGTAGCCCTGAAATCAGATATGAATTGACACAGCATACTAATTAGAAAGATAATATTAGAATGTGTCATAGTGAGCTAATTTAGCTTGTCAATGAATCTCTTATATCGCTCTGGATCAAGTCGCTCTCCTTAATCCGGTTAAAGTTTGGAGTTAGGATTCATAAGCGGCAGTCATTCACTCTGATATTCCCGTCTTCGACAACATATCCAATATATATTTTGCTGGGACAAATAGATATATTTCTTCGAAAGTGCCACTCTTATCTTAAGGAAATATTTGATGCTTCAATTTGTGAATAAGATGCATCATCTTTAGTAATCATACTGTCGTCATATACTACCAGAAGAATATGCATCCCTTGATGGGTCTAACAAATTTTTTTAATGATTATTGTTGCATTGTTTGAGGTCAAACCTTCGCATAGAATCTAAAAAATATCCAAGCTAACTAGCAATTGCTTAAGAACATACATCTTTTTTTCAACATACATACATTTCTTGACTCTTATTAAGCAAAAAAGCCTGACAGTTCCATATATATACTTCCTCTTTGAGAACACCGTTAAAAAGATATTTTATGCATCCAACTGATGTAATGGCGGTAAATTCCCTGGTAGCTACTGCACAAGTACTAGATGGGAGTGTGAATAGTACTTTAAAATAATCAAGAGACTAATTCCTAATTATTGTGCAAACACAAACAACTATGCGAAATGAGTAATAACAACAAGAAGAATAGCAACGCAAACAAGCGATGTAATGGGTTTGGATCCACCCAAGTCTCCCCGACTTGTTCCCGGTGATCCTATGTCCCAGACACCCGGATCCCCTCCGGCTACTTGAGTTAGAATCCACTAACTCAAGGTTCCACTAAACAACTTCTTGTAGAACTACTACAAGATCAAACAATACAATGAATGAATTGTGACTCCCACAAACCGGGATCACAAACTTCTCTCACAACCCGAGAGATAAACTTATAATAAATAGTTTAAATGAAATAACAAAACTCACCACAAATTCCTATGCCTTGAGATACTTACGAATTAGGTTAAGGAAGGAAGATGAGAAAGAGTGAGCACGAAATCCTAGCAACGATGAGCAGCATGAAACGGCTAGGACGATGATGATGATCGTGATCTGATCCTTCAGAAATATGAACCCACACCGTCGAAAATCTCCTTGAGAAATTAGGTCACAAAGAGAGGGAGAGATTTTCGAGAAAGAAAGCCTTTGAAAATTGATAAACGAATTATCCAAAAATTAGATCTGAAACCCCACTGATAATAGACAAATTTCCTTGTTTGAAACGAATCAAACACATAAGGAAAGAATCAAAACAGATCAAGAAAAGTGGTGGAAATAAATTCTCCAACGGCTGGAAAAATAAAGCTGCTTAATCGGTCTAAGAAGGATCACTGACCGATTAGTTTGAGAACTAGTCGGTCGGTGAACCTTCTTGGACCGACTAGATGGTTGACAGAGAATTCAGTGAAGTAAGGAGGATAAACTAGTCGGTCTAAGAGGAAACATCAACCGACTAATTTGACAACTAGTCGGTCGGTGAACCTTCTTGGACCGACTAATTGGTCAACAGTAACTCGGCTGAAAAACACAAGTAAGACTAGTCGGTTCAAGAAGGATTTCCAACCGATTAGATTGACATCTAGTCGGTCCTTCTACTTGAACCAACTAAGATGCACAGAAAGTCAAACGAAGAAGCGATAAGCTACGGAAAACTTCATAATGGCTTCTAAGACAATCCTAGAGATAAGATACGATATATAAGAGGATATCGAAGGCAAGTAATACTCAAGGCTTAACATTCTAGAAGACAATGAAAATAAACAATACACACCGTCTTCCAAAGCTTCAATATGACGATTCTGAATCCCTCGACTTCAATAATACTCCTTGAGCTTCAATGAAGCTTCAGGCACATCGTTCACGCACTCTAAAGAAGTCTTGGGACGTCGCTTAAGATCTACAAAGTAATTTGGCCACGATCTTCATAACTGCACTCAAAGATAATTAATACCCAATATTTATGTTTGTTCATCATCAAAACCAAATCAGGGGAATCAATACTCAACATTCTCCCCCTTTTTGGTGATGACAAACCAACATAAATTTAAAACAATAATAATGAGTTAAATGAAATTTACTTACTCTCCCTGCAGTGATGACTAGTTAGTTCCATATTAAATATTAAACATAAGCATCAAGCAGAAGAGAAAAGTATAAAACACATGATCCATTTATTGAAATATAGGATCAGAATTCATTTTTATATCTTCACTCCCCCTGAATCTAACATATGAAATTAGATTCACGGTAATTGTTTAAATTATCATTTAGCACATAGTCATTATATTAATTCTCTCCCCCTTTGGCATTATCCAAAAAGAGCGGGAGGAAGCCAACGACAACAACCAAGGCAAAAAAAATTCTAAACAAGAGAGTGGAAGAGAACGACGACGGCCCAAATGGCACCAAGGAAAACATCGAAAACAAAATCAAAGTGTGCCAACGAGACCATAGTCGTAAAGTGAAATCATCAAAAACAAAATCAAATCCAAGTATTGATGAGAGGAACATACTCTCCAATATCAACATTTTTAGCTAATTGAGTGCATGGAAAACAATTCATGTTTTCAGACAAACAAAGCTATACATTCAAAGTATCACAAAGACGAAGTACAATGTACACACAGAGAAGAACTGCAACGGGATGGATATATATATATATATAGCCTTACCCTCCTACAAGGCAGGGGGAGGGGGTCAAAAATGATACATCCCGATTACCAAAAAAATTGATCATCAGCATACTGCAGTATATGGTGCACATCATACAACAACCCGACATACAACAAAAAATATCATAAAACATCCAAAACAACCACCCATCTATCCTAAACCCACTCTCTCACAACGAGATATATCATCCAAATGCTCAAAGGAGAGTCCTCCAAGGTAGGCTCAGGAGGTAGAGGCAGGATCTGCACCAACAGCAGGCTGTGCAGAAGGAGTGGTGGTCTCGGGAGCAACGGAGGTATCCACCGAAGGGATGGTGGCAGCAGGAGTGCTCTCAGGAGCACGAACAGACGAAGCAGCAGCAGACGTACCCTCTGGGGTACGAACCGGAGAAGCAGCAACATGCTCCTCAGCCTCAACAGCATCCATAGCTTCCTCATCTGAAACCGACGGAGGGATCTCAACACCCAAATGCTCACAGATACGCACGAGCATCTCCTCACATCGCAAAAGTCGAGCCTCTTGACGGCTCGAGGAAGCTGAAGAGGTAGAGCGAGACGACGAAGGAGGAGCAGAAGGGGTGGTCCGCTGAACGTGACGTAAGGCCGCAAGAGAATTCTTGACGGCGGTCGCGTTCAGGGGAGGATCCAAGGGACGCTGATCGTCAGGAGGGAGGGGAGCTCCGAAGTGACGAAAGACCAATGTCAAGAGGCACGGATATGGAATATGTGCGGCCTTGGTCGACTTTCTGATGCACTCAAATGAGTTCATCTTGTCCAAAATGATGCGAGCCCAATTTATCTCGCTCCCATCAAAAAGGGCATAGATGAGCTTCAGGAAGGGCTGGGATGGCAAGCTGGAGGAGCCGTACTTCGGGAGAAGACACGACTTCAGAATCAAGTTCAGGACCCACGCATTCGGTTTGAAGGACTTGGAAGGAACGTCAATCATGGCGGGAGGAATAACGTGGAACATGTCGGCTAAGAGGGACTGATCGAGATCGTGGATATTATCCACGGAGATATCTGAAGGGAGCAGACCAGAGGAGGAGACCCCAAGTATCTGTCCTAAGATCTCTGCCGTGAGGACAATGGGTGTCCCCAAAACAGTGGTCTCGATACAGTGCTCGTCATCATACTCATCTCGAACTCGATTTGCATAAAAGAGTTTAACGAGCCGAGGATAAGGATGAGGATTCGCCTTGGGGTCATGGCGAAGATATTCAAGGAGACCGCTAAAGGATAGGAGATCAGCGAGCTGAGGAAAATCAGCAAACTGGACATAGTGCTCGAGGATCAAAGGGCAATGCTCGATACGGTTGTATGCGGCTAGGCACATCGGGTCATTGCGACAAAGGGAGATATCCACCCCACCAGAGGGCATGGGATCCTTCCCCTTGGATTTACGAGAGGAAGGGCGAGGAGGAGGGGAAGGTGCCTTCTCGGTAACCCCAGTCTCCGGGATATAGTCATCGTCGGAGTCAGAGGGCAAATTGGGAGGAGTGGGAGCACGATAGGGGCCTTCGGTCAAAATCTTTTTGGTCTTGGGCTTGGGTTTAGGTTGGGGTTTTGGTTGAGAGGGAGCTGCCTTCTTCTTCTTGAGAGGAGGCAAGGAAGAGGATGGAGAGATAGGCGATGAAGGGGGCGGACGAGCGGTTTTGGTGCGGCGTTTGGGTGGATTAGGGTTGGAGGGAGGGTCAACGGTCATGGGAGAGTGAGCGGAAGGACGGATTGGGATTCGAGTTCTTGTCATGAGAGCAGGACGAGACAGCACAAAATCGAAAGAAATCACGCGAAATCAAACCATAAATACGGAGAGAAAGTAAGAGATACCCTAGGGAAGAGGAGATCGACCCAGGAGGAAGAGGGGAGACCGGCGGCGACGGGATGCGGCCGGAGAAGGCGATGGACGGCGGAGGAAGACGAGCGGGTCGACGGGTTATGGTTTTAGGAAAGAGGGCGCACAGATTAGAATGAATTCTAATCGGTACGGAGAGAGGCTAATCGGTTTAAGTAGGGCCAAGGTCGAATTTGCCCTTGCCTATTTAGTCGGTCTCAGTTCAAGAGCTGACCGACTAAAATGAAATCTAGTCGGTCGGCAAATGAACTTGGACCGACTAAAAGGCAGACAGCAAGTGAGGCAAAAATTAAGGCACGAATTAGTCGGTCTGAGTGCAATGTCTAACCAATTAGGAGTGAAACTAGTCGGTCAGGAGATGAACTGGGACCGACTAAGTGAGTCCAAAAAATTTGGAATGCGAAATTATGAGTTCTCTCCAAAGAACACTTGGACAAACCACCAAAACACTCTCATATGTACTTATCCTACCCCATAAAACCAGAAAATCATAAATCCGTCGCGCAAATCTTAAAACCAAGCATAACTCCAGCATTAAAATGAGAAAATCACAACAGATACAACAGGAGTAATGAATATCATTATGATGCAAGATCACATATAAAGGATGAGTCCTAAATCTCGGATTCACCCATAATCCCCAATTCTCGACGTAACCGCACAAAGGTATCCTCCTTGAGTGGTTTCGTGAAAATATCGGCGATTTGCTTCTGGGTTTCAACGTACACTAAAATGATGTCCTTTTTAGCTACATGATCATCTAGAAAATGGTGACGGACATCTATGTGTTTGGTACGGGAGTGATGTACCGGATTCTTAGAGAGACATATTGCACTTAGGTTGTCCACCATGATAGGGCAAGTATCACAGTTTATACCGAAGTCTTTAAGTGTGTCTCATCCAAAAACCTGTGCACATGCAGTACCGACGACAATATATTCCGCCTCGGTGGTTGAAAGTGATACAGAATTCTGCTTCTTGGAAAACCAAGAGACAAGAGAATTTCCTATAAAATGGCAAGCGCCACTAGTACTTTTCCTGTCGGATTTGCATCCAGCATAATCTGCATCACTATATGAGATTAACTCATATGTGCTAGACTTTGGATAGAATAATCCGTAGTCGAGTGTGTGACTTAAATAACGGAAAATACGTTTAACCGCTATTAAGTGTGATTCCTTATGTTGTGACTGATACCTGCACAAACACATACGACGAACATTATATCAGGCATACTGGCAGTAAGATATAATAAACTACCTATTATATCTCGATATAGACGAATGTCTACATCTTTGCCGCCAGTATCTTTATCAAGGTGTGTAGTAGTGCTCATTGGAGTCTTCTTGCTAGAAGCATTCTCCATTCCAAATCGTTTTAGCAGCTCCACCGTGTACTTGGTTTGGTGGATGAAGATTCCATCGTTCATTTGGCGGATTTGGAGTCCTAGGAAATATTTGAGCTCACACATGTGGCTCATCTCAAATTGGTCCTTCATAACATTAGAAAACTCTTCGCAAAGAGTGAAGTTAGTAGCACCGAAAATGATATCATCTACGTAAATTTGAACTAAAATGATGTCATGATTTGCATACTTAACAAAAAGCGTTGAATCAACCTCACCCATTTTGAAACCCAAATCCAAAAGAAAGTTCTTTAGGCGGTCATACCAAGCTCTAGGAGCTTGTCTCAAACCATAAAGTACTTTCTTAAGTTTGAAAACGTGATTTAGAAATTTTTCATTTATAAAACCCGGAGGTTGAGAAACTTAAACTTCCTCAACGACATCTCCATTTAAAAACGCACTTTTTACGTCCATTTGAAAAAGTTTGAAATCTTTATGGCATGCAAATGACAATAACAATCTAATTGATTCTAATCTAGCTACAGGTGCAAAAGATTCCTCGAAATCTATACCTTCCTCTTGCCTGTAGCCTTGAGCAACTAACCGAGCTTTGTTCCGGATAACGTTTTGGTTCTCGTCTGTCTTGTTCTTGAAAATCCACTTCGTTCCTATAACGTTGTGGTTCTTCGAAGGCAATGGAACTAGCTCCCAGACCTCATTCCTCTCAAACTGAATGAGTTCCTCTTCCATGGCTAGGATCCAAGAACTATCTTCGCACGCCTCGTTGATATTCTTTGGCTCCACTGAAGAGACAAAGGCACAGTGAGCGAAGAAGTTGACTTGAGATCTTGTTTTGACACCATCTTGTATGTTGCCAATGACTTGCTCATGGGGATGGTCACGAACTATTTGAAGCCTTCTTGGAACACCCTGGTCACTAGGAACATTCTCAAAAGAATCATTAGTAGGGTTAGTATCAACAGAATCAATATGATCAGATTTACCAATAGAGTCACTAACTACTCCATAGAATCATCGTCATCGATAATTCTAGGAGGGACAAAATTTTCATTAAATGAAACATGAAGAGATTCCTCGATCGTTGAGGTTCTTTTGTTGTATATCCGGTAGGCTTTGCTACGGGAGGAATATCCAACAAATATCCCCTCATCGGATCTTGGATCAAATTTGTCCAAACTACCATACGTGTTCTTGATAAAACATTTTGCACCAAAAACTCTAAAATGTTTAACTTGAGGCAACCTACCAAACAACAATTCATAACAAGTTTGTTTGGTGCCGGGCCTCAAGAGTATCCTATTAAACACATAGCAAGCGGTATGTACCGCTTCTGCCCAAAATTGATGGCCAAGTTGGCTATCATCAAGCATAGTGCGAGCACATTCTACTAGCGTCCTATTCTTTCTCTCAACAACACCATTTTGAGGGGGTGCGCGAGGGAAAGAAAAGGTGTGAGTAATACCAACTTCATCACAGAAATTTGAGAAAGACTCGTTCTCAAATTCCCCTCCATGATCACTACGAATAGTGACAATGGTGGTTCCAATGAGATTTTGTACTTTCTTAACAAATACTGTGAAGGTTTCAAAAGCATCATTTTTATTAATTAAAGTAAATACCCAAGTAAATCTAGAAAAGTCATCAACGATGACAAGTCCATATATGGCATTCCCTAATGAAGCAACTCTAGTTGGCCCAAAAAGATCTAGATGTAAAAGCTCTAGATGCCGTTTAGAGGATATGCTTTTCTTAGGTTTGAATGACGATTTTGGAAGTTTGCCTCGTTGACACGAGTCACAAAAGCTTTTCTTTTGAAAGGCAAGCTTAGGGAATCCTTTTATAGAATTTAGCTTGGATAGTTTGAAAAGTGTTCCAAAATTCGCATGACCAAAATGTCGATGCCATAAGTGTTGCTCACTTGTGTCGGCAATAAGACATTGTTCATGTGAGTTTGGAATATCTAATATATATAAGTCCTTATGGCGTGTGCCAGAGAACAACACATTATTATTATCATTTCTTAAAATATGGCACATTCCTTTCTCAAAGCTAACTTTGTAACTCTTGTCACAAAGTTGACTTATAGAGATTAGATTGTGATTTAAGCCTTTAACAAGGTAAACATCACTTATAAGGGGTTTAGAGGGGTTACTAACTTTTCCAACACCGATGATGGTTCCGCTCTCGTTGCCTCCAAAGACCACTCAGTTTCCATTTTCAATGGGCACCACTTCGGATAACAACTGAGCTTTACCAGTCATGTGTTTTGAGCACCCGCTATCAAGTATCCACCCATTCTTGGAGCCAAATTTTGATTTGTTGCTCCTTTTCTTTTTCTTGAGTACCTGAAGATAAAAATATTGTATCATGGTACCCAAGGTCATTGGGTCCTAAGAGATTAGACCTTTGGAAGCCAAGTCCAATTGGACTTTGACTTTCCAACATAGTCATCATTGTGCACAACATTCATGAAATAAGAATTAATATATGCTTGTTTCTCATGTATGCTTGTGTCCTTCGGGCCCCAAATAGTGAATGTCTTGGGAGCCCTTTTCCTATTGGGAACATGCATGTTTTGTTGATTTCTACGTGGTGCATGTGTTCTACAGGGAAGTGGCCTAGTGTATGCATGCGGTGGATAAGCATAAGGCACATGATGAAGTGGTGGTGACAACATATGATAAGGTGCATGATGGTAATCATTCATGTAGTAATGATGTGGATGAACATATGCATGTGGGGGAACACGTGCGTGAGTGTGTCTCACTTGGTGTGCACGTGCTCGTGGACGTGGAGCATAGAAATCATCATATGTGTGAACAGGTGGGGTAGGAGGTGTGTTCCTATGTGGCATAGTATTGGTGTACATAAAAGCATGACCCTTCTTTGGAGGTCCACCCAAAGTGGGTTTCTTTCCAAGAGGGGGTGTGTACCTAGTGGAAGTACCATCGGTAGATGAACTACCCATGAGGTGTTTACTCCCACTAGTTGAGGCCTCGGAAGATGGCCTTACAAAGGTGGTGGAAGATTTGGATGAATTTTCCTTCTTATACCACAAACCAACATAATGATTGACCGGAAGTAAATCATTCAGAATATTATCCAAATGGTCCTTGCCTTTGTTGAATTTCTCAATTCGGCCTATTATGGACTCATATTTCTCAGTGAGAGAAAGTATAGTAGTATCCAAAGTAGACACTTGTGTTGTGAGTTCATAAACACGAGACTTGAGATTCTCATTCTCAATACTCAAAGTTGAGTTTCGAGAAATCAAATCCGCTATCTCGTGTTCATCCGAATCCTCAATGCTAACATGTTCAAGTTGAGATTTGAGATTTACAATCTCAGTTCTCAAGGCTTCAACAACGGTGTCGTTGGTGATGATAGGCTTAGGTGTGGTCTGCAGACTAGTTAACTCATATTTGATCTTAGTATATCTATTTACCAACTTAGAATACTTAGACCAAATTTGTTCATTAGCTAATCTTAGATCATTCATAGTTACCTCTTCACCTTCATCCTCGCTTTCATCTGAAGCGGTCTCCTGATCATGTTGCTCTCTTGCCATGAAGCACATGTGTGCTTGCTACACTTGTTCATCATCTGACTCTCCACTTGAGGAGTCCTCTTCTGAGTTGGTGAATGTGCCGACAAGCCCTTTCTTGTACTCCTTGTACTTTCTTGACTTGTCGAACTTGGGTGCCTTCCACTTCTCCTTTTGTTTGTTGAGAGGACAATCCACCTTGATGTGTCCTGGCTTGTTGCATTTGAAACACAAAGGAGCAGATGCATTAGTGGAACTAACTTTAGATTTATTCTTAAAGTTACCTTTTCGGAAGAACCGGTTGAACTTCTTTACCATGCGGGCCAAAGATTCCATGTCCAACTCGTCTTCCGATTCTTCACTATCGGTAGGTGTAGTAGGGGGCCTAGGGGCGGCCTTGAAAGCAATTGCCTTTTTCTTTGGTTCTTCTTGCTTCAAGAACGCCTTCATCTTGTCCTGCATCTTAATCTTGCTGTCTTTCCGTACCTCATAAGACATTAAGATACCCATTAGTTGAACAACAATATATTTGGACATATCGTTACCTTCCTCGATAGCGTATGTTCGCTTTTCCCAACTCGAAGGAAGTCCGTCAATGATCTTCGCGACTTTCTCTTCTTGGGTATAGGTCTTCCCAATAGGGATGGCAGTAATGGCCTGACCCGCCCGACCCGACCTGGCCTGACCCGGTTTTGACCCGGCCCGACCCGGCCCGCAACCGGGTCGGGGCAAGCTTGGGCTTTGTATGCGACCCGGCCCGCCCCGCCCCGATAAACTAAAGAGATTCTGAAAAACCTTACTATTTTGGTGCAGACCATGCAGTCAGAGAATAACCCATAACTCATACTATATTCAACGGTTCTCCTAATTGGGTCAATTCCCAATTCCAAATTACCAAATAAATGAAAATTCTCCCAATTCATAAATAAATTTTTTATTTGGGATTCATATGGATGGCACTAATGACTTGGCCCGACCCGGCCCGACCCGGTTTTGGTAAGAAAGAACCCGCCCCGACCCGCCCCGCGACCCGCCCCGTCCCGCCCTGTAGATGGGTCGGGGCAAGCTTGGGTAGTTAAATACCCGCCCCGCCCCGCAATATTGCCATTCCTACTTCCCAAGGGCTTCCAACTCGGTTATATCCACGAAGCGAGTATAGTACTCCTTGATCCTTTCACCCTGTTCCATGTGAAACAACTCGAATTCTTTGTTAGCAACAGTGAGTTTGGAGTGTTTTACCCTGCTCGTTCCTTCGTGCAAGATTAGGAGTTGGTTCCAAATCTGATATGCACTCTTACAGGTGCATATCTTGTTGAAGTCTTCAGGCTCCAATGCACATCGTAAGGCATTCATGTTGTGATATGATTCACCGGATTTGGTTTTGGATGATGAGCAAACATAAATAATGTATACTAACTTATTTGTGAGCGCAGTTATGGAGATCGTCGCCAAAATACCACGTACATCAAAAGCGACATCTCAAGACTTCTCAATACGCATGATCGTGTGCCTGGAGTTTCGTTGAAGCTCAAGGAGCATCATAGAAGTCAAGAGGAATGAAGATTGAAGCTTTGAAGACGGCTCGTAAGGTTTATTTTATAGTCTTCTAGCTTCATAGATTAGAATGTTAAGCATTGAGTAGGACTTACATTATAAACTGCATTTCGCTCATATCTTAGAGCTAGGATTATCATAGAAGCCATTAGAAACTTTCCCGAAGCCTATCGCTTCTTCCCTCGGCTTCGAGTGCATGTTAGTTGGTTCAAGAAGAGTCACCAACCGACTAGATGACGATCTAGTCGGTCAGCAACTCTACATGAACCGACTAGATGCCTTGCTAAATTCAGCTCATTCCAGGTTGTTCAATTAGTCGGTCAAAGAAGAGTCACCGACCGACTAGATGACGATCTAGTCGGTTAGGAATCCTTCTTGGACCGACTAGTTGAGCTTGCCTCTGTACAGCCTGAGTTACTGTTTCGAGTTAGTCGGTCAAAGAACGTTTGTCGACCGACTAGTTAAGAAACTAGGCGGTCAGCATTTGTTCTTAAACCGACTAATTCATCTTGAAGTCAACCTACTCTATTTCGACTGTTAGTCGGTCAAAGATCATTCACCGACCGACTAGTTGTGAAACTAGTCGGTCGGCAAGTCTTCTTAGACCGACTAGTTGTTATCTCATGTACTTCGACCTTTTGGCTGTTCAACCGTTAGTCGGTCTACGTTGTATCACCGACCGACTAGTTGATGAACTAGTCGGTCAGTGATCCTTCTTTGACCGACTAGTCTGGTTCAGAATAGTGCCGTTGGGATCTTTTCCAACACGATTTTCCTTGCCTCTATAAATACAAACCTGATTCGTTTGAGGCAAGGTTAGAGGTCCTATTTCCAAGCAATTTCAGACCTAAGAGAAGAGCTCTCCCAAGCTATTTCAAAGCTCTCTCTCCCTCACAAGAATCTCTCCCTCAACACCTTGAGCCCTAATTCCTCAAGAGAGATTCTCTCCATTGTGAGCTTCTCAAGCCAAGAGCTTGATTCAAGTCATCATACTCCACCCTAGGCTTCCATTGCTGGTCATCTTCTTGAAGCTAGGGTTTGGTGACATCATCTTCCTCAAAATCCATCACTGCTCTAATTTGGTAAGTATACTCAAGGCATAGGATTTTGTAAGGTAAGAGTTTATTTCATTTCAATCGTATTTGAATTGTGTCTCTCGGTTGTGAGAGAGGGTGTGATCCCGGTTTGTGGGAGTCACAAATTACTTTGTGTATGATTTGACTTGTGGAGGTTTTTCACAAGTATTTCATAGTGGAAATCTTGAGTTAGGGTTTCTAACTCAAGTATCCGGAGGGGATCCGGGTGGTTGGGACGTAGGATCACCGGGAACAAGTCGGGGAGACTTGGGTGGATCCGAACCCAGTAATATCTATTGTTAGCATTGTTAATTTTGTTGTCTTCAATTTAAGCTTCCGCAAATTGATTTGGTAGTTGTTTGCACTATAATTAGGAATTATACTCCTCGTTATTTTTAAAGTACTATTCACCCCCCCTCTAGTACTTGTGCAGTAGCTTGTAGGGCATTACATTTGGTATCAGAGCCAAGGTTAAAGCCACAAGGTCAAAGCCATGACAAACAACGACTACAATGTCTTCAAGGATCGTCAAGGAGCTTCTTCAGTTTTGGAAGGGCAATCTTCATCTAAGCCTCCTTCCTTCAACGGTACCAACTACGGGTACTGGAAATACCGAATGGAAACGTTCCTCCGGAGCGCTTCACTTTGGAGAGCCACGATGAATGAGTATGTCGAGCCCTCCGAACAAGATTTCGCGAAGTGGACTCCCGCGGAGGTCTCCGCGGAGGTAAGTAATGCCAAGGCAATGAACGCCTTGCAATGCGCATTGGAGCCCGAGGACTTCAATAAGATATGCACATGTAAGAGTGCATATCAAATATGGAACTCCTTCCTCATCTTACATGAAGGGACGAGTCGGGTAAGAGATTCTAAACTCGTGGTAGTGAATAAAGATTTCGAATTATTTCATATGTTGCAGGGTGAAAAGATGAAAGAGTATTATGCTCGATTCGTCGACATCACAAACGAGTTGGAGGCTCTTGGGAAGACCTACACCCAAAAGGAGAAAGTCTCGAAGATAATCGATGGACTTCCTTCTTGTTGGGAGAAGCGTACCTTCGCCATCGAGGAAGGTAATGACATGAAAACTTATACCGTGGTTCAACTAATGGGTACCTTGATGTCATACGGGGTGCGCAAGGATAGCAAGCTCATGATGAAAGAAAAGATGAAGTCGTACTTGAAGCAAGACGAGCCTAAGAAAAAGGCGATTGCGTACAAGGCGGCTCCATCTACCGATGATGAAGAATCGGAAGAAGAATCGGACGAAAAGTTGGACATGGAAGCTTTGTCCGATATGGCAAAGAAGTTCATCCGATTCTTCCGACAAGGTAAGTTGAATCGTACATCTAAATTTATTTCGACTAATGTTTCTACTCCCGTGTGTTACAAATGCAATAAGCCAGGACATATCAAGCCGGATTGTCCTTTCTACAAACACAAGGGAAAATGGAAGGGATCCAAGCACGACAAGTCAAGAAAGCACAAGAAAGGGCTTGTCGGCACTTTCACCGACTCCGATTCCTTAAGTGGAGAGTCGGACGATGAAATAGTGGAGAAAGCACACACGTGCTTCATGGGCAAAGAGGATCGTGATGAAGAGACTTCATCCGATGAAAGCGAAGATGGAAGCGAGGATGAAGGCGAAGAGGTAACCAATGATGAACTTAGATTAGCCAATGAACAACTATGGATTAAGTTTTCTAATATGGCTACTAAGTTTATGAAGACTAAAAATGAATTAGATAGTCTTAAAAACTCGCCTAAGCCTTTCATCGTCAACAACGACACCGTTGTTGATGGGTTGAGAAATGAGATTGAAAATCTCAAGTCTCAACTTGAGCATGTTCATATCGAGAATTCGGATGAACATGTGATAGCGGATTTGACGTCTCAAATCTCAACTTTGAGTATTGAGAATAAAAATCTCAAATCACGTGTTTGTGCACTCGCATCGCAAGTGTCCACTTTGGATGCTTCTTTGCATTCTCTCACCGAGAAGCATGAGCGCACATTAGGCCGAATTCATGAATTCAACAAAGGTAAGGGCAAGTTGGATGATATCCTAAATGACTTACCTCCGGCCAATCATCACATTGGTTTGGGGTATAAGATGGGAGAGTCATCCAAATCGTGTGCCACCTTTGTTAGGCCATCTTCCGATACTTCTACTAGTGGAAGTAAACACTTCATGGGTAGTTCTTCTACCAATGGTGCTTCCGCTAGGAACACGCCCCCATTTGGAAAGAAACCCACTTTGGGTGGACCTCCAAAGAAGGGTCATGCCTTCATGTATACCATGCCACGTAGGAACACAAATCATACCCCACATGTTAGCACATATGCCGATTTCTATGCTCCGCATCCACGAGCACGTGCACACCATGTGAGACACACTCATGCACGTGTTCCTCCACATTCATATGTTCATCCTCATTCTCCTATGAATAATTATCGTCATGCACCTTTGCATCGCATGCCATATGCTTACCCACGACATGCATCATATAGAAATCAACAATATATGCATGTTCCCAATAGGATTAGGACTCCCAAGACATACACCATTTGGGGTCCGAAGAACACAAGCATGCATAATAAGAATTTGTATGTGAAATCGTTTATTAATGATGTTATTTTGAATGATGATTATGTTGGAAAATCAAGTTCCTCTTGGACTTGGTTTCCGAAGGGTTAGTTCCGTTTGACCCTTCATTGCTTGGTACCATTTGTTTAATTTCATTTTATGGGTACCAATGCAATTGTGGTAAGAATTGGTTACTTTCTTTGTATGTGCATATTTATTTGTAACTTAAATTCATATTGAATTTGAATTTAGTTAGGATATGGGTTACATTTAATTCGCTAAATTTATTGCCTAACCCATAGGATCCAAAAAGATTTTTGGATACCAAAATGATATTCTCTAGGTTAAATTCACCATGGGATACCAACCCTACCAACTCCGTGATTTGCAAGGATTTTCATTCGATTGGAGTTGATGGTGCTTAAGTGATGCACCAAAGTAGGGGGAGCTTAATGTTGTAAGTATATTCATACTTTTCATTCACATTGGTATCCATTGGTAGATTATATTATGATTGATATCACTTTATTTCAATGCGAATCCTAGTGTGCTAGATTAGTGTATGCCATATGTTCATGCATGCTACATTTGGTATTCTCATTGGAATTTTTGTCTCTAATGTTGATTTTGGAGATTATGTTCCAAAACTCAATAAGTGAAATTGATTTGAGTTTTGATGATTTCGGTTTTCGATTTTCGCCTATGGCTTGGTGATTTCGATTCTCGCCGATGGTTTTATGATTTCGGTTTTCGATTTTCGCCTATGGCTTGATGATTTCGTATTTCGTTTTTCGCCTATGGTTTGATGATTTCGGTTTCCGATTTTCGACTTTGGTCTCCTTGACACGCTTTGCTTTTATTCGGTATTTTGCATTTGATATTTTGCATTGGTGTTATTTTGGACCTTGGTCGTATTTTTCGACTCCCATGCGTTATTTTTTTAGCCATTGGTTTTGTCGTTGACATCCTCCCGCTCTTTTTGCTAATGCCAAAGGGGGAGAGATATAATAATGATAATGTGCTAATAAATAATTCAATGGAATTTACCATGAATCTAATTTGATGTGTTAGATTCAGGGGGAGTGAAGATATAAAATGGATTTAGATCCTATATGTCAATATGTGGTTCATATTTCATATCTTCCTCGTCTGCATGATGCGAATGAATATTATTGAATATGGAACTAACATGTCATCAATGCAGGGGGAGTAAGTAAATTTCAATTGAATCATTATTATTGTTATTATTTATGTTGGTTTGTCATCACCAAAAAGGGGGAGAATGTTGTGATATGATTCACCGGATTTGGTTTTGGATGATGAGCAAACATAAATAATGTATACTAACTTATTTGTGAGCGCAGTTATGGAGATCGTCGCCAAAATACCACGTACATCAAAAGCGACATCTCAAGACTTCTCAATACGTATGATCGTGTGCCTGGAGTTTCGTTGAAGCTCAAGGAGCATCATAGAAGTCAAGAGGAATGAAGATTGAAGATTTGAAGACGGCTCGTAAGGTTTATTTTATAGTCTTCTAGCTTCATAGATTAGAATGTTAAGCATTGAGTAGGACTTACATTATAAACTGCATTTCGCTCATATCTTAGAGCTAGGATTATCATAGAAGCCATTAGAAACTTTCCCGAAGCCTATCGCTTCTTCCCTCGGCTTCGAGTGCATGTTAGTTGGTTCAAGAAGAGTCACCAACCGACTAGATGACGATCTAGTCGGTCAGCAACTCTACATGAACCGACTAGATGCCTTGCTAAATTCAGCTCATTCCAGGTTGTTCAATTAGTCGGTCAAAGAAGAGTCACCGACCGACTAGATGACGATCTAGTCGGTTAGGAATCCTTCTTGGACCGACTAGTTGAGCTTGCCTCTGTACAGCCTGAGTTACTGTTTCGAGTTAGTCGGTCAAAGAACGTTTGTCGACCGACTAGTTGAGAAACTAGGCGGTCAGCATTTGTTCTTAAACCGACTAATTCATCTTGAAGTCAACCTACTCTATTTCGACTGTTAGTCGGTCAAAGATCATTCACCGACCGACTAGTTGTGAAATTAGTCGGTCGGCAAGTCTTCTTAGACCGACTAGTTGTCATCTCCTGTACTTCGACCTTTTGGCTGTTCAACCGTTAGTCGGTCTACGTTGTATCACCGACCGACTAGTTGATGAACTAGTCGGTCAGTGATCCTTCTTTGACCGACTAGTCTGGTTCAGAATAGAGCCGTTGGGATCTTTTCCAACACGATTTTCCTTGCCTCTATAAATACAAACCTGATTCGTTTGAGGCAAGGTTAGAGGTCCTATTTCCAAGCAATTTCAGACCTAAGAGAAGAGCTCTCCCAAGCTATTTCAAAGCTCTCTCTCCCTCACAAGAATCTCTCCCTCAACACCTTGAGCCCTAATTCCTCAAGAGAGATTCTCTCCATTGTGAGCTTCTCAAGCCAAGAGCTTGATTCAAGTCATCATACTCCACCCTAGGCTTCCATTGCTGGTCATCTTCTTGAAGCTAGGGTTTGGTGACATCCTCTTCCTCAAAATCCATCACTGCTCTAATTTGGTAAGTATACTCAAGGCATAGGATTTTGTAAGGTAAGAGTTTATTTCATTTCAATCGTATTTGAATTGTGTCTCTCGGTTGTGAGAGAGGGTGTGATCCCGGTTTGTGGGAGTCACAAATTACTTTGTGTATGATTTGACTTGTGGAGGTTTTTCACAAGTATTTCATAGTGGAAATCTTGAGTTAGGGTTTCTAACTCAAGAATCCGGAGGGGATCCGGGTGGTTGGGACGTAGGATCACCGGGAACAAGTCGAGGAGACTTGGGTGGATCCGAACCCAGTAATATCTATTGTTAGCATTGTTAATTTTGTTGTCTTCAATTTAAGCTTCCGCAAATTGATTTGGTAGTTGTTTGCACTATAATTAGGAATTATACTCCTCGTTATTTTTAAAGTACTATTCACCCTCCTCTAGTACTTGTGCAGTAGCTTGTATGGCATTACAATTCATTGCCTTGGCATTGTTCACCTCCGCGGCGATCTCCGCGGCAGTCCACTTCGTGAAGTCTTCTTCAGTGGGCTCAACATACTCCGTTAATGTGGCTCTCCAAAGTGATGTGCTCCGGAGGAAGGTTTTCATCCGGTATTTCCAGTACCCATAGTTGGTACCATTGAAGTGAGGAGGCTTAGTTGAGGAGTGTCCTTCCATCACTGAAGAGGCTCCTTCACGATTCTTGAAGGAGCTGTAGTCGGGTGGTGGTCGTACGGCCTTGTTGTCGTTGTTTGTCATAGCTATGAACTTGGCTCTGATACCAAATGTAATTCCCTGATAGTTACTGCACAAGTACTAGAGGGGAGGTGAATAGTACTTTAAAATAATCAAGAGACTAATTCCTAATTATTGTGCAAACACAAACAACTATGCGAAACAAGTAATAACAACAAGAAGAATAGCAACACAAACCAGCGATGTAATGGGTTCGGATCCACCCAAGTCTCCCCGACTTGTTCCCGGTGATCCTATGTCCCAGACACCCGGATACCCTCCGGTTACTTGAGTTAGAATCCACTAACTCAAGGTTCCACTAAACAACTTCTTGTAGAACTACTACAAGATCAAACAATACAATGAATGAATTGTGACCCCCACAAACCGGGATCACAAACTTCTCTCACAACCCGAGAGATAAACTTATAATAAATAGTTTAAATGAAATAACAAAACTCACCACAAATTCCTATGCCTTGAGATACTTACAAATTAGGGCAAGGAAGGAAGATGAGAAAGAGTGAGCACGAAACCCTAGCAACGATGAGCAGCGTGAAAACGGCTAGGACGATGATGATGATCGTGATCTGATCCTTCAGAAATATGAACCCACACCGTCGAAAATCTCCTTGAGAAATTAGGTCACAAAGAGAGGGAGAGATTTTCGAGAAAGAAAGCCTTTGAAAATTGATAAACGAATGATCCAAAAATTAGATCTGAAACCCCACTGATAATAGACAAATTTCCTTGTTTGAAACGAATCAAACACATAAGGAAAGAATCAAAACAGATCAAGAAAAGTGGTGGAAATAAATTCTCCAACGGCTGGAAAAATAAAGCTGCTTAATCGGTCTAAGACGGATCACTGACCGATTAGTTTGAGAACTAGTCGGTCGGTGAACCTTCTTGGACCGACTAGATGGTTGACAGAGAATTCAGTGAAGTAAGGAGGATAAACTAGTCGGTCTAAGAGGAAACATCAACCGACTAATTTGACAACTAGTCGGTCGGTGAACCTTCTTGGACCGACTAATTGGTCAACAGTAACTCGGCTGAAAAACACAAGTAAGACTAGTCGGTTCAAGAAGGATTTCCAACCGATTAAATTGACATCTAGTCGGTTGGTTCTTCTACTTGAACTAACTAAGATGCACAGAAAGTCAAACGAAGAAGCGATAAGCTACAGAAAACTTCCTAATGGCTTCTAAGACAATCCTAAAGATAAGATACGATATATAAGAGGATATCGAAGAAAAGTCATACTCAAGGCTTAACATTCTAGAAGACAATGAAAATAAACAATGCACACCTTCTTCCAAAGCTTCAATATGACGATTCTGAATCCCTCGACTTCAATAATACTCTTTGAGCTTCAATGAAGCTTCAAGCACATCGTTCACGCACTCTAAAGAAGTCTTGAGACGTCGCTTGAGATCTACAAAGTAATTTGGCGACGATCTTCATAACTGCGCTCAAAGATAATTAGTACCCAATATTTATGTTTGTTCATCATCAAACCCAAATCAGGGGAATCAATACTCAACAATGGCCAATGATGTGTGGCAGACCAAAAGATTAACTAACATATTGAGGCCGCAACTAGATTAAATTTTTTTGGGTTAGTCTATGTCATATGCTTGGAAATTGCATGTGGCAACAGTCTCACCTTCAATTAAGCGAGAGTCATTAGAGTTCAACTTCACTGTGTAAATCCATGTATAACCAATTCTTATTTGAAATAGTACTAGAATGGCGAAGAAAAAACACACAAAGGATACGATGAACGCTCTGAATCGAAAAAAGAGCAAAAAGAGTGGGTGTGCATGGCGGTATCTTCGCGGGGGGTGTGTAAAAGGTGAAAATCAGGGGGTCCAAAGTGCAAAAAACACGTGTGGGGTCTTAATGGGAAAAAGCAAATGGCAATTATGTAAATAGATTAGAGAGTGATGGGTTTGTGTGGGCACATGAAAAAAGGATGACATGAATGTAATTAAGGCAAAAAGCATGATCCATTGTTTTAGTTCAACACCAACACACCCCAAAACACACATTTCAACATCCACTTCAAAGAAGGCCCCACGATGCCACGTGGCGTATCCATGGCCAATCGTTTGTCCCATTCAACTTGTGACTGGAAGAAAGGCCCTCTTTTGTATAATAGATCTACTAGATCTTGAGTCCTGTTCCGACCTAATGCTGATAGCTCCTCTGTCAAGCTAGATGAGACAATGCATCTGAATCAAACTTGAGTGTGGAATGGAAATTAATAGAAGATAGAGAAACGTTATACTAGGGTGAGGGATGAGCATGCAAAATAAATTTGTAAAATGGATTAGTAGTACATTTACAAGTGCATTTACAAAGTATAATTAGTAAATCAGGATCAGTGGTAATCTTTCCATCGCTTAAAGGAGAATCAGGGGGTCCAAAGTGCAAAAAAGAAGGAACAGCTGAAGTAGATGATACAAGCGGTGTTGTTAGAGAATCTATCTTGTAAACATCTCTGGTAAACCTGAGTGACCTTTGGATATTTGCAAGTCAATGATTCTATATCTGCAAACTGTCTTGGAATGTATAAGAACTAAAAACTCATCATGTAACTCTGAACGAAGTGTTGACACAATTTTGTAATTAGGAGAGGAAGAGACTCCATAAAGGTAATTTTTGTTGACACAACATATTGGGTTTTTAGGTTGACAATAACACTTATGGTCTTTCTGTGTATGTGAATACCCCAAGAAAACACATTTAAAAGCCTAATGATCAATTTTGGTATTCTTTGGATGATGGTTGTGAACAAAACAAACATCCAAAAATCTTCGGAGGTAAAGGAGAAAAGTATAATTGTAGGATACAATAGTTGATAAGGGATGCCACTAGTTGATGGTATACTATTAATAAAGTACATGTAGTACCGACATCATCATCACCCCAAAGGATTTTTGGCACACTCATATAGTTAAGAAATGTTTCTAGCTACCTCAAATATGTGTTTATTTTTTACTTTCAACATTCTATTCTATTGAGATGTATAAATGCATGAAGATCGATGTAAGATACTGATTCTTAAGCTTTAATGCTTATCGATCCTTTCTTAGGAACCAAAAGACAATAATCACTTTGGAACACGGTATGATAGAGTCCAAGTGATATGTAAATGGAGTACAAGTGCTCTGTACAAAATGGGCGTGAGTGCTCTAGGATCTAGTAAAAGTACTCATATATACAAATAGAAAATTAACTAATTATTTTTATTTATTTACTTACTTATTTTGAAGAATGTCAGAAATTGGTCAATGAAAGTTGATCTTTCCTCTTCGTAGGATCTCTATTTGTAATATTATATTAGTAATTTTTTACAATTATGCCTTTTATATAACAAATATATGTATATGTGCACGGTTTAGTTAAAAAAATTTTGAAATTTTTTAGGATATGTTCTACATATCATGCATGATCACCGCACCAAAAATCAAGTGAATCCAATGTTGTTTGACCCTCACTGTGTCGTTACAAATTCAACTGTTACTCTTTTCGAAAGAGTAGAACTTTTCACAACTGGTGGATCAAGAGTCAAATGCCTCTAGGGTTCTCCTATATGTGGGGTTTTAGATTGTATACAACAATTCTAAAAAAATTCGAATTTTTATTAATTTCTATGACTGTCAGTTTCCTACGTAGGAAATTTTCAAGTGCTGAGAGCACATAAACACACCTCTTTATATAAAGCTCTTTTAATGTAATAATATATTGCATCTCAACACTCTGTTTTTGTTGATGTTCATGGTTGTGTTTTGAGATGGTTGGACTTGAAATATTTGAATATTTGGATCAATGCCCATATGGTTATTAGAACTTGATCATGGATGTAATCATGGATGCTAGAACTTGTACATAAAATGTGGTTACTTATTATGTATGATGGTTTTTGCATGCTTGTGTGTTCTGGTGTCTGCCTTCCTCGGTTATTTGTAATTCCATGTTCAAACTCGCCTTTCTCATTTTGTAATATATTTAATTGCATGCTTAATTGCTTACGTAAAATGCATGCATGAGTAAATTTATGATGTGATCTGCTATACAATATATGTGTAAGGTAATAGTATTTGATACGTATCATGATCTGACAACTAGGTTCTTTAGACGTCCAAATCCATTTGTTGTGTTTTTCTTTTGCAGTTATTGCCTTTTAATTTCCATGAATGACAGGATTATTTAACTGAGTTTCTTGTGTTGCTGTTTCTTGTTGTGAGCAGTTTACGGAAATAATATTTTATTTCACTTTCCATAGCCTGGGATACCTGGAGTTACAATGTGGAGCAGGATGTAACTAAAGATGTCAACTAGAAAACAAGTGCCTCGCAGGTTGAGGTTGGACAACTGCATGTTTGTATGCTTCTTCTTGGATAGTTATTTTCCTCTATTTTTAGCAAGAGGGACACAAGTAAATTTCCATTGCAGTCCTAACATGAGTGCTGCCAGTCACATTGCACAAAATGCTAAAGATATTACATTTTATTTACAAGTTTGCCATTATCTTAGTACATATTCTATTCTTGGGTAAAATACCATTTTTACCCTTTTTCTTTCTTCCATACACCACAGTTCTCCATCTGCTGCCGATGCGACGACCACCTCCTCTCCTTTAAGTTTTCCCATTTTGATTGAATTTAACTTGTTGGGTTTAATTGATTTTTTGGGTTTAATTGCGAGAGGAGGATGCAGAAGATACGGAGGAGTGGAGGCGATGGAGGTGGAGGGAGAGGGGGATGTGTTGCAGGTGGAGGCGGTGGTGGGCAGAGGAGGAAGAGGTGGTTGGGGATGATTGGCATAAAAAGGGAAATTTTGAAAGAAAAAGTCGTGTGTTTAGAAAAATATTAAAATACGTAGTATGCTTAGCAATTTAATTTGTTTAGCAAAAAGTGCAATATGACTAGCAGCATTCTCCTAACATATATTATATATGATACACTTCCACAAATGCATGAAAAAGGTGCACCTGTATGTCTGTGTGAGTGAAATTGCAAAGGCTGGGGACGTGTAGATTTAACTGGCGACTGTTGAAGAAAAAAATTTATGCTCTCTTCGGAAAAGATTTATATCATATTCATGGTTCTTTCATGTTACTAATATGTACATCTATGGCATTGTGTAGATATTCTGAATTATGTTGTATCCTTTGAATTTTCGACCCCTCTAACATTAAAATGCAACCGTTCTATAAGGTGACATCTTATTGAAACTAGTTGATTGAAGAAACACCAGACATATCATGTTTCTTGCTCTCACCGGCCGGTTGATGGAAATGGATTGACTACCGGAGATATTCGTGATATTCGTGTTACTTCGTCTATAAGGTGACATTTTATTGAAACCTGTTGAGGGAAGAAACGCCACGCGTATCCCCTACTTCTTGCTCTTACTGGCCGGCTGATGGAAATGGAAATGGAGATATTCGTGCTATTTGTGCTAATTTGTCTGCACTTGTTTGTACACGATTGCGTGGGTTATGCCTAGTATTCAGTAAATTATGGACAACTTCAAATCTTCGTTTTCGAGAGGGATGATTCACTCGGCAAATATTGATTGAAACTTGAACCCGTGTATAGGTATGCAATTTTAGAAAGTAACATGTCTTCTTGTTCCACTTGTTCCACTATCAAGGTAATGAATTATTCTGTTTGTTTCTTGTTACAGCCTTGTTTCTTTATATCAAATAGGACTGTGCCTGTTTTGTTTTCATGGTGCAATTGTTCATGGATTAAAATTGCGATCAATGTCAATGTGAAACTGTTTCAATTCTAATTGCTAATTAAAGGATTGATGTGCGGGAATTTGTTGGGAAAACTTTGAAGTAATACGTGGATATTTTGCCGGTAAAAACAACCTTAATTTACAGAAACTACCTAAATGTTTCATGAATTTAATAAAACCCTTAAAAACTTTTAAAATTCAAGAAAATCTCTCTAATTTTTTTCTGAAAGTTTACAAAAACTATCCTTCGTCTCCATCGCCTAACCGTTGGTGTTCCTGGCACTTGGACTGTCACGTTATGAATTATTGCTGAAAATACATTTACCCTATTGTCCATTTCACATTTGTATAACAAAATATATTCATGGTTGAGAGAATCTAATTTTTTTAAAGAAAATCTGCAACAAGAAGCTAGATGGTGTGCATGGTATGTCTTCGACTGCGACGAATGGCCTCATCTTCAAGCTTTCATCAAAGATGGTTGTGCCATTGTAAAAGGACATCTTTTTGATACATTGGAAAGCAGGAATGGAACAACCCTCGACCGCTCACAAGTGAGGGGGTGAGAATACCACTAAGCCAATTGTAAAAGGACATTGTTTTTGACATAATTTGGAACTTAGAAGAAGTAGGTCCACTACTTTGAGTTGCGCAAACCGAATGATGAGGAATTTTGTCTACTTCAAGTGTGCTTCAGCTGAATACAAATAATTGCTTGGATCTACGCCCAGAGGTTAGAGGAACCATTGTAGCTTCTGCCAGTGTGGATTGAAAGGGGAATCGAGAATAGAAGAGCATAGGGTTTAAAATTTTGAAAGTAGGTTTAGACATTGTGAAGCTTGTTGTATTTTCTTTAGTTCTTGGTATTTTTTTAGGATTTGTAATTTGGGTTGTAAGTTTGCTTTTAATGGATTGTAATAGGGAGATATGCCTCTGTTTGCCTAAATTATAGAGTTCTTTTGATGAAAATCATCTCCGTTGAAGGAATTTATAGAAGAATAAAATTGTCTCAATCATGAGTAGCCATGGCACTAGCCATAGCTCTCTTTATATTCATTTCCTTAATATATCAAGAGTCCAAGGGACTCCCCACTAAGTTACTGGGGAGTAAATTGTGAGTTGAAGAGAGGGGAGGGAGGCCAAAGGCATCCCTCAACTCACAACACTCCCCCTCATCTCTCCATTACCTTGGTTTAAGCATATGAATACTTCAGGATTCAGTATACTAATGGAGTGGATACTTTTGGATCCAGAGCCACTGTGGTTGCCTCGTTAAAACCTTAGCTGTAGAAAACCCAGTGGGAAAAACCAGCAGCTCAAGGGAAAAGAGTACAACTATCGAGGGACTCCCCCTGATCTGTACAAGCTTCAGGCTTGCGGATCTCCTATGTATCTATACAATAATCTCCTATTCGTCTATACATCCATCATATTCTGAAAGAAAATACAATCATCACTCATCTATACAAGTTTCACTCATCTAGCGGCTATTGGAAAGCAGTGGCGCTCTGGAGTGGAATGCTTTTTGAAGTTGGTAGATGACCCCACTGAAGTATTCTTTGAATCAGTCTTCACTGTGTTTGCAAGGTACTGCTGGACCTGGCTGAGCGTTTTCAATACTTGCTTCTTGGATGATGAGCTTCTCAGAAGATGTAGACATTGGAGGATGATGTGTAGATATTTAGGAGATGGCCGGCCTTTTGTGTTTTAGTCATCGCGATGATCTTTAAACCTGCATATGCAATATATATTCCTTGACCCTTGAAAGTTGCGCAGAAGCAGCTTATCCTTGGTCTAGTGGTGCTCTCCAGGGCAACACTGTATCTGGTTAACAACTTTAATGCAGACGTTCTATCAAAGACACGTGCAGTTGGCCAGATAAAGAAATGTAACAAGTACACTAAGGCTAGGCTCTTCGGGACCTAGGATGTCCTCCTCCTCTTCCAGCGACTGGAAGGTGTCATAAATACGAATATATTTTTAATAGGTTGCAAATGGACATCATTCTTCATAAACTCCAGGTGTATGAAGGATATTAACGAGTTCCACCACGAAGGTGTTAAATATACAAGCCGAGACAATACATTGTTATACCTAGGTTTTTCATTTCCAAGGTATGCTTAAAGCTATCTGATATATCAATGGTCTCTGCAGGAGATCCTATTAGCTTTAAGTTGATCACATGTACGGCGAATATCACAAATCCTGTCAACGATCTTTTGAAAAAGATACACGGGCAGAATATTGCTTAAGATCAACTAATGATCTTTTTAGCCTTTATAGAGAAGACGTTTCTACGTCTCTCTTTCACCTCTGGGGGTAGAGTATACCCTTATGGAAGTTTTATATAGATATCTATATCTATATTGTCGTATATCTATGCAGTCACAACGTCCATGAGCTACATTTATTGGATTTTTTCAGAGAAGTTTAGGCTTTAATAGGAAAATGATCATATTTCCTTCATTTCAATTTCTTATGAAATCCAACTTATATTCCACAGGTTTTACACATTCAGGTGTATGGACTACTGGTCCAAAGATTTTGCTTTTCAAGAGTGAGTCCAGCTCTACTCTTATTGCCTCGTCCCACTTTGGCCAATCTATGCGTTTATGTTATAGAATAGTGGGTTGACGTCATCGTCGTATTCAGCGACGTGAACCGCAATAACGAAAGCAAAACCGTCGTCGACGACTGTGCTATATCTGTCCAGTACCTCTCTAATACGTATGTAATATAATGATTTTTCTCCTGTTGTTTTCTCTGTAGGAGAAATTAGGAGGGGAGAGGTTGCTGGTCTGAGCTCAGCATCCTGTGTGGTTGGATCATTTTAATATATCCAGGAATTTTCCTCTTTTGAGGAAATTTATATTTTGAACCTGGCAGGCGTCCTCTTTTCAATTGAGGTACAGCCAATTCTGCTGCCGGTGGATTGTATCCATCTTTGGGAATGTCAATCCTAGCTGGCGTATTGGCAACAGGGACGTGTGAACGAACAATCTTCTGGTTGTGCGCAAATTTATCCGTCAATTGATGTACTTTAGTCTGAATGTGAAGGATCTTCTGGATCTCAACTTCACACAGAAAAAGTATGCGGATCATAACAAGATGAGGACTTTTGTTTCCCATGATACGGTCTCAGAAGCTTCAGGCTTCTTTAGACTGCGTGCCTATTTCAATGAGATCTTGCTCATCAAATTCACATTTATCAAAACTTGGTGGTAAACCAGAAGCAAGCAGCATCAGCATTAAGATATGGCAACAAGCGGGCCGTATCGTGATAAGCGATGCGGAATGCATTGTGTTGGTCCCTAAATACAACAGGCAACTGGGATTTATCAATGGACGTGAAATCCATTGGAGTCTCTACCAGAGACTCTGCAAACCCATTATGAGTTTGAACATGCTGCAGGATGTTCAATTTCAATGCCAGTTGCTTGGCAGAAGTCTTGAATGATATGTGTAGTAAATTCACCCACATTATATGCTTTTGAGAAAGCTAGGTTGCGAGTGAATATAAAGGCACACATAAGACCATCTAGTAGATGCATATATCAGTACAGTAATGAAGTACCGAAAATGAGCCATTTGCGAGGTGAATAGGCCCGCAAAGGTCACCATGTATTCTCTCAATGAAGCCAGGAGACTCCAAACCCACATTCAGGAGGGAAGGTCTCTCTATTAGTTTTCCCTTATGACAAAGGGGGACAAGGAAACTCAACCTTTTGAAGAATCTTCAGGTTCTCCAATGGATTCATTTGATTATGCGTCCATCATCGCTGATCCAGGATGACCAAGTCCATTTTGCCAGAGTTAAAAACTATGGCAAAGAAATGCACTTCTGGTGCTCAGTCGAGTTGGTTTTCTATAGGATGAATATTTGTAATTATAGGGGCCCGACGGGGGTCCAATGTAATCGTAAGTAGATGGTCTTCTGGCCATTCTCTCGACGAGTTACATATTGATATTCAATATATATTATCCACAATTTTCAAGTTATTTTCTTTAAAAGAAATATCCTAGAAAATTGGAGATTTCCTATATGTTTAAGAGGAGAATTTGCATCTTATAGTCTCGTTGTATGTGGGAGCAATATCAATGCTACACCAGTGCAACGAGGCACTGTCCACAATATTCCATACTTCATCTATAAGTAAAACGAAATTTTATTTAAGTCAATGAAAAAGACATTCAAAATAAAAGTTCGCAATTAAGCAAATTAAAGATGAAGCAACATTGAATTTTAAATGCATAGATAAAAGATGAAGCTTAATCGAGCAGGTCGTCGTTCTCGAAGTCATTTGCAGTGAACATCATTGGAGGCTGAACAGCCGCCAAGTTTGTTTCAGGCAGAGACTTCTGGCTCGCCTGATATAGTTCCTGGAGGTGGCGAGGAGTGCGGCAGATTCTGGACCAATGGCCAGTCATGCCTCATCTATGGCATTTATCCTCCCAGTTCTTCTTAGGAAGTGACACTTGGTCAGTGTTCTTTTGCTTCCATATGAAGTTACTCTTTCCTGTATTGTTGTTGTTGGACGGGGGTACTGCTCCTCGTCCATTCTTCATCACAGCTTTCCCTTTGT
The DNA here is from genome assembly GCA_030789695.1 of Scilla litardierei. Classification (NCBI taxonomy): domain Eukaryota; kingdom Viridiplantae; phylum Streptophyta; class Magnoliopsida; order Asparagales; family Asparagaceae; genus Scilla; species Scilla litardierei. The sequence continues at coordinate 120,392,617 of CM061139.1, read as the reverse complement.
TATTATTAGCCTTCTTCTTGTTTTTCCACTTCTGGGGAGAAACGTGGTGGGATTCAGGGATAGGTGCAGTGCCAGCTGGACGTAAATTATGAGTAGCTAGCAATAAATCTCGATTCTGCTCTGCCCTAAGTAGGCATGAGATCAGATCAGAGAATTTCGTGAAGTTGCGTTCACGATACTGCTACATGAGGATTGCATCTTTCTCGTGAAACGAGGTAAATGTCTTTTCCAACATGCGTTGTTCTGTCACTTCTTCACCGCATAACTTCAGGCGTGAGGTGATATTATGAAGGGCAGAATTATACTCAGCGACGGACTTATAGTCCTGAAGTCTGAGGTTTTCCCACTCATAACTGGCACGCGGTAATATTACATCAATTTGATGTTTATACCGTGCCTCCAGCGCTGTCACAGGTCCATTGGGTCCTCTACCGTTAGGTATTCGGCCTTTAAGGTCCGATCTATATGTTTTCTAATGTAGATTATGGCTTTCGCCTTATCCACGTCGGAGACAGTGGTAGGAGTGCTACTGCTAGATGTAGCAGAAGCATCGGCCGCTGCTGAGGCCGAAGGAGGAGCCAAAATGGAGCCAATGAGGGCCATCGAACGCAAGTGGAACTTCAGGTCCACTCGCCAACTCAGGTAATTCCTTCCTGCAGCATCAAGAACTTCGAAATCGACGCTTGCGAATTTTGCCATTTATCTATGCAATTTAAAATAAGCATGAATTACTTAAGATGTAAATTCATGCATAAAGAAAAATAAGTAAAATGTGGGGATCGGCCAGATACCCAAAAACGTACAAAGTCCAAAGTCCGATTTACAGTTCATAAAGAAAAGAAAAAACACAAGTTGGAAACCCAGAAGGGGTCCCTATCAATTGCAAATTTCACCTCCGTCTTCATATGTTGGTTCACCGGTCTTTGGCATATATACATAAAATCCTCACTTACAAATTCTCTCAAAAGAAAATAAAAGTGTAAGGAATTAAAGGTATCAAACTGGCCGATCCCACAAACACATTTTAACTTATATAAACATCCACGCAGTTTTTAATATGCTACAGGCACAAAAGAAACAACCACGCATATAACTCAGGCATATATAATATGGAAAAAGAGACTATAGAATATAATAATCTCTCGGACCACGGGGAGACGTCATACACCGTTAGGTTAGATGACTAACGGCAGAGCGGTCGCAGGATCCTTAAGATAATTATATTTTGAAAAATTCTAATAATCCATTAATAATAATGCAAGTGATATTTAACATAATACTAGAAAAGTGACTCACTAGGCTACAGGTCCAAACAAGAATTTAAAATGAAATATTATTATGATTGGGGCTGCAGGCCCATAAGTAAAATAATAATCATTTTAATAATTAATCTAATATTTGGGCTGCAGGCCCATTTGCAAAAATTTAATTAACATATTCATTTTGCAATTGGATTAACTGGGCTGCTGGCCCAATTTAGAAGTCAAAATTAATTATTAATCTTAATGGGGCTGCTGGCCCATAAAACTTATATCCATTATTATAAACTAGGCTTCAGGCCCAAATTAGAACACAAAATTAATTATTATTCTAATATGGGATGTAGGCCCATAAGCAAAATGAAAATCATTTTAATGTGCAATTTAAATTATCTGGGCTTCTGGCCCAAATAAGCAGTCAAAATAAATTATTGTTGTAATAAGGACTGCAGCCCATAAGGGAAAATAAACACATTTTAATTGTCATTTTTATGTACTGGGCTTCATGCCCAATAAACAGCCCAATAAATTTATTGAACAGTTTTGGGCTCCAGGCTCATGGGCTGTAAAAATTTAAAATCAAATTTAACCCAAACCTAAAAAACAATCTCTAGGGTTAAGGAATGCAAAAAACCCCCAACCCCTCGTCTTCCAGATTGTGTCCCCTCCTCTCCCATTGTATACGTAATACAGCCCCAGCCCCTGGATCAGAGAACCCCCTGCGAGCTATTGGATCCAGAAGACTCTATAGAAAATGTGTACACAGAAGAGGTCTAATAAGCGAATTACTATTGTTTGGGGTTTTCAGTCCAAGCAAATCATTCAAAGTGGATGACCGAGGAACTTCCAGTTTCATGCAAGACCGAATTTATTCAAACGGTAACAAAAAAAACTAAAAATCAGTCAAATGCTGCATTACAAGCAAGAAATGCACAATCTGGAGCGAAATAATGAAGGCATATGCAATAGAACCTTTGATAAATACTTAATATATGCGCTTGTATATACGTGCTAAAATGATGCACTGCAACTTCAGGATAAGAAACAGAACAAGAATAAAAAACCGAGAATTATACCACATTGTGACACTTCAGATTACAAACTGCAAAAGATAAAACTTATAGGTGGGACTTGTTTCTGTTTTAATTCCAAGATGAGTGGTACAACATGCCAGACATGAATCACAAGAGTTTGCTCAAAAATAGAGGAAGCATAAAAGCAGATTTGTACAGAGTTTTTTTTTGTTTGAGAAATTCGTCAAGTTTTTTTTTGTTTAAATTTTGATATTAAACAAAATAGTGCAGATTTGTACAAGCCTATAGAAAAGCATTGTAAAATCATAGAAAACTTTATTTTGTAATTATCTACGGGATCGAAAAAGTTACCTCTAGATCAAAGATCTAGAGACGATCGTAATAAGAAAAATCCGTAGATTGAAATATCGCTCCCGATACGCCTTAAAAAATTGCCGCAACGGTTCTCCGCAACGGTTCGTCGCAAGCCAGATTGCCGCAACTATAGATTCCTTCGCGCGTAGGAGATAAATTTTTGAGGGGATACGAGAGAAAAAGCTCAAAGAATTGAGAGCTAAGGTGCTGATAACGTGTTGAAGGAATTTAGAGAAGAATAAAATTGTCTCAATCATGATTAGCCATGGCCCTAGCCATAGCTCTCTTTATATTCATTTCCTTAATATATCAAGAGTCCAAGGGACTCCACACTAAGTTAGTGGGGAGTAAATGGTGAGATGAAGAGAGGGGAGGGATGCCAAAGGCCTCCCTCAACTCACAACAATCTCCTCATTTTGTTATTTTCTGAAATTAACCGTGAACTTTTTTTTTGATTAAACAGAAAGCAGGAAAGAATCCCGCAAGGCTCGAACCGTCGACCTCACTCTTAGGAAGGGACGGCCCATGGCCATGCCACTACGCCAATTGGCACCGGGAACTTTGTGATCTATTCTTTTGTTCGACGCAATCGAGTATATAGTTGTAGAGCAATTTGTGGAAAATACTCTATTATATTGTTTGTGGTATTAAAATTACCTTAAACTTCACACGTCACAGTTGTTCACAGAAACTACATTAACCTTTACACGTGTTCATAAAACTTACCCTAAACTTTACAAATATTCACCAAAATTATCTTATATGTAACCATTGTTCATATAAATTATGCTAAACTTTACTAATAATGTTCACGAAAAAAATACCATAAACTTTATAATTGTTCATAAAAACCGCCTTACACTTTGAGTGAAATTATCTAAAACTACCTTCTACTTTATTTAAAGATATGTCATCATTATCAAAGAAGATGTAGTTCCTATTTATCGGATATTAAGTTAACATATACAATAAAAAATTCACCAAAACTGCTCAAATCGACAGTTACAAAGATACATCCGAAGATTTGAACACTCTTAAGAAGATGAACATGTGACACGTACCAGAGAATAATAAGGTAAATTGTAACAAATTTCAATGCGCTAATTGGCACTGGGAAGTTTGTGATCTATTCTTTTGTTCGATGCAATTGAGTATATAGTTGTAGAGCAATTTGTGGAAAATATTCTATTATATTGTTTGTGGTATTAAATTTACCTTAAACTTCACTGTGAACTTGTTCACAGAAACTATATTAACCTTTACACGTGTTCACAACACATACCCTAAACTTTACAAATATTCTCTAAAATCTATATTACCAAGAGGACTTTTTTTGAATTGGCTTGCTGACTAGAACAAACTGATGTCATGCTGATGTAAAAAGAGATTTGATAGAAGAATGGCTAGGATTTAATTTTGGTAAAAGAAAGATTGCGATGAGTGTTTGGAAAAACCAAAAAACTTCAGCACATCAATCATTGACGTGGATAGATTCAATGAGATCTGATCGCGTGGATTGATGACGTGGCAGAAATCACATCCATTCAATATATACATATCCCTCTGGCACCGTTCATCTTGAGACATGTAATTTTCCAGATGGTTAAAGTGCCAACGTAATTTATGAAGATTACTATTGAATTATGTTCATCTTTGGACATGTAATTATGGTAATTTATTGAATGGACATATCAATATTAAAACAATTACTATTCCATTTTTGAATGAACAATATAATATGATGTTACATTGGAATAATTATATTCGGGAAAATTACATCCATTCAATATAATTTTTGGACAATATAATATTGAATGGACAAAAAAATTTTATTTTTCATTTGAATAAAATTATATTGAATGGATGTGATATGTAATTTTACTGAAGGCTTCCAGGCCGAAGGTGCCGGCTAAATTTTTGTTTTTTTTAAATTGAGAAGTGGAATACTATATGTCCCAAAATTTTGGAGTGTAGTGCACGGGTACGGTTTCGGGTGAAATATCTGCATATCCGACCCAAATGGTACCAACAACCCAATACACGTCGCTCAAAGCGAGGTAATGCCGAGTCAAGCGAATGGTCCACTCGACCGTTAGACCCTCATTGATATTCAAGGGGAGGTTAACGGGATCGAGTAAATTGGCAGCAGTTATCTCGAATCTCGGAGGAGATCGTGCTCGAATCAATGTGGACGGTTACATACAATTAAAAGAAACGACCTATAAATGGACGAAAGGAAAAAATGTAAATGAGTTCCAATTTCAAGGTACGAGATCTATGACATAGAACTCTACTTTCTCAGCTGATATTTCCTACATTATAGAGGTTGCGACGCTAGACCTGAGAAGAACCTCCGTGGGTCGATCTCAGCTGCTCCAAGCTCCCTCTCATCCTTAAGTTCCCATACTAACTTAAGCATTAGAGGAGATTTGGGTCGTGACCCAAATCCGACCCCCCTAACGTGTCTCTTTGGTGTAGATGGACGAATCACCATCTTCCGCGAGGGTCGTTTTCCGAGCTTTCCAGCCTCAAACAATCGACACATCAGATGTCCAAGGGTCGATCGAGCACAGCTTCACCATCTACGTCCATCACTCAACCCAGGTTCTTCCAACCTATGGTCCCACTTCACTCGCTGATGAGGCTCCAACCCATCCCGAGGACCTACGTTAGCCTGACAACTGTCTCGGTCATTTTTGGCCTTAACATAGAGGGCGAAATAATATTTAGGGAAACAATGATTTTAAATGAACCGTGCCTAAGGACACGGGTTATGACTAGTTATCTTATACTTAACCATTGTTCATATAAATTATGCTAAACTTTACTAATGTTCACGAAAAAAAATACCATAAACTTTATAAATTTCATAGAAACCACCTTAGACTTTGAGTGAAATTATCTAAAACTACCTTAAACTTTATTTAAAGCTAGGCCATCATTATCAACGAAGATGTAGTTCCTATTTATCGGATATTAAGTTAACATATAGAATAAAAATTTTACCAAAACTGCTCACATTCCATAATGTTTTGATGCATTCATTGATTGAAAATGATGGAAGTTACATGAGTATTTTTTTAGTTTCCAAAAGTTCACATAAACAACAAGAACAGATACATATGCATTAGGGCATAAGAACATGTATAACAAATATAGAGTCATACTTATTAGTCTTACATGAATTGGACATAAGAAGTTTACTTTAGTACGTTACTTAAAGTGAAATACACAAAATATGCATTGTAACACATTATTTTCAATTTCACAATTGACATGGCCCTTGCTAGTCCCACACACACAACGGATTCCTTGTTGTACTCATCAAACACTATAACATGGTAAGAAGCTGTATGAATCAATGTGACACATAAGATCTTGAAAGACAACCCATGGTAATGTGTTATATCCTGGATTGTGAGAGAACTATTACCTAGTGACATGGTCTTTTTGTTGAGATAGATACTGGCCGATTCATTACCATTAGCTTTGGAATCAATAGTCTGAAATGAATTTACAAAGGTACATCCTGAGATTTGAACAGACTCTTGAGAAGATGAACATGTGACATATACCAGGAGAATAATAAGGAAAATTGTTACAAATTTCAATGCGCCAATTAGCACCGGGAACTTTGTGATCTATTCTTTTGCTCGATGCAATTAAGTATATGGTTGTAGAGAAATTTGTGGAAAATATTCTATTATATTGTTTGTGGTATTCAAATTACCTTAAACTTCACTGTGAACTTGTTCACGGAAACTACATTAACCTTTACACGTGTTCACAACATATACCCTAAACTTTATAAATATTCACCAAAATCTATATTACCAAGAGGACTTTTTTGAATTGCCTTGCTGACTAGAACAAGCTGATGTCATGCTGATGTATAAAGATGTTGATAGAAGAATGGCTAGGATTTAATCTTGGTAAAAGAAGGGTTGCGACGAGTGTTTGGAAAAACCAAAAAACCTCAGCACATGGATCGCTGATGTGGCAAGATTCAATGAGATCTGATCGCATAGATTCATGACGTGGCAGAAATCCCATCCATTCAATATATACATATCCCTCGGGCACCGTTCATCTTGGGGCATGTAATTTTCCAGATGGTTAAAGTGCCAACGTAATTTATGAATATTACTATTGAATTACGTTCATCTTGGGACATGTAACTATGGTAATTTATTGAATGGACATATCAATATTAAAATAATTATTATTCGATTTTTGAATGGACAATATAATATGATGTTACATTGGAATAATTATATTCAGGAAAATTACATCCATTCAATATAATTTTTGGACAATATAATATTGAATGGACAAAGATTTTTTATTTTTCATTTGAATAAAATTATATTGAATGGATGTGATATGTAATTTTCCCAAAGGCGTCCGCGCTGAATGCGCCGACTAAATTTTTTTTTAAATTGCGAAGTGGAATATTATATGTCCCAAAATTTTGGAGTGTTAGTGCACGGGTACGGTTCCGGGTGAAATATCCGCATACCCGACCCAAATGGTGCCAACAACCCGATACACGTCGCTCAGAGCGAGGTATTGTCGAGTCAAGCAAATGGCCCACTCGACCATTAGACCCTTCCTGATATTCAGGGGGAGATTAATGGGGCCGAGTAAATTGGCAGCCGCTATCTCGAATCCCGGTGGAGATCGTGCTCGAATCAATGAGGGACAGTTACATACAATCAAAAGGGAACGACCTATAAATGGACGAAAGGAAAAAAGGTAAAGGGGTTCCAATTTCAAAGTACGAGATCTAAGACATAGAACTCTACTTTCTCAGCTGATATTTCCTACATTATAGAGGTTGCGACGCTAGACCTGAGACGAACCTCCGTGGGTCGATCTCAGCTGCTCCACGCTCACTCTCATTCTTAAGTTCTCATATTAACTTAAGCATTGGAAGGGATTTGGGTTGGGACCCAGATCCGACCCCCCCAACATGTCTCTGTGGTGTAGATCGACGAATCGCCATCTTCCGCGAGGGTCGTTTTCCGAGCTTCCCAGCCTCGAACGATCGACGCATTAGATGTCCAAGGGGAAATCGAGCACCGCATCACCATCTATGTGCATCACTTGACTTATGTTCTTCCAACCTAGGGTCCCACTTCACTCGCTGATAAGGCTCCAACCCAGCTTGAAGGACCAACTTTAGCCTGACAACGGTCTCGGTCATTTTTGGCCTTAACATGGAGGGCGACATAATTTTTAGGGAAACAAAGATTTTAAATGAACCATGCCCAAGGACACGGGTTATGACTAGTTATCTTATACTTAACCATTGTTCATATATATTATGCTAAACTTTACTAATGTTCAGGAAAAAAAATACCATAAACTTTATAATTGTTCATAAAAACCACTTTACACTTTGAGTGAAATTATCTAAACTACCTTAAACTTTATTTAAAGCTAGGCCACCATTATCAACGAAGATGTAGTTCCTATTTATCGGACATTAAGTTAACATAGAGAATAAAAACATCACCAAAACTGCTCACATTCCATAATGTTTTGACGCACTCATTGATTGAAAATGATGGAAGTCCCATGAGTACTTTTTTAGTTTCCAAAAGTTCACATAAACAACAAGAACAGATACATATGCATTAGGGCATAAGAACATGTATAACAAATATAGATTCATACATATTAGTCTTATAACAAATATAGATTCATACCTATTAGTCTTATATGAATTGGACATAAGAAGTTTACTTTAGTACGTTACTTAAGGTGAAATACACAAAATATGCATTATAACACATTATTTTCAATTTCACAATTGACGTGGCCCTTGCTAGTCCCCCACACACAACGGCTTCCTTGTTGTACTCATCGAACACTATAACATGGTAAGAAGATGTATGAATCAATGTGACACATAAGATTTAGAAAGACAACCCATGATAATGTGTTATATCCTGGATTGTAAGAGAATTATTACCTAGTGACATGGTCTTTTTGTTGAGATAGATATTGGCCGCTTCATTACCACTAGCTTTGGAATCAATAGTCTGAAATGAATTTACAAAGGTACATCCTGAGATTTGAACAGACTCTTGAGAAGATGAACATGTGACAGGTACTAGGAGAATAATAAGGTAAATTGTACCAAATTTCAATGCGCCAATTGGCATCGGGTATATAGTTATAGAGCAATTAAGTATAAGGTAAATTGTATTGTTTTGTTCGATGCAATTAAGAATAATAATAGAATATTCTTTTGTTCGATGCAATTGAGTATATAGTTATAGAGCAATTTGTGGAAAATATTCTATTATATTGTTTGTGGTATTAAAATTACCTTAAACTTCACTGTGAACTTGTTCACAGAAACTACATTACCCTTTACACGTGTTCACAACACATTCCCTACACTTTACAAATATTCTATATTGCCAAAATCTATATTACATTTGAGGACTTCTTTGAATTGCCTTACTGACTAGAACAAGCTTATTTCATGCTGATATATAAAGAGGTTGATAGAAGAATGGCTAGGATTTGATCTTGTAAAAGAAGACTTGCGATGAGTGTTTGGAAAAATCAAAAAACCTCAGCACATGTATCGCTGACGTGGCTAGATTCAACGAGATCTGATCGCATTGATTGATGACGTGGCAGAAATCCCATCCATTCAATCTATACATATCCCTCGGGCACCGTTCATCTTGGGACATGTAATTTTCCAGATGGTTAAAGTGCCAACGTAATTTATGAAGATTACTATTGAATTACGTTCATCTTGGGACATGTAATTATGGTAATTTATTAAATGGACATATCAATATTAAGATAATTACTATTCGATTTTTGAATGGACAATATAATTTGTTGTTACATTGGAATAATTATATTCGGAAAAATTACATCCATTAAATATAATTTTTGGACAATATAATATTGAATGGACAAAGATTTTTTATTTTTCATTTGAATAAAATTATATTGAATGGATGTGAAATGTAATTTGAAATGTAATTTTCCCAAAGGCGTCTGCTAAATTTTTGTTTTTTTAAATTGCAAAGTGGAATATTATATGTCTCAAAATTTTGGAGTGTTAGTGCACGGGTATGGTTCCGGGTGAAATATCTGCATACCCAACCCAAATGGTGCCAACAACCCGATACACGTCGCTCAGAGTGAGGTATTACCGAGTCAAACGAACGACTCATTCGACCGTTAGACCCTCGCTGATATTCAGGGGGGTTTAATGGGGCCGAGTAAATTGGCAGCCGTTATCTCGAATCCCGGAGGAGATCGTGCTCGAATCAATAAGGGATAGTTACATACAATCAAAGAGGAACTACCTATAAATGGACAAAATAAAAAAAGGTAAAGGGGTTCCAATTCCAAGGTTCGAGATCTAAGACATAGAACTCTACTTTCTCAGCTGATGCCTCGACACCTCCCAGCGTCAGCCTCATCAACATGATAATGGGAGGTCCCCTGCACCTGGGGCTATCAACCTCGCTCCAAAGCTCCTACGCCGAAAGGTTGATGACAGTATCTGTAGGGAAAAATTGTCCCGGCGATTCTACACCTCCTATCTCCTTCTTGGATGAAGATTTAGAGGGTATAGAACTGTCGCATGATGATGTCATCGTCGTCACGGCCACCATCAACGAGATCGCCGTAAAGAGGCTACTTGTCGACACCGAAAGCTCGTGCGATATACTCTTCTTCACCACGTTGGAGAGAATGAGGTTGTCCTCCGTAGAGTTGACCCCCTGTTCTAGGCCCCTGGTGGGATTCACCGGACATTCCGCCCCAATAACAGGCATCATCACCCTACCGGTGACCCTCGGCATGTATCCGCGACAAATCACTCGTTTGACCAATTTCATGATGGTGAAGATCAACTCGGCATACAACGGGATCATTGGGAGACCACTACTGAACGCTATAGAAACAGTGGTCTCAACCTTCCATCAGATGATCAAATTCCAGACCCCCCCCCAAAGGCGTCGAGAAAGCAAGAGGGAATCAGAAGCAGGTGTGGTCGTGCTATACACTGTCCACCACTTTGGGTAGGGTTGGGCAGGTAGACCCAGTCGATCCCAGAGGCGAAGATCGATGGCCCGCAGCAGTCGAAGAGACGGAGAACATCCGGATCTCCAAAGAAGAAGGGAAAACTGTCTCTATAGGATCAATGCTTCCTTCGACTTAAGGGACAATTGATCACTCTTTTGAAAGAGCATACAGACATTTTTGCCTGGTCCCCGAAGGACATGTCCGGCATCGATCCCGAGGTGGCATGCCACAAACTGGAAGTCGACCCGACTTCTAGGCCCATGAAGCAAAAGAAGAGAAATATGGGGGGAGAAAAGATGAAAGCTACACGAGGAAGTGGATTGACTTCTGGAAGCAAGCTTCATTCAAGAAGTCAGATATCTTGACTGGCTCTCCGGTATCGTGATGGTGAAGAAGGCAAACGGTAAATAGCGGATGTGCGTCGACCTCACCGATCTCAATAAAGCGTGCCCGAAGGATAGTTACCCCTGCCACGAATCGACCATCAGGTCAACAGTGCTACGGGCTATGAACTCCTCAGCTTCATGGATGCATTCTCAGGATATAACCAGATCCAGATGGCACCAGATGACGAAGAGAAGACTTCTTTCGTCACTGATCGAGGTATTTTCTGTTACACCAAAATGCCGTTTGGTTTGAAGAATGCAGAGGCCACGTACCAATGCATGATGAACAGAGTCTTCGAGGCTCAAATTGGACAGAACCTAGAAGTCTACGTCGAGACATGTTGGTCAAGTCGAAGAAGCCAATGGATCACATCGCACATCTCTGAGAGATATTCGCACAGATCTGGCGATACAACCTTCGGCTGAACCCTGCCAAATGCACCTTTGGGGTTCGGTCGGGAAAGTTCATTGGTTTTCATGCTAACGAATCAAGGGATCGAGGCCAACCCCAACAAGATCGCTGTGATCGTTACGATGAAGGAGCCTTCGACCATCAGAGAACTCCAAAGGCTGAACGAAAGAATAGCTGCTTTGGGTCGATTCTTGTCTAAGTCAGTCGAGAGGTCATTGCCTTTCTTCAAAGTGTTGAGAAAGTGGATAGACTCAGCGTCGAGTGGCAAGAGAGTCATCGAATAGGATGCAAACTGCAAGAAATCCTTCTCCGAGTTAAAGGAGAACCTTCACAGCCCACCACTCCTGACCAAGCCAGATAAAGATGATCAACTCATCATCTATCTGGCCGCTACCACGGAGGCTATAAGCTTGGCACTCGTCAAAGAAGACTCGTGAATACACCGGTCCATCTACTATGTCAGTCAAGTTCTCCGAGGCACGGCGATAAACTTCTCGAGGATAGAAAAGATGGCTTTTGCGCTAATCCATCTGCAAGGGGTTACGACCCTACTTTCAAGTGCACACCATCGTGGTCCTCACTGACACTCCTTTGGAACAGACCCTAAAGAGGCTGGATCGTTCAGGGAGAATGACGAAATGGGGAGTCGAGCTGAGCGAATTCGACATCCAATTTAAGCCGAGGACTACCATCAAAGGGCAGGCTCTCGCCGACTTCATTGTCGAACTCACCTACGATGACAGCCTAAAGGAAGATGTATGTGTCACTAACACATTACCCGAAGCTACCCTTCAACCTCGACAGGTATCAATTCGCCAACTGATACAATTGAAGATGAGGGAACCTGGATCGTACAAGTTGATGGTTCGACCACTCAAGCTAGGAGCAGGGCTGGAATAATTGTCCAAACGTCAACGGGCAATATATTCGAGTATGCTCTCCACTGCGATTTCCAGATCACAAATAATGGAGCTGAGTACGAAGCGGCCATCAACAGACTCTGATTAGCTCAAGCCCTAGGAGCAAAAGTGGTCCAACTACTCTGCGATTCCAGTCTCGTAGTCCACCAACTAAACAGAACCTTCAAGGCCCGCAAGGACTCAATGCAGAGTTACATGCAAGTTGCTGAAGCAGAGCTCGTGAAGTTTAGACGCGTGGAAATCCATCATGTACCAAGATCGAAAAATCACCGAGCCGACGCTCTGTCGAAGCTCGTGTCATCCTCCCCCGTGGGTCTCGGTCAGACAGTGTATGTACAACGTCTACCGCACCCCAACGGGCAGGAGCAGGAGTTGCTAAGCCTCAACAGATGAATCACTTAGATGGATCCCATAATCCATTACCTGAACACGGGAGAGAATCCAGCCGACTCAGTGTAGGCACGAAGGCTAGAACGGAAGGCATACCAATTCGTTCTGCTGGATGGTTCATTGTACAAAAGGCGATGGACCAGATATGATGTTTTCCCCTACCTCAAATGTTTAGCCCCATAGGAAGCGCATTATGTGATCCAAGAAATACACAAGGGCGATTGTGTGAACCATTGTGGGGGAAAGCCATAGCTTTGAAGGCCGTGAGACAAGTCTATTTTTGGCCAACGATGTTCAAAGATGCCATCGAGTACGTACGAAGGTGCTCAACTTTCCAAAAATTCTCAAGTATCAGCTCGGCCCCACCAACTGATCTGATCCCCATCGTCAGTCCAGTGCCTTTTGCCAGTGGGGATTGGACCTCCTCAGTCCATTCAAACAAGCGAACGGGCAACAGAAATTCCTAATAGTGGCGATCGACTACTTCACAAAGTGGATCGAGTCAGAGCCCCTGTCTCGAATCACCTGGAAGGAGGCTCGAAGCTTCGTCTGGAAATCCATTATCTATCGTTTTGGCATCCCACAATCTATTATGATAGACAATGGGACGCAGTTCGACAGTGTCTGCTTCAGAGACGTCTACTCTGAGATGAAGATCAAGCTGCATTTCGTCTCTGTCGCTCATCCCCAATCTAATGGATTGGCCGAGGCTGCTACCAAATACATTCTTGGACCTCTTCGAAAGAGAATAATAGGGCTCAAGGGAACATAGCCAGAAGAAATCCACGGCATACTATGATCATACAGAACGACCCACAAAACCTTAACGGGAGAAACACCATTCATGCTGGCTTACGAATGTGAAGCCGTTGTCCCAGTTGAAGTTAATGAACGACCACTTCGTCTCTAATACTATTACGACGAAAGAAACTCGGAAGGACTCGAACTCAACCTACAACTGGTTGACGAGGTCCGCGAACGGGGTTTGGCGACCCTCATCGAACAGAAAGGACGCATGGCTCGATATTTCAACTCAAAGGTTCGCGGATGTAGCTTCCATGTGGCGACCTGGTCCTACCTAAAGCTGCTTTCACTCCCGAGATTCTCAAGCAAGGAAAGCTCGCTACAAAGTGGGAAGGACCTTACACAGTGATCAAGGTACTTGGTCCTACCACCTACCGGCTCGCTACATTAGATCAGAGAGAACTACCCCATCCTTGGAACGCTGAGCCCTTGCGGAAGTATTATCAATGATTGTACCAGCGAGGGTAAATGATTGAAATCTATCTGTGTGTTTTATCTTATGCCGATTCATGATTAATGCAAAGTTAATTGTTTTGTTGATATCTAACCCTAGTCGTCAACCGTAAGCCGAGGGATCACCCCTCACCACTGAATGACCCACGACGGTCATCGGCCATAAGTCGAAGGGGCCTCGTCCCTTGCCACTAAACGACCCTAGTCGTCAGCCATAAGCCAAGGGATCGCCCCTCGCCACTGAACGACCCACGACGGTCATCGGCCATAAGTCGAAGGGGCCTCGCCCCTTGCCACCAAATGACCCTAGTCGTCAGTCGTCAGCCGAGGGATTGTCCCTCGCTACTGAACGAGCCACGACGGTCGTCGGTTGTAAGTCGAAGGGGCCTCACCCCTCGCCACCGAACGATCCCCGGCTTTCGTTGACTCTAAGGGGAATTGCCCCTTGCTACTAAACGAAGCGCGATTTATGGTTTAAAGGGCTGTATTCAATCTATTGAGTGCGCCTAAATATTTGTCAACGACCTAACTTATCATCGATCTCTACGAAACTGGAAGTTTAGTCATTGAGGGGCCATACACACGCATATATTCAAGTAAAGGAAAATGCAAAAGTATGGCAAAGTCCAAAGTTACAAAAAGTTTTCATTTATTTTCATTTCAAATGGAAAAGTAATGAAAACAGAAAAATTGCAAGAAGACTAAACTAAGGCCTGCCGGCCTAAGAGGGAGAAGCAGCGCCTCCGGGTGCAAAGACGTTGGAGAAAGATTCCATCGCCTTTGTAAACCTTGTTGTGAGCTCCGCCTTCTCCCTCGCAGTGGCCTCCTCGAGCTCGACGACTTTGGCCTGAAACTCAGCGGCCTCTGCCTTGCAAGCCTCTGCCCACCTCTCGGAGTCGGAAGCTTTGACTCGGAGCTCGATCGCTTCCTTCTTAAAAGCGTCGAGCTCCTCATCGAGCTGAGCCTTCTCCAGCCTCCACTGGAGCTCGACAGAATTATGGAGGTCCGACATGGACGAGATACTATTCTTAGCCTCTACAGCTGCCCACTCGGCCTCCGCCTTAGCCGCCAGGGCTTTCTCCGGGTCATCCTCCACCTTCCTCGTCCGAGCCTCGAGCTCGAACGCCTTGCGCTCTGCGTCCGTTGTTCGAGTTCCGGACTTGTGCCTTGGAAGCGTGAATGTCGTCTTATCACAAGTGCACGGTGTAAACAATGGCGAACGGGTATTGTATCCACAAGGAGGCGGTTGTCACACTACCTATCGCTAGGCTGGGTTAGGCTTCGATGTCTTATTAGGTGGAGATGGATTATGGAGTGTCGTGATGGTGGAGGATGTGGAATGCGAGGGTGTCACGATGGGCAAGGCACATCCAGACACAAAAGGAAACAAAAAGAACAAAGGGAAACAATTGAGTGAAGTATTACTAGGGTATTGAGAATCCCCGCTAGGACTTTCGTATTCGGACAACAGGTTAAAGGTCCCTTCGTTGGGCGATGGACCAGGGTAGGAGTGTCACAACCGTAGATGGGAAAGAGCATTTGACTTCCCTCGTCACGCCTGTCTAACACATCCCTATGCGAAGACACGCTTCGCTATCGGCTATGCATGGGGACATGTGCATTACGCTCTACACTTGATCCCGCACCGCAACCTGTATTCACTCGCGTGGTCTACGGAATGCGATACTACACCGCGGTTGGTTCTAGCAATCGGGCTACTCTCGTAATCACCGACTAGCGGATCGGGGCTTAGTGATCACCCCTAGCTCTCGAGTCACTCTTGTAATCACGAGCCTTAGAAACGGCCACTAAGCCCTAATCGGATTCGTGGGGATCCTCCCTAGAACGTGGAGGCGCTTTCACGATCCTCCAAATCTAGGGCTAACCCCCCAAAATCCTTTGTTCAAACTACCGTGAGGCAACCCTAGATTCATCCAACTAAGGTTAACTCATCATCCAACCCCTAGAATCCTAGGGTTCTTCCCTAATCCTAGCAATAGATCTACTCAACCATAGAAAAAGACATGGAAAAACTGAAATTAACATCACAAACAAATGAGAAAGAAATAAAGAGATTAACGAAGGAAAACACTTAGCTTAATAGAGATCCGATACATAATAACCAAGGATGTGGCAGATGTGTAGCCTAGCCTCCGAAAGAGCTTTCAAACCCTAAAAACAGCTCTCCCCCAAAAGAGAAGATCCCTTAACAATGGCTGCTCAATTCATATATATATAGCCCCCAAAACCCTCCAAAATAACCCTAAACTAAGTTGGACCCACGCTTGCTGCCCAGGTAGCTCGGGCTGGCTGTGCCAAGTCGCTCGGTTGAGCATGTACACAGTTTGCCCGAGCACAGATTCCAGCACAGATTTACCAACTTGCAGGGCTCATCCGACCTCCGATTGGCGTGTTCTTGGTGGCGTTGGAATCGTTATGAAGTCTACTATCTAGAAAAAATATGATAAAAATACTGTAAAATCACTGGTGATAGCAAAACTTGAAAGAGTGAAGGGCTGTCCAGTTTCCAGCAAATTTGGCCATTTCTACTCCGCTCGCCCGAGCGGCTTGGGTCTCTCAGTCGAGCATGCCCTAGCGCTCGGGAGAGTACCTCTTAGGGCTTCAAAGCTTTGCCTTGGTGGAATTGATGTCGCTTGGTTGAACCACGTGCCACTCAGTCAAACGGGACCTCTCTCGCCCGAGCTTTTTAATCTTCAAAATTCCAGAGAGTTGAAGGGCAAATTCTTGGGCTCTCCTGACAACTGGCTCGGGCGAGTGACTTGGTTGCTTGATCGAGCGGGTCAAGTCGCTCACCCGAGCACCCTTTGAGCTCTTAGCCCCTCGTCTATGGGATCACAGCTCGGTTGAGCGGGGTAGCCGCTCGACCGAGCGATCTGGGAAAGCTTATTGGCCTCTCATTTCTCTCTTCACTCTCCTTCTTCTCTTCTTTGCTCCTTTGCTTCCCCTTCTTGCTCCTCTCCAGCAACATGAGCTCCTTGAATGCGATGTCATTGACGCTCCGAAGATCATGTCCACCTCTCCAACATGCTCCAAATCGCTTGAATTTCCCTGAAATGTAAACAAACGCTCTCGGAGTCAAATAGTTCTAATCATTAACACAAAAGCATAATAAATCGGGATTTAAGCAATCATTTTGACATGTAAACATGTAGATAAGATGTGGAATATTATGACACATCATCTGCCACCCGCCGACCTCCTTCGATCAAGTCGACAGCTTGACGACGCAACACGGCGTCGAGAACGGACATATACAGAAAAGATAAGTCACAGATGGCTAACTCGGGCATCAATAGACAGAAGACATATGACATACCTAGTATCTACTAATCACAAAGAAGTTGGCCACCCGTTCGAGGTCCAACCTCTGAAGAAGCTCCAGGTCCTTAGGGAGAATCGTGTTCTCCACCAATCGAACAGTCGTCCCAAAGTCCAACAGGGCCGACTCCTCCCTTCCAATGACGAAGGGAGGTTGGTAAAGGTCACCCTGTATAGGCCCTGAGGAGCGAGACGAAAATTGATTAAGCAGTAAAGCTCGATCAAACTCCGCCAGGATCGGGCCGACTAGAGGGACATTGGACACATTACCGCCATAGGGCCATCGATCCAGAAGGGACATCACGAGAGCCTGAGACACCGAAGAAGTCTTAATCTCCCCCTGAGACTCGAGAGGGGCGACCCCCATACCCTTCTCCATGTGCGAAGGAAGAGGATTCTCCTCCTCCACTCGCCTCCTTTTTCATGGCTCCTCCTCCCCTTGGAAGGGCATCTCCTGCTTCTGGCTGATAGCTTCGGTCGGCTCATCGACGTCGACAGCATCGACGTCGACCACCACCAGTGGCTCCGAGACCATAATGGAGGCAAGGGGCACAACAGTCTGAAAGGGGGCCTGACTCGAGGCCTCCCTGGGGGGCACGGGAAGAAGACCTCGAGGTCTGCCTAACCTCACCCCCCTCGGAGCTTTGGTTGACTGGGAGGGGAGATCGAGAGCTCGACCCCCTTAATACGAGTGCTCGACCTTTCAGCACGAGTGCTCGACCTTTTGACGCTCCTCTTTTGCTTCTGTTGCTCCCTCCAGACTCGATCCACTCCAGAGTCACCACTTCGGTAATTTTCGTTCGTCATATCTGCAAACAACGGGTATAATTACCGTGAGTGGCTGTAATTAAGACACAGAGTCGATATGCATTACCCGAGCTCTACAAAAGGGTCATTAGTCGATGACCATCCAACAGAAAAGGAGTTGACCTCTCTTGCCTTGGTCGACCCAGAAGGAGCTTCACCACCTTAACCTCGCCTGGCGACAACCTGGCTTTGACCTCCTCCGATGATAACCGGGACTCTTCAGCGAGCTCAGGATTCAAAGAACTCCAACTACTGAGCGTCGGTCTCAGGACGGGAAAGACGACAAATACAAAGGTGTCTTTTCACCCAGGGTCAGAAATCGGAAGGTCGTGTATAAGCATCGCTGCCGGGCGAGCAACGATATGGTATCACACTTGGCGAGTGTCAAGTATTATCCAGATGAAGTACTTGAATAGTCCAAGGGATGGTTGAACCCCACAGAGCTCACAAAGCACGATGAAGCCAACTAAGGGGAGAAAATCTTGGAGAGCGAATTAACAAATGGAAAGCTCCGAAGAGCACAGAACTTCTACAATGAAGGGATGAAGAGGAAATCAGAGTCCTAGGCGAAAAGATTTGAGAAACACTCCAACATCATTCTTCCGTAGAAAGCAAACCCTCTCATCCAAATTGGGCACCCTAACCCTAAAGGGATGATAGAGACAATCTAAGCAGACCTCCGCAGACAGATCAAGAGAAAACCTAGGGGCCATCTCTAAGATAACTGGGGAAACTTTCATGCTCGGATCCTTCCGACGAATGGAAAGTGCTGTTTTGCTTTGGACCCATTTCCCCTTCCCAAGAACTTCCTCACATTGAGGTGTCGAAGGTGCGCCATGAGCTCCTCGTAGGACGACTCCTTCATCCTAACCGGTGCGAACATACTTGACAGATCTAAAAGAGAGTTAAGGTCGGTCAGGAGAGAATACCTTAGGAAGAGCGAGCAATCTCCAGGGAAGCGACGCTGGAAGCAAGCTTTCGAAACAAGGAAGAAGGCGAAACAGAAAGATCCCTTCTTCTTCCTCGCTTTTATTTTTATACGAAGGAATTCAACCGACTGATGGTCAATGGACGACACGTGTCCGAAGCCAGCCACAAGAAGAGACGGAGATCAATTCAAAGAAGAAAAGATTTTGGCAGCACAAATCAAATCAAATGTTTCGAAAAACGTGCGCATTTAAGGAGATTACACATCATTCAGTCTCAATCAGCGCAGTTTCTGAGGCACGAATGATGGGGCCATTGTTAGTGCACAGGTACAGTTCTGGGTGAAATATCTGCATACCCGACCCAAATGGTGCCAACAACCCGATACCCGTTGCTCAGAGCAAGGTGTTGCCGAGTCAAGTGAACGACCCACTCGACCGTTAGACCCTCGCTGATATTCAGGGGTGGTTAATGGAGCCAAGTAAATTGGCAGCTGGTATCTTGAATTCCTGAGGAGATCGTGCCCGAATCAATGAGGGACGGTTACATACAATCAAAGGAGAACGAACTATAAATGGACGGAAAGAAAAAGGTAAAGGGGTTCTAATTCCAAGGTATGAGATCTAAGACATAGAACTCTACTTTCTCAGCTGATATTTCCTACATTATAGAGGTTGCGACGCTAGACCTGAGCCGAACCTCCATAGGTCTATCTCAGCTGCTCCAAGCTCCCTCTCATCCTTAAGTTCACATACTTAAGCATCGGAGGGGATTTGGGTCAGGACCCATATCCGACCCCCAACGTGTCTCTGTGGTGTAGATCGACGAATCATCATCTTCCGTGAGGGTCATTTTCCGAGCTTCCCAGACGCATCAGATGTCCAAGGGTCGATCGAGCACCGCATCGCCATCTATGTCCATCACTCGACCCAGGTTCTTCCAAACTAGGGTCCCACTTCACTCGCTGAAGAGGCTCCAACCCAGCTCGAAGGACCAACTTTAGCCTGACAACTGTCTTGATCATATTTGGCCTTAACATGGAGAGGGAAATAATTTTTAGGGAAACAAAGATTTTAAATGAACCGTGCCCAAGGACACGGGTTATGACTAGTTATCTTATACTTAACCATTGTTCATATAAATTATGCTAAACTTTACTAATGTTCACGAAAAAAATACCATAAACTTTATAATTGTTCATAAAACTCACCTTACACTTTGAGTGAAATTATCTAAAACTACCTTAAACTTTATTTAAAGATAGGCCACCATTATCAACGAAGATGTAGTTCCTATTTATCGGATATTAAGTTAACATAGAGAATAAAAACTTCACCAAAACTGCTCGCATTCCATAATGTTTTGATGCATTCATTGATTGAAAATGATGGAAGTCCCATGAGTACTTTTTTAGGTTCCAAAAGTTCACATAAACAACAAGAACAGATACATATGCATTAGGGCATAAGAACATGTATAACAAATATAGAGTCATACTTATTAGTCTTGCATGAATTGGACATAAGCAGTTTACTTTAGTACGTTACTTAAGGTGAAATACACAAAATATGTATTGTAACACATTATTTTCAATTTCACAATTGACATGGTCGTTGCTAGTCCCCCACACACAACAGCTTCCTTGTTGTACTCATCGAACACTATCACATGGTAAGAAGCTGTATGAATCAATGTGACACATAAGATCTTGAAAGACAACCCATGGTAATGTTTTATATCCTGGATTGTGAGAGAACTATTACCTAGTGACATGGCCTTTTTTTGAGATAGATACTGGCTGCTTCATTACCACTAGCTTTGGAATCAATAGTCTGAAATGAATTTACAAAGGTACATCCTGAGATTTGAACAGACTCTTAAGAAGATGAACATGTGACATGTATCAGGAGAATAATAAGGTAAATTGTAACAAATTTCAATGCGCCAATTGGCACAAGGAATTTTGTGATCTATTCTTTTGTTCGATGCAATTGAGTATATAATTGTAGAGCAATTTGTGGAAAATATTCTATTATATTGTTTGTGGTATTAAAATTACCTTAAACTTCACCGTGAACTTGTTCACAGAAAATACATTGCCCTTTGCACGTGTTCACAACACATACCCTAAACTTTACAAATATTCACCAAAATCTATATTACCAAGAGGACTTTTTTTGAATTGCCTTGCTGACTAGAACAAGCTGATGTCATGCTGATGTATAAAGAGGTTGATAGAAGAATGGCTAGGATTTAATCTTGGTAAAAGAAGGGCTGCGATGAGTGTTTAGGAAAACCAAAAACATCAGCACATGGCTCGCTGACGTGGCTAGATTCAATGAGATCTGATCGCATGGATTGATGACGTGACAAAAATCACATCCATTCAATATATACATATCCCTCTGGCACCGTTCATCTTGGGACATGTAATTTTCCAGATGGTTAAAGTGCCAACGTAATTTATGAAGATTACTATTGAATTACGTTCATCTTGAGACATGTAATTATTGTCTTTTATTGAATGGACATATCAATATTAAAATAATTACTATTCGATTTTTTGAATGGACAATATAATATGCTGTTACATTGGAATAATTATATTCGGGAAAATTACATCCATTCAATATTATTTTTGGACAATATAATATTGAATGGACAAAGATTTTTCATTTTTCATTTGAATAAAATTATATTGAATGGATGTGATATGTAATTTTTCCGAAGGCGTCCGCGCCGAAGGTGCCGGCTAAATTTTTGTTTTTTAAATTGCGAAGTGGAATATTATATGTCCCAAAATTTTGAAGTGTAGTGCACGGGTACGGTTCCGGGTGAAATATCCACATATCCGACGTAAATGGTGCCAACAACCCAATACACGTCGATCAGAGCGAGGTATTGCCGAGTCAAGCGAATGGCCCACTCGACTGTTAGACCCTCGTTGATATTCAGGGGGAGGTTAATGGGGCCGAGTAAATTGGCAGCAGTTATCTCGAATCCCGGAGGAGATCGTGCTCGAATCAATGAGGGACGGCTACATACAATCAAAGGGGAATGACCTATAAATGGACGAAAGGAAAAAAGGTAAATGGGTTTCAATTCCAAGGTACGAGATCTAAGACATAGAACTCTACTTTCTCAGCTGATATTTCCTACATTATAGAGGTTGCGACGCTAGACTTGAGACGAACCTCCGTGGGGTCGATCTCAGCTGTTCCAAGCTCCCTCTCATCCTTAAATTCACATACTAACTTAAGCATTGGAGGGGATTTGGGTCGGGACCCAGATCCGACCCCCCTAACGTGTCTCTGTAGTGTAGATCGACGAATCGCCATCTTCCGTGAGGGTCTTTTTCGAGCTTCCCAGCCTCGAATGATCGACACATCAGATGTCCAAGGGTCGATCGAGCACCACATCACCATCTACGTCCATCACTCGACCCAGGTTCTTCCAACCTAAGGTTCCACTTCACTCGCTGATGAGACTCCAACCCAGCCCGAAGGACCTACGTTAGCCTGACAACTGTCTCGATCATTTTTGGCCTTAACATGTAGGGGAAATAATTTTTAGGGAAACAAAGATTTTAAATGAACCGTTCCTAATGACACGGGTTATGCCTAGTTCTCTTATACTTAACCATTGTTCATATAAATTATGCTAAACTTTACTAATGTTCACGAAAAAAATACCATAAACTTTATAATTGTTCATAAAAACCACCTTACACTTTGAGTGAAATTATCTAAAAATACCTTAAACTTTATTTAAAGCTAGGCCATCATTATCAACGAAGATGTAGTTCCTATTTATCGGATATTAAGTTAACATATAGAATAAAAACTTCACCAAAACTGCACACATTCCATAATGTTTTGACGCATTCATTGATTGAAAATGATGGAAGTCCCAATGAGTACTTTTTTAGTTTCCAAAAGTTCACATAAACAACAAGAACAGATACATATGCATTATGGCATAAGAACATGTATAACAAATATAGAGTCATACCGATTAGTCTTACATGAATTGGACATAAGAAGTTTACTTTAGTACGTTACTTAAGGTGAAATACACAAAATATGCATTGTAACACATTATTTTCAATTTCACAATTGACATGGCCCTTGCTAGTCCCCCACACACAACGGCTTCCTTGTTGTACTCATCGAACACTATAATATGGTAAGAAGCTGTGTGAATCAATGTGACACATAAGATCTTGAAAGACAACTCATGGTAATGTGTTATATCCTGGATTGTGAGGAACTATTACCTAGTGACATGGTCTTTTTGTTGAGATAGATACTGGCCGCTTCATTACCACTAGCTTTGGAATGAATTGTCTGAAATGAATTTACAAAGGTACATCCTGAGATTTGAGAGAAGATGAACATGTGACATGTACCAAGTGAATAATAAGGTAAATTGTATCAAATTTCAAAGTTATATACCAAGGCTTTTTTAATACATCGGAATGGAGGAGATGAAACCTTGACCTCTCACAAGGGAGGGAGTGCGAATACCACTAAGCCAATTGGCTCGGTTTCTATCAATGTTTTTTAATAAACACAAAGAAAGATTATCAAAGAAGAATGATTTTAATACATTCTAATCCATATAAGGTTCAGTGCCTTCTTTAACATTTGAGTCTTCGTGAAACATTATCCATTATGTAAACAATCTTAAGGAATGAAATGAAATAAAGCAATCCAGAACAAGAACAAGAACATATATAAAACATGCATAATTCAAGGGAAAAGGTTGGAGAGAGATCAGTGATGACATGTCCAGTATTCTTTGCCTCTTCTATAGACATAGTGAAAGCCTATCGCCTCTGGGGAGCCGGGACTGCCTGTTTGGAAGCACGCTACTAAGTAGGCAGATGGGGTGCTATTGGAGCTGGAGGACTTGGGCTAGATGGCATGGGAAGTGATAGCCTCTACGGAGCAGGCAGAAGAGTCCTCTGCTGCATAGGCCTAGTTTCCACAGATGCTGCTGGCACTGGAGAGTGGCTTGGCTGTGGGCAAAATCTGCCGATATGTCTGACTTGCCACATGCAAAGCATTGCTTGGTTAAGTATCTGCAATCCTTCTTCTCGTGCCCACGCTTGCCTTAATACTGGCAAGACAACTGTCTCTGGAGAGCTAGTAGAACTCTTAGCCTCTTAAGCTGGACAGTCTGCATAGTCTGAGGGAAGTTCCCCTGCCGCATTGCTAGACGTCCATCTGTAACCTCTGGAGTCTTCCACATGCTCCTCAAATGGGTCAAATGCATCCTCACCGCCTTCAGCACCGCCTCATGAGTAGGTAAGTCAAGTGTAGAGATAGCTCATTTGTATTCAGGATCAAGGCACATGCGGAAATGACGAGCTCGAGTGACATGAGACGTAACTAGCTCTAGAGCCAATTTGCTCAGCAGGAAAAACTCGGCATCATATGCATCAATACCTCGAATGCCCTGGGTCAAGTGCTCAAAGCACTACCTCAACTCATCCTTCACAGTCTCTGGAATGAATTTAGCCTCAAAGCGATCCTTGAAATTCTCCCAAGAGACATGCCTGGCCAAATGACCTTCATCTACATCCCACCAATCTTGATCTTGGTGAGTCAGCTGCCTCCTCGCATCATCCACTCAACAATCCCATGGATATCTGACCGTGACTAGGTCATCCTCTATGTGCCTCAGCCACTCGTCGACCTCCAAGGAACTCTCATTACCCGAGAAGAACCTCGGATGCATCTCTCTGATTTGCTTGAAGCTAGGAGTCTTTTGAGTCTGGATCTTGATGAGCATCTCAGTCGGCTGACTCAAACTCTCCTAAACTCACAACAAAATCTTCTCCAACAAAGAAGGCTCAAGGTGTGCTATCTCAGAAGAAGATGTCACGTTCCCACCGTCCATTCTGCGAAGAGAGAATGGAACAACAAGAGTTAATACCAACTAATATAGTATCAGAGCATTATCCGTACAATCCTTATGCATATCGCAGTGAGAGGAGACCTGCATGGGCCACCACAAAAACTTTGTCACGCCACATTCTCTGAAATACCTGAGAAATACAAAAATTTCTCAAGCGCACGTAGAGAGTGGAAGGCGACAAGGCCGCGGCAATACTTAAATCTAAGGATTCGATCCCTTGGCTCTAAATACACCCCGCATGGTACAATAACTTAATCATGCAGGCCATTGTGAATGCTGGGACAATACGGACTACAGATAAAATAAATTTAAATGTACATGCTCCAATACAAGAGATCCCAATATATACATACTTATATAACCGTCTCAAAAACTTACAACTGGAAGATACTCAAAGAAATACATGAGAAACTGAGAATACAAAATACATGAGAAGTCCAAACCCAAAAAAACATCTACATTCAAAAGATACAACTCACAACATACAACAAAAGAAAATAAGAAGTCTATAGCACTGGGTGGCCAACTCAATGAAGTCGCTCTCTGAGGGCTCGACCTCAAGCTCAAGGTCTGTGGCAATCTCCTGGGAGAGCACCTGCTCAATAGTCTCTGGTTCTAGTCCTGGGAAAAAGTGGGGTGGTCATGTTAACACGTGTCCAGTAGGAAAAAATACTATTCGAGATGTAGAATACCATGCTTAAGATTGTTTTATCCAACCAATGTATCACGCATCGTGTGAATAAATAAATGACCACTTTAAATGAAATAGCATCTTTAATCATAAATGAAAACATGTGGTGATCTCAAGCATGAAAGTAAATATACTAATGCATTGAAGGGGGGGTTATCAAATAGCACTTGCATTGTTATTGTTGTTGTTGTTGTTAAACTAACACTTTGTAATCCCGGATAAAATGTAATACACAAGGCTCTGGACTCTCACTCAGGATGGGTGGAAATAAGGTACCATGCAAGTGGACACGAGCACTATCAACGGGGGTCTCTCGTTACTCCACTGTTTCGACATTGAGAATATAATATCCAAATATACCTCATGGTGCATCACGAGTACACACATGGGCCTCTCCAACTATGCCCAACTCACCCCTGCTGCCGGGAGTGCGAGTGAGATACAAATCAATTTTAGTCTAGTTCCTTATGATTCCATATTACTCGGGTTTTTCCCAACAACATATCTGAAATTTTCACCCACCTCGATGTAGACTGAGATATTCCAAATTATCATAATGCACTCAGGTACTCATTCAAAGCCAATGAGGTCATGTCCTTTGCCTCAACATGTATGCGGCCATGTATGCCGCTAAACATTGTTTCATTACATCATTTCTCCAAGTTCATCAAGGATGAATAAAAGTGTCACATCCATGCTAACATTATTTCATCGCAACTATCATCATATTATTACCATAACTTAGGCTACCATTATCACATTTTAAAGTGTCATGTGCATAAAGAAATATAAGCATAGATGAATATGGCATAAAATAACATCCTAATTATGATGATTAATAACAAGAGAATCAAAAAATCAATGTAATCAACGTCTTTCGCATGGTGGTTAACAACATAATTTTTATAGACACTCACCACAGATATCGACATTAACATGAAACCATGCTATGGCAACTTGCTACATCATCACGGAAAATTGGGTAAGCATACTACTAAACTACTATTAAACATCATGATTAAAAGCTATAGCAACTTGCTACAACATCATAGCAAATTGGGTAAACATGCTACTAAAATAACATTAAACATCATGATACAAAAGCTATGGCAACATGCTACAACATCAAGGCAATTTGTATAAACATGCTACTAAACTAACATTAAACATCATGATACAAAAGCTATGGCAACTTGGCTACAAAATAACATACTACAAGTACAACTTAACATGGCTATAACCATCAACATAGCTACAAATCTAATGGCAACACCCTATAATAACAACATTGCTACATAACAACATAGTGATTAATAGTATTCAAGCTTCAACTTATGAACTTTAAACATCATGAACACCATAGTCTAACATCCTAATCACAATGATTAATAACATGGTGATAAAACAAATTTAAAGATAGTATTCAACACCCAAGTTGTGAATCTCCTACATTGCTTGTTGTGTGTAAAGAGGGGGTGATCCTCCTTCTTCTCTAGTCTTTTTCCTCCTCCTTTCTTCCTTCTCCTTCCTTTATTTCTTCTACTAGATGTTACACACTAAAAGAGAGGAAAGGGGGGGTGTGGTGTTGTCACGCCCCGCTTCCCATTCTATCGGGAGCGAAAACGCGAACGGATGTGCTTAAACAAGGAGGGGTATTTTTCTTTTCTTTTCTTTTCTTCCTCCTCGGTTTAAACACACTAAGCATCTGTGTTACAAACTGTAGGATCTTGCATGCTTACTTAAGAAACAATCTGAATGACATTATTACAAATCAAAGTGTACAGAATAAAGATACATCCATTGGCCTAGCATGGCCATAACAACATCATACACAAATTACATTGATACGATTTAAAAGAGCTGATGCGAAGGTAATGATTGCTCTAGTCTTCGTAGGTAAGAACTCCACGTAATCTTCGAGCACTGGATCGACCTCTGCAATATGTTCCTAAGCAAACTCACTATCAAGACCTAACTGACATTTTATACGACAAAACAAAATGAAATGTCCGTCAGCGAGGGTTACTCGGTAAGATTTCTCCCTAATAGAAATAATGGGTGTGTATTAAAAAAATTTAATGAAAAGCATGGTATGTATAAAAGTTATGGATAAGGACAAAAGAGAGATTCTTATAATCATGCATGTAAAGGGTTGAAGTAACTCAATAAGTCTCTAACTTGTTGAAAGCATATAGAAAATTTAAAGCAATTTATATTAACATATCAACATAATCTAAGTAACAAAAAGACTGAATTTAAGGTATATATAATCAATGTTTGTATTTGATGATAATTGGAATTCTAGTTTGATCCAGGCGAACACGGCCAGTCAGGTTTGGCCAGTCAGGATCACGATCCCTAGATAGGGTGAGCCTTACTAAGGTGATCCAGCCTTTGTACAAAACAATTCTAGACACTGGCTCGAGGATAACTTATAAAAGAGCATAGTATGATCATGGTTTAAAAAGTTATATATATGACCATAGTATGGAGCGTAGTATGAGCATGGTATGGTATAAGCATGTTATAGTAAGAGAATGGTATGAGTATAGTACATATAAAAAGAATTATAAGTAAAGCATGATACAAAACGAGTATAATATGACTGAGCTGAAAATGATACTAGCTAGAAGTTAAACTATTTAAGAGCATATAAAGAATAAACGTGATATAACATGGTATGAGCACGATATGTAAAGTTGGAACTATACTAAATAGCAATTAGCGATTGCAGATGTATAAGACATTAAATCAATATTTGATAACCATTAGTTCTAGTGCCAAGTCCATGTCCGATGACACAATGTGTGAGTAAAATACACCCCGCCATCGGAAGCTATCTGTGACGCTACTTACCGATCCCATACCACAGTCGACGGTCAAATTACTAACTTCCATTTTATGTGTGTTGGAAGTATTTGTCGGGTGGATCCAGTCACTCCTGCATTCTCTGTGACTATGAACTACCCCAATCCAACGTGTCAAATAAGTGCAAGCTCAATAGTACATGTTACAATGAAATATAGTATGCATGTTCATATGGTTCCATCAGTCATTCAATTATTTCTGTACAATTGCGTCATATCAGATGCATCTAATCTGTCCACTGTATTTCATGTGTCAATACAATAGTTTAATATAATTTTCATGACGAGTGACAAGTTGCCAACAACAGTTTTACAATTTTTACTATATTAAAACATGCAGACTAAGAAAATACATTCAAAAATATTTAAAACTAAGCATATGAGTATATTTAAGCATGAAATATTTTTCTAAGTTTAACATGTATTTTTCAGAATTTTAAATAATTAATAAGCATGTTTCTTAATTTTAAATGATCAAAAA
The DNA here is from genome assembly GCA_030789695.1 of Scilla litardierei. Taxonomy (NCBI): domain Eukaryota; kingdom Viridiplantae; phylum Streptophyta; class Magnoliopsida; order Asparagales; family Asparagaceae; genus Scilla; species Scilla litardierei. The sequence goes on along the minus strand of CM061139.1, from coordinate 120,363,504 downwards.
ATAATTTTTGCATTTAAAAATAAATTACTAAAGATACTTCATAATTTATTTAAAGGAAACCATATGACAGAATTCTATGCGTAAGGTGTCAAAATATTTATCTTAACTAGTAGTATAACATATATATTTTTTGTAACTAAGTTTACGTGAAAAGTGATGGGAACAATTTATTTAGTGAAAATGGCATAAATAGCATTTAACTTTAAATTTCACTACAGGAGAAATACTTGTCTGATCGCAATAAACTGGCGTCAATGCGTTCGTTGTGACGCGCTGGATTTTCTGGTGTTTCCCGTTAAATTTTTTGAGGCTTATATTTTCACTTTTTAATTTTTTTATTTAAAAATCCCTCTTTCTTTCTCTAACTCCCTCCCTCCCTCCGTCTCTAATTCCCACTCTCTTCTAACCCATCTCTTTCTCACTCACTCAAACCAGTAGGTGCGCGCATTGGGGGCTGGGTTTCCGCCAGCGTCCGGCGGGGCTAGGGGGAGGGTCGGTCGGTGGTGGGCAGGGCGGCCGGAGGTGGGTGGTCGCTGGTAAGGGCGTGGTGGAGCTTCGACAGCCGTGGGAAGAGAGGAGGAGTGCCTGGTTGTTTTCGATGGGTTCGACGGCGGCGAAGCTTCGGCTAGCATCGTGGTGGAGCATGGAGATGTCGAGGTCATCAGTCAATGGTGTAGGAGGCCTTGACGGTGGCGTTGGGGGATCTCTGGTGGTTCGAGCTCGGAGGGGGATGGTGGAGCTCAAGTGTGGGTTTTGTGGTCTTGGGTGGTTGTTTGGCTTGGGAAGAAGAAGATGGTGGTGGTGGTGGTGGTGCTGACGAGATGGTGAAGCAAGGAAGCGGTTGAAGGGAGAAAGCACGGGAAGAGCCGTTGGTTGAGGTTTGCCTTGTTTTTTATTGTGGCTGTGAAGAGGAGAGGGGTTAAGGAGGTTCCTATTTATAGTGATTAAGGATAATATAAAAATCTAATCTAATATTAATAGTAATTAATATTAGCATTTAATAGGATGGTTGGGGGACCAGTGTTGACTAATGAGATGCATACATCCTCTGTTACCGTGATAGGTTAAATAGTTATGATAATTAGTATAGTTAGAATCGTAATTAGTAAATGGTAATTAAGAATAGTAAAATTGTTGGAGATAATCAACCATGGCAAGAGCCCATAGTCCCATTTTATTATATTTCATATGGAGGGGAGACCAATAGTCTCTAGAATACCAAAGGTTCACCCCACTACCATGTAGTGGGGTGTTATGGTGGATAAATGAGGGGGGAGACCATAAGTCACCCCCACTCATAACACTCCCCCCTATCCATCCATTTCCTTGGACTTGGCATTTGAATACTTCAGGATTCATAATGCTAATGGGGTGGATACTTCTGGATCCAAAGTAAACGTGTTTGCCTCGTTAAAACCTTAGCTGTTGAAAATCCAGAGGGAAAAACCAATAGTATTAAGGAAAAAGAGTACAACCCACAGGTTACTCCCCCAGATCCGTACTAGCTTCGGGCTTGTAGGTCTCTCAGTTGTCTCATCCCGATTCCTTTTACCAGCTTTAAAAAAATACATCTAGGCAGAGCCTTAGTGAACAAATCAGCTAAATTATCACAAGACTGAATTTGTTGTATTTTGACTTGCTTCTCCTTTTGTAGGTCATGCGTAAAGAAAAATTTATGAAATATGTGCTTCGTCTTGTCACCCTTGATGAAACTAGTCTGTAGTTGAGCTATGCAGGCTGCATTGTCCTCAAATATCGTGGTTAGCTCAAGGTCACCAGTCTGCAGGCGGTAGTCATTAAGATGTGATGAATCACTGAACGAAGCCATACACATTCTTTGCTTGCTTCATGGATCGCGAGGAGCTCGAAATGTTTGGAAGATATAGCTGTAGTGGTTTGCTTCACAGATTTCCAGGAGATGGCTGTACCACCATAGGTGAACACAAAACCAGTCTTTGATTTCTCGGTGTGAGGATCAGACTGCATCTGCATAACCAATTAAAGTGGGAGATCCACCTTTAGAGAAATATAATCCCAGGTCAATTGACCCTTGGAGGTAGCGCAGAAGCTGCTTAACTCTGTTCCAGTGGCGCTTTGTGGGCGCTGCACTATATCTAGCTAGAAGATTTTGTAACTACCCGCTCTCGGGGGCCCGTTACTGTTTGATTACACGTGCAAGTCTTGCTAGGCACCAGTGAAGTCAACATAGCTTCTGATGCAGAGATGTGCAAAATACCCAAACATTGTCCATATGATACAAATTGATACAACAAGATTAAATGAAAGATAAGAAGTACAAAAGGGATAAGTGCCACAATATGAACTCTAACACTGAGTCTCATGAACGAACTCTGGCTTCTCGTGCTCAGGACCTTCTTATTTCACCAGTTCATCGTCTGACGGTGCCACGAAGGTGAAACCATCAGTAAGTCACAGCAATTCTAGCAATAGAAATAAGGGAGTGCAAAAGTACGGATCAGGCTATAATAAGTAGTTTAAGATGACCATGCAAGTACAATAAGTTAAGTAAGAGCAGACATGTTGGCTAGTGCGTAAAGTAAAGTACAGGCAGGCAAGCATGCAAGTGTGAGAAGTAATGTACATATAGTCAAGCATGCAAGTGCTAGAAGTAAAGTAAAGTAGGCGAGCAAGCATGTGCGACAAGTAAAGTAAAGGTGACCGAGCAAGTACAAGTAGTAATGTATACGAGTAACCATGACGATAGCATTAATGTGATGTCCATGTCAATAGCAATAAAGGGATGTCCATGTTAAGGGAGAGTAATTGTGCCTAGCCTAGTTCGTGACTTATAAAGGGAAGTACGATGTGCAACCAAGAGTCCACCTGATATCCCAGGTGTTCAACAAAATGATACGGTTCAACAAAATGATACTATTCAACAAAACGATACGGTTCAACAAAACAATACTGTTCACTGCAGATCGGACTGGTCGCTCCCGCACTTCCACTATTATAAGTTACCCCCAAAACCCAGTGTCTGTGCAGATTACCGTACTTGCAATTTACGAGCCATTTACTATTCTCACATTTCCAGTTACATCTTTTGGTTACGCATGTCACGGAGTCCAATTCAATTTAATTTACGATACGGTACAACTTTCGATATTATGCGATGATATTCCATACGATCATTCACAAGCATTCATGATTCATAGATGGCATGAAACATGCAAAGTATAATGTGAGCAATCATGCAGTAAATGTATACAAGATTCATGCATAGTTTTCAAATGACAAGTATTTGAACATGATAAATATAAAAGTTGGCAATGTCATTTGTTCAAGTCAAAGTCGTTTTGAGTCTATATGTCATGTCCTAAATTCATACTAGCGCAACATCCAGATTTCTAGAGTTAGAATTAATGTGACTTACAATTTTAAGATTTGACGTAGGAAGACGAGGCTAGTGCTTGAGCTACCAAGGGTGTTCGTGCATGTGAATCGATACCTGCAAACACAAGAAATCACTGGTTAAGAGTTATATTATTTTCTATCCCTTTATCTTAACCGATTGTATTTTTATAATGGCTTAACACTCATCAAATTACGTACTAAATATTTTTAGAAAAGCTATACGTGAGTAAAATAATTATATATATGAAGATTATATTTTTCTAAGGCTCATATGTATTCAAAACGAGCGTCTCGATTAATAGAATATAATATATTTTAATTTTATACATGGAAAATACGCGTATTTATAGAAGATATGAATTTTAAAAGCGATTTAAGATTACTTAAATAAAACTTCTAAAAATTGTATTTAAAAATACAGTCGTCTGATTGGGATGATTCTAATACCAATGTATCCAAAACGTCACGGTCGATTTTCTGGACCTGATCTCGTATTTTTTCGAGTCCCGTAGGATTAGTTACGAATTTAAAATTAGAAACACATATATAAAAATAAATACATGTATTAAACACTATAAACTTATCTCTAAAAATAATCGAAACAATTAACAAAAACCTTTTAAAAATCATAACGCACAATCCGGTTGTCGGATTATGACGAAACCGGCGTCTACGAGTTCGTAACAAAACCGTGGACCTCCTGGTGGTCTCGATTCGATCACTCGATACCTATATCAAAATGGCACTGTTTAGAAATATTAAAATTATACTCTGTTTTTTACTTAAATCCTCTGTTTCGATTCAAATCCTCTGTTTTGATTTTCTTTCCTCTGTTCTGATTTCTTCTTCCTCTGCTCTTTCTTTCTTTCAGTCTCTTTCTGTCTTTCTTTCCCTTTCTTCTTTCTTTTCTTTATTTCTTTCTTTTGCAGAGAAGGCAGATCAAGGGGGTGGCGTCTTGGAGGGAAAGCAGTAGGATGGCATGGCCAAGGGGCACTGGGCGCACATGGCAAGCGGCACGCGGGGCAGCTAGGTGGAGCGGTGGACAGTGGGCTTCGGGTGGACGACGGTCTCGGGTGCGGCGCGGAGTGGCACACGGGGCAGCGGGATCCGACAGGGGTTGCCGACGGCCTTGGGGCGGCGGCCTGAGCAGCGGTGGCACGCGGTTCTGTGCGGGGCTAGGGCAGCGGCGTGCACAGTTCTGTGCATCGGTGGGCAGCCAAGGCACCGGATATGTGGCTGGACAACGGCGAATCAGGGCCGGCAACATCGGGGGAAGGCCGGCATGAGGGGGAGCTAGGGCTGGGCTCGTGGCGGAACATGGCAGAGCTCCAGCAGGGGACGGCAGCGGTCCGGGTGGCAGCGTCGGGGATCGCCAACGACGATGTTGGTGGCGGAAACAGGCCGTGGGCAAGAGAGGATGCCGACGGTGGTTGGAGTGGGGCGAGAGCCCGGGTTATGAGAGACAGGGGGGAAGAAACAAATGGGTTTCGTTTGAGTTGAGAGAGGTATTAGCCTTGGTGAATTGTTTTGAGGGAGAGGACTTGTTCGAACGTAAAGAGAGAGAGAGGAAGAGAGAGTTTGCCTGTGAACGAAAGAATGGGAGAGGTGGAAGTCATAGCTAATTAAGATTAATTTAATAATAACTCATTAAGTACGTAGTCAACTAAATTAAATAGGTTAGGTGGAATGGGGGGAAGAACCATGGGGCAACATGTTTCTCATGGGTTTTTTGGTTGGGTAGGTTAGGTAGTGGTTACTAACGGGTTAGGGTAATTACTAAGGGGTAAACTTTAATTAGTGGAAGTAATTAGTAAAAACGTAATAGTTAAAGTAATACCGAAATTACGATTTTGTCCTTGTAGTTAAACGACTCCGAAAAATTACGAAAACATACCCACAGGTCTGTATCGTCACGAGGATCACGAATACGAAGACCGTTTCAGGGTTTGAGCTACATAGATATGAGTTTTGAGCCAAAATGTTTAGGAAGCGAGTTTGCGGGTTCTAAGTCGATTTGATATCAGAAAATTACGAAATTAAAATGGGGAGCCCTGAATGATCATAGAATGACACTGTAGAAGTTTGAAAATGTTTTGATGATGTTTGTATAGAAAATAAATTCATTAAGCCAAAACAGTAATAATTGAAAATGAATTTTTATCAAAATTGTTCAGAGGTTTTTGATGAAATCCGAACTTACTGAAATACACTATAACTAGTTTGATGTTTCAAAATATTTTTATAAGAAATTTTGAAATCCCTTAAAAATCCTGATCAAGCACTATAAAATAGTTTTAAAAATGTGAAAATAGATTAAATACGTAATTAGATGTGTTTAAAAATACGAGTCATTACAGATTTACTGAAAACGCTATATCGGGACGCGTACAGTTAGCCAGATATAGAAGTGCTCCAATGGCACTAAGATAAGGTACTTCAGGACCTAACATTTCCTCCCCCTCTCCCAGCGGACGAAAGGGGTCCTTATGTACATCGAAGGATCTTACGACCATTGGTGTACTTATAGGATGACATTTATCCATGTGGAAATTTTTCAGTAATTTCCTTGTATATGTGGATTGGTGTAACAGGATACCACCACGTAGGTGTTCGATCTGTAAGCCAAGACAATACTTTGTTTTGCCTAGGTCTTTCATTTTAAAAGTATTCTTTAGGCTTGCAGATATCTCAGCGATCTCTGTAGGAGATCCAATGAGATTTAAGTCGTCCATATAAACGACGACTATAACAAATCATGTTCCTGATCTTTTAATAAAGATACATGGGCAGACTTCATTATTGGTGAAATCTTGCTGTGGAAGGAAATCACTCAGTCTATTATACCACATTTTACCCGATTGCTTAATACCATATAATGATCTTTGAAGCCTTACAGAGTAGACGTCCTAAGGTCTCTCTGCTATCTATGGAGGTAATTTATATCCTTCAGGGAGTTCCATATAGATTTCTTTATTTATATTGCCATATAGATATGCAATCACAACGTCCATGAGCTGCATTTTTAGGCTTTCCAGAGATGATAGGCTTAATAAAAGTGGGAACTTGATCGCATCCATAACAGGGGAGTAGGTTTGTTCATAATCTATCCCCGGTCGTTGGGAGAATCTATGTGCTACAAGACGTGCTTTGTAGCGTACGATCTCGTTATTTTCATTTCTTTTTCTGACGAAAACCCACTTATAACCCACAGGTTTTACACCTTTAGGTGTTTAGACTACTGGTCCAAAAACTTTGCGTTTCAAGAGTCAGTCCAGCTCTACTCCTATTGCCTCGTTCTACTTTGGCCAATCATCTCTACATTTACATTCAGTAAGAGATCGTGAATCGATGTCATCGGCGTATTTAGCGACATGCACGAAAATATTGAACGCAAAGTCGTCGTCAACAACAGTGCTTTTTCTGTCCAGTACCTCCCCATTACGTACAAAATTTAATGATGTTTCTCCTATAGTTTCCTCTTCAGGGGAATGTAGGAGGGGAGAGGTAGCTGGTCTGAGCTCAGCATCCAATGTAGGGTTCATCTTAATTTCTACAGGATTTTTTCTTTTTCGAGGAGCTTTGTCCTTCGAACCGGGTGGGCGTCCTCTTTTCAATTAAGGTACAGTCGATTCTGCTGTCGGTGGATTGCATCTATCTTTGGAGATGTCAATCCTAGCTGGCGTATTGGCAGCAGGGACGTGCGATCTGACAATCTTCTGGTTGTCAGAAAAATTATCCGGTAGCAAATGTACTGTATTCTGAAGATGAAGGAGCTTCAGGATCTCATCTTCACATTGACTAGTACGCGGATCATAATGAGACAAAGTCTTTGTGTACCAAGAAATGGTCTCAAAAGTTTCTGGCTTCTTAGATTGTGTGCCTAGTTTTGTAAAAACATTTTCATCAAACTCACAGTCATCAAAACATGTCTTAAATGCGTCACTCGTCAAGGGTTCAAGATATCTAATTATAGAAGGTGAATCATACCCTATATAGATACCCAAACGACGCTGTGGACCCATTTTGGTCCTTTGAGGTGGTGCTATGGGGACATAGACTGCACAACCAAACACTCTCAAATGAGAGATATTTGGAGGTGCACCATACGCTAGATGCATCAGCGATAAAATATGGCCATCAGAGGGCCGTATTCTGATAAGCGATGTGACATGCAATATGGCATGGCCCCAAGCATCCACATGTAACTGAGATTGCATCAGTAATGGACGGGCAATCCATTGCAGTCTCTTTATCAAAGATTCTGCTAACCTATTTTGGGTGTGAACATGTGCTACTGGATGTTCAACTTCAATGCCAGTTGCTTGGCAATAGTCTTGAAAGTCTTAAGAAGTGAATTCTCCCGCATTATCAAGACGTATTTTCTTGATATGGTTATCGGGGAAATGAGCCTGCAACTTAATAATTTGTGCCAAAAGTTTTGAAAAAGCTAGATTGCGGGTGGACAAAAGGCACACATAAGACCATTTAGATGATGCATCTATCAGTACCATAAAGTACCGAAATGGGCCACTTGCAGGGTGAATATGACTTCAAATATCCTCATGTATTCTCTCCAAGAAGCTGGAAGACTCTAATCCCACTTTCAGTAGGGATGGTCTCGTTATTAATTTTCCTTTGAAACAAGACGGACATGGAAAATCACTTTCTGAAGAATCTTCAGGTTCTTCAGATTATGTCCAAAAGATTGGGTGATGATGCGGTGCATCATTGTCGATCCAGGGTGACCAAGTCTGTTATGCCAGAGTTTGAATTCTGGGGATGAAAGGCACTTCTGGTGCACAGTCAAATTGGCTTCGACAGGTTTAATATGAGTATGATAGAGACCCGACGGGAGTCCCTTAAATCGTTCTAAGACAATTTTTAAACCGTCTTTTTGACGAGAACATACAGATATTCATCCTCTTGTATATCTATAATTTCTAGGTAATATCTGTTTAAACGAATATCATTTAAACTTAATAGATTCCTATTTGATTTAGGAGAAAAAAGTGCATCTTTTATTATTAGTCTTGTATTATTTGGGAGCATAATCATTGCTTCACCAGATCCTTCAATTATGGTAGACAGTCCTGAAATAGTAATGACAGGCCATCATAATTATTTAAGCTAATAAAATAGCTTTTTTCTCGAAGGATTGTGTGCGTCGAGGCACTGTCCACTAGGCACTCACACTTCATCTATAGATAATGAAATCAATACTTTAATAAAAGGAAGACATTTATTTATTGAAAAAGTAAAGATTAAACCAACTACAGATGACAAAGTAAATGCATAATAAATAAATATGACATCAATCTAGAAGGTCTTCATTCTCAAAGTCATCCAGTGTGAACTTGGCTGTCGGCTGGTTGTCCACCAGATTTGTTTCAACGGGAGGCTTCAGGCTCGCCTTATACATATCTTGGAGGTGTCGTGGAGTACGACAATTTCTGGACCAATGTCCAGTCATGCCACATCTGTGGCATTTGTCCTTCCAATTATTCTTGGGAATAGACGTCTGTCCAGTGTTCTTTTTCTTCCATTAGAGCTTCTTCTTTCCCTCATTTTTGTTGCTCTGGGGAGGGATGTTGTGCTTGGGAGGACATCTGGCCTGCCACTTAGGGGCTTTCCCTGTGTTGAATTTTCCCTTCTGTTTGTTCTTCTGCTTCTGGAAAGAAACTTTGTGAGCCTCAGGGAGAGAAGCTGAGCCTACATGGCATAGGTTATAGGTGGCCAATAGTAAGTCTCTGTTCTGCTCCGCCATACGAAGACATGAGTGCAGGTCAGTGTACTAGTGAACTTGTGTTCACGGTACTGTTGCATGAGGATGGCATCCTTCTCATGAAAGGATGTGTAAGTCTTTTCCAACATGCGTTCTTCTGTCACTTGTTCACCACACAGCTTCAGGCGTGAGGTGATATTGTGAAGTGCTGAGTTATACTCAGCAGCGGACTTGAAGTCCTGTAGACGGAGATTTTTCCACTCATAACATGCACGTGGGAGGATCACATCTTTCTGATGCTTATACCTATCCTCCAGTGTAGTACACAACTCTAGTGGGTCTTCTACAGTGAGATACTCGGCCTTCAGGGTCCGATCAATATGTTGCCTGATATAGATTATGTCTTTCGACTTATCTACATCAGAGACTTTTGGTGTAGAAGCTACCTCAGCAGTGCCTGTTGCTGTGGGCACATGAGTAGAGATTGTGGCCATTAGGCCCTGTGCACGCAAGTGGAAGTTCAGGTCCACATGCCAGCTCAGATAATTCTTTCCAGCCGCATCTAGAATTTCAAAGTCGATGCTCGCTATTTTTGCCATATTATCTATGCATTTAAAATGACATGAATTAATAAAACATATTAAAAATTCGTGTAAATTTAATAAATTAGTGGTGTGGATCGGCCAGTCACTATATAATAAAGTCCAAAGTCCAAAATTATACAGTCCAGGAAGTACAAAAGACTAAAATGAAAATGTATAACTTGGAAACCCATTGGGGTTCCTGCAAATTTGCAATTTGGCCTCCGTCTTCAAGGAAAGAAACTCTGGTCTTTGGCCTTATACAAATTATAACCTCACTACAATTTCTCTCAAAAAAGAAAAGAAAATACGATGAATATAAAAATGTGACAAATTGGCCGATCCAAAACCACAACGTAATTTATTAAACATCCACGCAATTTATAAATTATGCAACAAACACATGCATAAATTATTGCGCAACATCACAGGCATATCAAATTCAATTTAATCAACATCGCACGCAAATTATTGGAGAAATATAACATATTTAATAATTACTTGGGCCACGTGGAGACATATCATGCATCGTTAGGTTAGATAACTAACGGCAGAGCGATCTCAGGACCTTTCATAATTATTAAATAATAAAATCAAATTAATCCAAATTATGTAGATATTGACGGTATTGATATTATATGGACCAAAAACAAATAGCATCTCAAAAAGAATATATTAATGCAACTCATCAATTATCTAGTTTTTTTCAGAATTTCCAGAAATTTTCTGGTATTTTCTGGTATTTTTCTAGATTTAATTGAAATTTTCTAAGTTTAAATTTATATTTAAATCAGAAAAATAACATAACCCAATTATTTAAATAAAAGCCCTTAGGCTTGCTGCGGGTTTCAGGCCCAACAGCCAATTTAAAATCTCTATTTTTACTTATAATAAATGGGTTAATGGGCTATTAGCCCATATGTTTAGTGTTGCAAAAATAATATTCCTAACCTTAATCCTATGTTTTAGGATTAGATTTAGCCCCCACAAAATGATGAAATAGAAAACAATATCATCATATCTCCTTCACTATTTTGCTGACAAAGACGATTATTTAGTCTCAATTCCAATCTGTCGCTCAGAAAAACGTAGGAGTCACCCCTAACTGGGGGAAATTCACCGGGACGTTCTACTGGATGACCCCCACCCTTTTCCGAACTGCCCCTGAGCATCAGGCGCATCAAGGGGGAGGGAAGCGCATCAAGCGCATTCAGAGGGGAGAAGCGCAACAGGCGCATAGATGGCCCCCTTCCCGCTGAGCATCGGATGAGCCCCCCCAATAGGGGGAGGTGGTGCTTCGGGCGTCGCCGGAGAAGGGCCCCCCGACAGGGGGGCCGGCGCAAGGAGAACCCCCCCGACGGCGGGGTGGTGGTTCGGCGACGGAGCCCCCCCCGACTGGGGGGGGGGGCGGTGGTGTGATGTAACCCCTCGAATGGCGGGCGGTGGGGCGACACTGGGGAGCGGTGGGGCGACAACGCCCCCGACAGGGGGGGCAGCGGCGGAGCACCCCGACTGGGGGCGGTGGGGCGACAGCGCCCCCGACAAAGGGGGCGGCGGCGGAGCCCCCCGACTGGGGGGCGGCGGCGGCGTGAAGGATCAAGGCCCCCTTCAGGGGGGATTTGGGGGGGAGAAAAAACAGGTTTTATTTTATTTTTTAAAATCTTTTATAAACAGTATTGGTTTTTTTATTCTATTTTATTTGATATGTTGATTTGTGTAAAATAATCAACATACATATGTAATAGAAGACTGACCATAACATATATCTACGGGAATAGAATTTTATCTCTAGATCAAAGATTTAGGGAAGAGCAAATAAAATCCGTACATAAAAATCCCCGCTCCCGTAATGCTGTGAAAGAAATCAGTCAATCGTCATCGCAAGAGCTTTGCCGCAACTACAAGATTCCTTCGCAAGAGGGAAATTTTGTGGGAAACAAGAAATTTTTTTTATAGCTCAAAAAAATTTCTCTACAGCAAATTCGTGCTGATAATGTGTTGGAGATAATCAACCATGGCAAGAGCCCATAGTCCCATTTTATTGTATTTCATATGGAGGGGAGACCAATAGTTTCTAGAATACCAAAGGTTCACCCCACTACCATGTAGTGGGGTGTTATGGTGGATAAATGAGGGGGGGAGACCATAAGTCTCCCTCACTCATAACAAAAATATTAATATTTTAAAATTAAAAAATCATTTTTCACATCTGACTCCAAATAATTCCAAAAAAATGCCACGGATTTGTATCATCGCAAGGATCATGAAAACGATGTCTGTTTTATATTTTGAGATACGAAAATACGAGTTTTGAGCTAAAATGTTTAATGAGTCATATGTTGCGAGTTCTAGGTTGATTCGCCATCAAAAAAACTCGTAAATTTTTTGGAAAATACTTAAAGACCATAGAATCACATTTACAATGATTTAAAATTATTATGATAACATTTAAATACAAAAATAATTAGTAAAACTATTTCAATGATTTTGATAAAGAAAAATATTTAAAAATCTTATAAACTATTTATAATAAGGGAATCATGTAGATCAGATGGCACCTGATCTATATATCAAGTGCAAGACACAAAAAGGTATGCCCTGACAGTACAAGCCCATATGGGGCTTGTACTTTTCAACTTTATGTGTCTTGGCACTGATCTATTAGATCAGGTGCCACCTTTTCTACATTATTCTCTTATAATAATTTTGATAATACTAAAAAAAATATTTTGAAACTATTTATAAAAATATATACCTAAAAATAATATACGCATATATGTAAATATTAAAAATATATTATATAAAATATAAAATCATATTTGAAATCATTCGAACGTATTTGAAATCATTTGAAATAAGAAAATACGGAAATACGTGTAGTAACATATACGAGCCGTCACATGTGTGCTTAGCCAATGGAGTGAGAGAGGGGAAAGATGGTGGTGGTGGTGGTGCTCGGCCAAGGGAGGAAGAGTGGGAGGGTGGTGCCGGCCAAAGAGGAAGAAGAGAGGGGGAGAGTTTGAAGAGAGGGGTAGAGAGCTAGCCTCTTTTCCTTTTTCTTTCCTTCTTTCTTCTCTTTTTCTTAATTTTTTCTTCTCTTATTCATGCATAAGGATGAGGTTAAAGGAGAAGGTGATAAGTGTGTGATGACTCATCCCTAAGAAGGATTAGTCACGGGTTAGGTGTCATGCTAAGGAAAAAATGGGGTTTATACACAAAAATAAATAGTCCCAAAAAGAGAAATACACAAAATACATAAATACACAAAAATAAAAAAGTTAGCCCATAAACAAAAACTAAAATAAGGACACAAAATGCTTTAAAAATGAAATACACAAAATTTCTAAAAGATAAAATACATAAAAATCATGGTAATAATCTCAAAAATTCAGAAAAATATGTGTACGCTATAAGACTCAAATACAACCGAAAATACGTAGTATAATACATTGTATATCAAAAACAGGGGTTACACTTTACTTGGTTATTGCTTTCTAACTCTTGTTGGTACTACGAATCATTTGATCGTGCCCCCTTTTATATGTGAGGCTCCTTTACAATGAATGATGGAGATTAGGCTTCTAGAGACTTTCAAGATCCAACAGCATGTGATGAATCTCTAGAACATTCTCTATTATTATACATAAAGACATCCTATTTAAAGAGTTCACATGAATATATAAGAACCTTCTAGATCTCTTATTTTAAGAGTACACTTTAGAATTATCTAGCGAATGCCAACTCCGTGTCAAGTAAGTGCCAACTCGGTGACAAAAGGCGATGATGTGGCGACCATGACATATGCACCCTCATATTCATTAGGAAAAGTTTACACGGCTCTCGTATGGCTGGTACATGTCATTTCCTTTCTGACAGTCTTGTTGAAAAAAATAATTCAACTTATGCTATGGGACCAAGGCCCTTTAAGAAGGGAATTACTATGCACACAGACCTAATTGATACTCATATAGACCACTTATTTACAAGTTCGCCATTACAAATTTACATGGTTGCCATGCAAACGTTTTCCTCTTTTACCCTCCATCTCTTCATCCTCAATCATTTTCCTCCTCTTCTCGAAACCGACGTCGGTGGCCACACAACCCCCTCCACTGGGCGCCCACGGCCACGAGTTTTCAAGAATAAAATAATCAATTATTTATGGACAAATTTGTGGAGGAAGGCAGTAGCTATGCAACCCATTTCTGCCTGCACAAATTTGATCAGTTATTTAAGCACAAATTTGATGATTGTGTACAACTTGACTTAAGATCATGCACAAAAATTGTTAGGGTGTGAACGAATAGTCCTACATCGACTAAGCATAGGAGATTCTTTGGGCTTAAATATGTATTAGTATCTCCATTAATATGAGGCCTTTTGAAGAGACCCAAGAGCAAAACCAATGGGCCAGTGAGCCCAATTGGACAATATCATACCAATGTATAGATCTAGTGAGCCATATTTAAGTAAAACAACATGGTATCAGAGACGAACCCTGTTAGACTTACCGATGTAGAGAGGAGACCACCATGTACCGAAAAAATTGATGAGCTCCATGGATCAGAGTCTATGCTTGGCTCTATTGGAAGATGATGTGTTACTCTAGGCAGGAGTATTCGTCTAGATAAAGCTTTGGGAGTTCCTCCGGCTAAGAGACCGTGTAGGTTACATGTCTTCCATCTGCACGGTAAGGCAGAGGACTCAATTTGGCTTAGATATGGATTCCTCACGGGATACGTGTGTTGGTCGTCCACATAGTGAGGTAGAGCTTGGAGCCAAGATTCAGGCCTCCACGTAAGGCATGGACCACATGGATGCAATGGAGAATGATTGATTAGCTCAGTTGGGCAAAATAGATGAATGATCATTCGAGGGGAGGCTCATATGGTCCTATGTGTTTGAGGAGAGGCTTGTCAGGGTGCAAATGAATACTCCCACCATCGGCTAAGGATAGATTATTATTGGGGCTTAAATATGGATTAGTATATCCATTGGTATGAGGCCTTTTAGAGAGACCCAAGAGCAGAACCAATTAGGCCAGTGGGCCAAAGTTGATAATATCATATCAATGTGGAGTTCTAGTGTACCATATTTAAGTTAAAACAACAAAAATAACCAACGGCCGTGGAGGAAAGCGAGGAGCTGAGTGGAGGAAGCAAGGGCTGGTCCAAGAACAAAGAAGATGATAGGGAAAGTCCGGCCTTTGAGCTCTGTAGTGCAGCCATTGCTCTTATTTTTTTCTCATTTCCTTTTCCTTTTCCTTCTTTCTTCGCTGATGAAGCTTGTTTCGGGGTGTTTTCTCACCACTGATTTGTTGACTGGAGGGCTGGAGGTCACACGATCACGAGGGGCGTGTGTGGCCTCCGGGGGACATACGCAGCTGGTTCGGCTTGGTAAAGGATGCACGGGTCTGAGCGTCGGTGTGCCGAAGGGGATCCTCGACAAGGCGATGGCCTCCGTAGGGGTGGAGATGAACGAGCTCAGGGGCGAGCCCGTTCGATTCTGGACTAGTTGGGCACCGAAGGGTAGTCTCGATGCGGCTGGATCTACTTGACTTGAACAGATGAGAAAGCTCGTCAAGGGGGTCGGACCTTGGTTCGGACCAAGTCCCATCCGATGCCTAAGTAAGAACGGATCTGAAGGATGTTTAGTGGGATCGGTATGGATAACGGGGAGACCAATACGCGAGTCCTCGGACCGAGCTGTGGAGGAGAATTATAAGGTGGAAGATAAGGTCGTTAGAGAGGAATACCTCGGGGTTCTGGGTATCCAGGCAGTGATACCCTCACATGATGCCCTTTGGGTCTCTTTATAGGAGCCTTCCCCCAGCCACGTCTCCTCGACATTCCCCTCTTTCATCCCGACGATCTGCCACTTTGATGGCGCCTTCATGGGTCATGAAGGTGGGCGTAATAGGGCCACTTATTGGTGATTAAAGGGGACGTGCTTTAAGAGGGAGCGGTTAACTCCTGCCAACGTGGGTCAGCGATTGCGCTCACTTCGGTCCGATGCCGGTCCGACTCTGAGTCTTTGTGGGGGCCTCGTTCTCCCTAGGCCCGTGGGCTTGTGTCACGGGCTCGGGCCATTCGGTCGTTTGGCTCGGCCCATCTTGGGGGGTCGTATCAATTGCCCCCATTGCTCGGGCTGTTCGGATTCTGATGGTTCGATCCGAGGGATGCGATCTATGTGGAGTTGACAGACGCATCAGTCGAGGCAATTGCATTGAATGAAGATCATCATAGCACTGCCAGGTTGAAATTCCCTTGCCACTGGGAGAAACATTCGAAGCGTCGTGCCTCGTAGGATGTTGACACGTGTTGTAACGACCCACTCTTGAGGCCCATTACTGTTTGGAACATGCGTGAGTCCTGCTAAGCACCAATGAAGTCATTACAGGCTCTGTTGCAGAAAAGATGCCAAATACTCATACATGAAAATGAAATACAACCTTATTGCAATCAAGAGCGTACAGAAAAGGAAATACAACCAAATACAAATACACACCAAGCAACTCCGATACATCAAATAATAAATACACTTACACTCATACTTAGTAACCAACGTCCTCCTGGTCAAACTCTACAGTAAACTCAGTGTCTGCTGCCTCTGGTGCAACTTCTTCAACCTGTGAAAAATCTGGCAGGTCCATCACAAAAAGAAAGGTCGCCAGGATCAGGCGTAACTCAAAGTATATCTAGCATGGTATTCAAAACAATAAACAAGCATGGCAAACTAGCATAGATTAGAAGTAAAAGAGCATGGAAATAAAATAGAGATACAGCTTTGCAGTTTTACAATTTTCACAATTTATCAGCAATTAAAAGAAACATTTTTATGGATGACAAGGTTACTAGAGTATTACTATGCCTGAACCTAGATCGTGACTTATAAAGCGTAGTACGGTAAGCAACCAAGAGTCCACCTGATACCACGGGTGTGTGTACCCGGGTTAACCCAAATCTGTGCAACAAATACGATACTTGTTCGATATTCTGTGATTCATGTATGTGAATTTGTCACCGACTGGCAGGTCGGGACAACAATAATAAAGATCGAACTGGTCCACACACTTGCTATTATAAGTTACCCCAAACCCCAAGTGTCTGTGTTACCGTATTTGTAATTTACGAGTCATTTCTAGATTGTCACATTTGTCAATCAAGCATGTCACGTAGTCCGATCGATTTCTTTTACGATACTGTGCAATTTAGCTTATCTAACTGTTCAATTGAAAATAAAAGCTTGAAAACCAAAAGAAACTAGTTTAAGCATGCATTTGTTTTTGTCTTTAAAAACCATATCTAGGGTACGATGAGTTACCGATACGCCTGTCGGGAAAAGGCGTGCTTCGATCTGCAGTAGTGATATCTGGTTCAGATGTGTTACAAAGCAAGTTAGCAACACAACTTATAAAAACGTATAACTACACTTGTATTGAAAATAATTTATAATGATATTATTATTACACTAATTATAACTAATAAAATTTTATAATAACTTATGTAATAAATTAACTTAACTTATTTAATTAAATTAACTTACCTTACTTAATAACTAAATAATATAATAAGCTAACTCTTATAACTTAACTTACTTATATTTAAATTACTCACCTCTCAGCTCTCTCTCTCCTTGACCTGTCTCTTCTTCTTCTCCCTTCTTCTTTCGTTCCCCCTTTTTTGTTTACCTTTGTTGCTGGAGAGGGGAGCCAAGGGGTGGCGAGGGGAGCCAAGGGGTGGCAAGGGAAGCTCCAGGCAGCAGCTAGGGCGCGGTAGGGCTCCGGGAGGCGGCTAGGGGGCGCACGCGTGCAAGGGGTGGAGGCGACAGCCTGGGTGGCTAGGGAAAACGGGGGGGGGGGGGGGGGGGGGGGGGGCAGCTAGGGGCGGCGGCGCGTGCATCCATCGACGACGGCGGGTGCTAGGGCACATAGGTGGGCCACGCGCGCGGGGGTGGAGGCAACGAACTGGGCGGCTTGGCCTGGCAGGTGGCGGTGGCAAGGCACAGGGCAGCGCGTGCAAGGGCAGGGCGATGATTCGAAGTGGGGGCAGCGGCTACCTGGGCGATGGGCGGGGTTGATCTGAAGTAGGGGAGGAGGAAGAACGGGAGAGGGGAGGTTGTTGTATGAAATTGGGAAGATTGGAGAATGAATTTCGTGGATTTCAGCTTCAATTTCTCTCTTTCTCCTCTTCAATTTCAATTTTGATTTGAGGAAATTTGTTTGGGGAATTGATTTTGGGATTAAGGAATCTGTATGATTTTGCTGACGATGGTTGTTTGATGTTGTTTGATGAAGGGTATGAAGATGATGAAACTGTGAAAGGGGAATGAAATGTATGTTGAAGCTGATGAATGCTGCAAAGGGAAGATGTTGGTGATCCTTGAAAAAGGAAGAGGCAGGGGACATGGTTGATCCTTAGTCAACAGATTAGGCTTTCATTAATAACGGGGAGAAGAATTTAGCCACGGGGAAATTAAACGTGGAAGGGGTGTTGGGAATTAGGTAAGTTATTAAAAGAGAGGTAATTAATTTTAGTAAATGTAATTGGGAATGGTAATTAGTAAAACAAATTAGCTAAAGTATTAGTTAAGCTATGGTGAAAAATTCTTAAAACAGAGACGCGCTCGCGTCGGCGCGTAGAAAAGAAAACACTCGGATAAAAACACTCGAACAACTGCAGTAAATATGTGCAATCAAAGATGCCTAAAATACAGGTCGTTACATCCTACTCTCCTTAGAATAATTCCGTCCTCGGGATTCTCTACAGGGCTGGGAAAAGGTAGGGGTAACGTTCTCGCATCCCGTCCTCTCGCTCCCAAGTGGATTCTCCTTGCGAGTCGCAACGCCACATCACCCTGACTAGATCAACAGTCCTGTTTCTGAAGGCCTTCTGACATTGCTCTAGGATCTCCATGGGAATAGCAATCTCCAAGTAGTCCGCGACATGACTAGAGTCGCTCACATAGCGACGCAGCAGCGAGATATGGAACACATTGTGCACTCCCTCTAAGGCAGGGGTAATGCAAGCTTGTAGGCCACCTCTCCTACTCGCTCCAGAATATCGAAAGGCCCAATGAATCGAGGACTGAGCTTCCCTCTCTGACCAAAACGAATCAATCCTTGGTTGGGCGAGATCTTCAGAAAAACATGATCACCGAGCTGAAACTCTAGATGTCGACGTTTCGCATCTGCCCAATGCTTGAACCTGTCCTGAGCCAGTTACAGCTTCTCTCTGATGATCCGAACCACATTCACGGCTTCTGTGATTAGCTCAGGACCAACCAACTCTCGATCTCCTACATCGTCCCATCTCAAGGGGATCGGCACTTCGTCCCATACAGTGCCGCACAAGACGCCCTGCCAATGCTAGAATGATAGCTATTGTTATATGCAAACTCCACCAAATGGAGATGGTCTTCCCATGATCCTTTGAAGTCCAGCATGTATACCCGTAGCATGTCTTCAAATATCTGAATAATACGTTCTGACTGGCCATCTGTTTGTGGATGGTAAGCCGTACTAAAACTCAAGTGGGTCCCTAAGCTCTCCTGGAGGCTCCTCCAGAAAAGAGATGTGAATCTGGTGTCTCTATCCGAGACAATGCTAATAGAAACTCCATGTAGATTCACAATTTCATCCATGTACTTCTTGGCCAACACTTCTGTAGACTGGCCTAATCTTAAAGGAATGAAGTGCGTTGTCTTGGTTAATCGATCTACGATCATCCAAACAGCGTCATTATGCTTCGTACTCTTGGGTAGTCCAGTCACGAAGTCCATCGTGATGTTCAGCCACTTCCACTCTGGAATGGACAAGGACTGTAATAAGCCGACGGTCCTATGATGTTTAGCCTTCACCTGCTGGCACATAATACACTTTTCCACGCTCCGTGCGACGCTTCTCTTCATGTCATGCCACCAAGAATATTGTCGCAGATCTATCTTGGTACCTCCAGGATGTATAGAGTATGAAGAACTGTGCGTTCCTCTAACAGCTCCTCTCTAATGGCATCAGACGGTACACAGATCCTGTCTTCAAACCTCAAGGATCCATCTGCATGAATCTTAACCTTTAGTCTCTGGCCTGCTATCACCAGGTCTTTAATCTTCCGCAGCTTCTCATCATCCATCTGAGCATTCTTGATCCTCTCTACCAATGTCGATTAGATATACATGCCCATCAAAGATGCAGTCATCCCTGGTAGAACCACTTGTATACCCATGTCCCGGATCTCTTGTTGCAACCTCCACTGAGTCGTAAGGGTCATCACTGCTGGTAGACGACTCAACGCATTAGGCACGACATTGACTTTTCCATGATGGTACTGAAGGTCAATGTCATAATCCGCCATGAGCTCTATCCATCGTCTCTGACGCATGTTAAGCTCCTTCTGAGTGAAGAGATACTTTAGACTCTTATGATCCAAGAACACCTTCACGTGCTCTCCCAATAGAAAATGCCTCCAAATTGTCAATGCAAAAAATCACTGTTGCTAACTCAAGATCATGAGTGGGGTAGTTCTTCCTATGGATCTTCAATTGCATGGATGCATATGCTACGACTCGACCATGCTGATGTAGCACACATCCAAGTCCTTTACCAGATGCATCACAGAAGACTTCGAATCCTCCTGATCGGTCTTGAATGATCAAAATAGGTGCAGTCGTCAACCTCTTCTTCAGCTCCTAGAAGGCATCCTCACATGCTTTCGACCAAATAAACACCACATCATTTCTTGTCAATCGCGTCATGGCTCCTGCGATCTTCAAGAAGTCTTTGATGAACCTCCGGTAGTAGCTAGCGAGTGCCAAGAAACTTTGAATCTCGGTCACCGTTCGGCGGACTGGCCAGTTTTGAACAGCTGCTACTTTTTCAGGATCAACAACAATCCCTTCTCCTGACACCACGTGGCCTAGGAACGCCACCTTGTTCAGCCAAAACTCACACTTACTAAGTTTGGCATAAAGCTGGTGTCTTCTCAGGGTCTCGAGAACCTTCCTGAGATGTTCTGCATGCTCTACTGCATTCTTCAAGTAGATGAGAATGCCGTCGATGTAGACTACTAGAAACTTGTCCAAGTATTCATACAATACTTGGTTGATAAGACTCATAAATACCACAGGTGCATTGGTTACACCAAACGGCATTACTAAGTACCCATAATGTCTGTATGTGGTCCTGAATGTAGTCTTGGGAACATCTTCGTCTTTCACCTTCACTTGATGGTACCACGTCCTCAGATCCAGCTTCAAATAGACACTAGACCCCCCGAGTTGATCGAAAAGATCGTCGATGCGCGGCAGAGGGTACTTGTTCTTCACTGTGACTTTGTTCAATTCGCGATAGTCGACGTACATACGTAAGGATCCGTATTTCTTCTTCACCAGAAGTATAGGAGATCTCAGGGGGATACACTGGGTTGTATCCATCCCTTATTCAGAAGCTTATCTAGTTGGGCCCGCAATTCTTCTAGCTCAGATGGTGCTAAATGATATGGTCCCTTGGACATCGATTGAGTTCCTGTCATTAGTCCGATGGCAAATTTGAGGGTGCGATCCAGAGGAAAACTTGTAAGGTCGTCTGGAAACACATCCATGAACTCTCGAACCACCTTTGGTATATGGGTTCAGCTTCCATTACGACTGCAACCGCTTCGGCCGACCTGGCTCTGTACTCCACTGGGCCTATCGATCTGCTTCCACTAATGAACTCGAATTTTGGATGATCAGGAATCTCGAAGACTACCTGGTTGAACGGGAGGACGCGCAAGGAGCGCGCCTTCCACTTCCAAGCGTAGGAGTGTCAATGCAATAATAAATAACCGGTGAGTACCGGGTCGGATCATAGGGACAAGTCGTTCTATATTCACAAAATTTGATCGATAAAGAAAAATAATAGCGTGTTACAACTACCTCGCTACGTGGATGGAAGTGTCAGAAAATGTGTAGTGAAACTAAAATCCTAACCTAAATGGGTAGGGTTAGAGAGCCAAATGAGGATTTAGGATAGCAAGGCGAGAGAGCATGGGTTGTGGGTTCATTAAAATTGGTGTTAATCAAGCTTTAATTACCCACATATAACTTAATTGATCAGCAGGCTAAGGAAACTCAATTGGAAAATTTAGCATTAAGGAACACAACAATTAGCAATAGGGATGGATGTATTATCATGGCACTAATCAAATTTAAGCATGGTCTCTTCTCAAAGAGTGTCCACTTGGGTCTTAGCCAATAAAATTGTGCCCTAATAACACATCCAACATTAGCAAGATAATAGGCAAGAGGAAATTTGAACAAAGATTAACATCCAACATTCATGGATCACAACCCACACCAAATCAATACCACACAATCATAGTAAACAAGAGGGAAATTTTATACAAAAGTTTCACCCAAGTTCATTACAACATAGAGACATCAAAATACAAAGGAGAAGAGGAAGGGTTTCACCAAGATCTCCCCAGATGAGCCCTAGCCTCCTCCAATTTGCTCCTCCACCAAGCTTCTCCACCATCCATGGCCTCCAAGCCATACCCCAAGCTTTGGGGAAGAAGAAGACCCCAAAAAAAACCCTAAAAACTGTCCAAAAACTCAAAACAGCCGAGCCCCCGCAAGAAACCCTCTCAGGCCGCAAAATACCAAAAAAACAACAATTGGGTCGAAAACCGGGCTTGCGGGTCGGGCCAGAAGCCGCCCGACCCGCAAAAAACTTTCGCACGCGCCTGGGGCAATTTGAGGCGGGGCCGGGTCAGATCCCGGCCCCGATTCGCCCCGCCCGCTCCTAAGGAGCGGGCGCTGCCAAAATTCGCCCAGCGGGCCGGCCCGTATAAAAAAACTTTTTTTTTAAATTTCTTTTTTTATTAGAAACTAAGCGGCCCAGCAGATTCGAAAGCTGGCCGGCCAGCGGGCCGCCCCGCATACATTGGCTTTTAATATATATTTTTTTGATTTTTTCTTTTAAATAAATCCAGAAATTCCTTTCTACCTCCAATAAATCCCCAAAATTAGCTCCAATCTCCAAAAAAATCTGGAAAAATTCCAGAAAATCTAAAAAAATTTCTAGAAGTGCCTGAAAAATAAGAGGAGTAAAAATTAGTCCATAAAAACCACATTTTATGTATAAAATAGGAATAGGCTTCAATAATTCACGATATCACAAATACGCCCGTTTCAAGCCAAAATTAACATAATATACACATGAAATGCCCAGAAATGGGGGGAAAATATGCAAATTTATATCCCGAATCACTACCCTCCTTCGACAACAATCGATGGTGGCATGAAAAGTTCCCAACGAATCCATCCCTAATACATCACCAAAGTTCGGGATATCTATCATCATGAAGTTAGCGAATAATGCTCGCCCACATATCACCACTGGGCATTGAGAATGCCCACTGGTCGACTTTATCACTCCGCCACCCGTGTTGATGTTCCAACTGGATGCTAAAGGTTTGATAGGAATGGTATGGGTGCGAACGAATCGACTCGCCAGAAAGCAGTGTGATGCTCCCGAGTCGAACAAGGAGAGGGCGGGTTTCCCAGCTACTAGTATGACACCTAGGTTACAAACACTAATCTAAGCAACCAATGCTAATGAAAGAAATAAATTACTAACTATGCAAGAATTATACATGTGATCACTTCACCGGTAGCCTCGGCCTCTTCGACGTTCATAGTGTAAGCATGGCGTTTCGGTGGTGGTTGATGCCTTGTTTGCTGAAACACCCTCTGCTGTGGAGGTAGAGGTGAACATCATGGAGTGTTCCCAGTCGGGGTAGCACGGGGAGTTGGAGCTGGAGCACATGGCTTAAAATGTGGGAAATCCCTAGCCATGTGTCCTGACTCCCCACAAACCAGATAAAGGCCTAAAAGACTTCGACACTCAGACTTGAAGTGTCCAGGCTTCCCACAAAAGTGGCAGACTGGTTAGGCCTGCTGCTATTGCCATGGTTTCTTAAACTGAGTCTGCTGAATAGGACGATGCATCTGTGGCCATCTGCTTGGCCCAGCATGGGTCGGCGGGGACCTCGTAGGGCTGTCAGCCTAAGCTCTTCCTTCGCTTCCTCTTCGACCATCTCATGGTTACGAGCAATGGTCAGAACTGTAGCATGTGTGGTCGGATTAGCAGTAACCATCTTCATCTGAATCTTAATGTTGAGCCCCTGCTGGAATTGCTGGGCTCGAGTCAATGGATCTGCAACTATCTCCGGGGCAAACCTGCTGAGCCTAGAGAACTCAGGGTCATACTGGTCCACAATCATCGAGCCATGCTTCTGGTTGATGAACCTCTTTCTCATCATGATCTTTGCATGTGGCAGGAAGTACTGAGTGTTAAATTTACTGGTAAAGACATCCCACGTAATCGGAAATCCCAAGCAGTCCTCTACCGCCTGTCTCCAGTCTCGAGCACCATCAGCCAGTTGCCTCTTGGTGGTAGCTACATATGCTTCTTCTCAAATCTGAGATGCTCTCAGATCATCAGTGATGCTTCTGAGCCACTCGTCCGCCTGAAGATGGTTTTCAGTCCCAGCAAAGGTCTTCGGGCTCATCCCTCGAAAGTGGTAAGCACTTGGGTCCGCTTTCGGCCCTATAAGTAAAGTATGTCCCAAAGCCTGTCTAAGCTGCTGATGAAGAGCATACATGCCCCGCATGAAATTTTCTGCAGACAATGGTGCAGTCGTGAATGCTGTCGTGTCTGGACCGTTGTTGGGTCCATTACCAGCATCATTCTGGTTGGGACCCCCATTCAGGTGATTTGTCCCCGATCCAAAAGCACTGTCCTTGCTTCCTGAAGTGTTCCTTTCCATTGCTTACCTGCGCTTCATAAGGTTTGATCAGTTCCATTGAGTATTTTTATATCACATTCTGAACTTCATGTACTGTTCATGTGGTATTTAGCACAGACCTGCATGGGCCACCAAACTTGTAAAGACCCACTCCTGGGACCCGTTACTGTTTGGAACATGCGCAATTCCTGCTAGGCACCAATGAAGTCATTACAGACTCTGTTGCAGAAAAGATGCCAAATACGCATACATGAAAATGAAATACAACCTTATTATAATCAGTAGCGCACAGAAAAGGAAATACAACTGAATACAAATACACACCAAGCCACTCTGATATATCAAATAATAAAACACACTCACACTCACACTTAGTAACCAGCGTCCTCCTGGTCAAACTCTACAGCAAACTCAGCGTCTGCAGTCTCTGGTGCAACTTCTTCAACCTGTGAAATATTTGGCGAGTCCACCACAAAAAGAAAGGTCGCCAGGATCAGACGTAACTCAAAGTATATCTAGCATGGTATTCAAAACAATAAACAAGCATGGCAAACTAGCATGGACTAGAAGTAAAAGAGCATGGAAATATAATAGAGATACAGCTTTGTAGTTTTACAACTTTCACAATTTATCAGCAATTAAAAAAACCTTTTTATGGATGACAAGGTTACTAGAATATTACTGTGCCTGAACCTAGATTGTGACTTATAAAGCATAGTACGGTAAGCAACCAAGAGTCAACCTGATACCACGGGTGTGCGTACCCAGGTTAACCCAAATCTGTGCAACAAATACGATACTTGTTCGATATTCTGTGATTCATGTCTGTGAATTTGTCACCGACTGGCGGGTCAGGACAACAACAACAAAGATCGGACTGGTCGCTCCCGCACACTTGCTATTATAAGTTACCCCAAACCCCAAGTGGTGTGTTACCATATTTGTAATTTACGAGTCATTTCTAGATTGTCACATTTTTCAGTCAAGCATGTCACGTAGTCCGATCGATTTCTTTTACGATACTGTGCAATTTAGCTTATCTAACTATTCAACTGAAAATAAAAGCTTGAAAACAAAAAGAAACTAGTTTAAGCATGCATTTATTTTTGTCTTTAAAACCCATATCAAGGGTACGATGAGTTGCAGATACGCCTGTCGGGAAAAGGCGTGCTTCGATCTATGATAGTGATACCTGGTTCACATGTGTTACAAAGCAAGTTAGCTACACAACTTATAACAACGTATAACTACACGTGTACTGAAAATAATTTATAATAATATAATATTATTATTACACTAATTATAACTAATAAAATTTTATAATAACTTCTGTAATAAATTAACTTAACTTATATAATTAAATTAACTTAACTTACTTAATAATTAACTTATATAATAATCTAACTCTTATAACTTAACTTACTTTTATTTAAATTACTCGCCTCTCAGCTCTCTCTCTCCCTCCCTGACCTGTCTCTTCTTCTTCGCCCTTCTTCTTTCGTTCCCCCCTTTTTTGTGTACCTTTGTTACAGGAGATGGGAGACAGGGGGCGGCAAGGGAAGCTCCGAGCGACAGCTAGAGCGCGGTAGGGCTCCGGGCGGCGGCTAGGGGGGCGCACGCGTGCAAGGGGTGGAGGCAGCGACCTGGGTGGCTAGGGCACATGGGGGGCTGGGCGGCTAGGGGCGACGGTGAACGCATCCATCGGCAATGGCGGGTACTAGGGCACATGGGTGGGCCACGCGCACGGGGGTGGAGGCGGCGAACTGGGCGGCTTGGCCTGGTAGGCGGCAGCGAAAAGGCACAGGGTAGCGCACGCAAGGGCAGGGCGACGATTCGAAGTGGGGGCAGCGGCTACCTGGGCGATGGGCGGGGCTGATCTGAAGTAGGGGAGGAGGAAGAACGGGAGAGGGGAGGTTGTTGTATGAAATTGGGAAGATTGGAGAATGAATTTCGTGGATTTCAGCTTCAATTTCTCTCTTTCTCCTCTTCAATTTCAATTTTAATTTGAGGAAATTTGTTTGGGGAATTGATTTTGTGATGAAGGAATCTGTATGATTTTGCTGACGATGGTTGTTTGATGTTGTTTGATGCAGGGTATGAAGATGATGAAACTGTGAAAGGGGAATGAAATGTATGTGGAAGCTGATGAATGCTGCAAAGGGAAGATGTTGGTGATCCTTGAAAAAGGAAGAGGCAGGGGACATGGTTGATACTTAGTCAACAGATTAGGTTTTCATTAATAACAGGGAGAAGAATTTAGCCACGGGGAAATTAAACGTGGAAGGGGTGTTGGGAATTAGGTAAGTTATTAAAAGAGAGGTAATTAATTTTAGTAAACGTAATTGGGAATGGTAATTAGTAAAACAAATTAGCTAAAGTAATTAGTTAAGCTATGGTGAAAAATTCTTAAAACAGAGACGCGCTCGCGTCGGCGCGTAGAAAAGAAAACACTCGGATAAAAACACTCGAACAACTGCAGTAAATATGTGCAATCAAAGACGCCTAAAATACAGGTCGTTACACATGTACACAGGTGGATGGCTCGCGATGGAGCGGAGGGTTTTGGGGGAGCGGTATAAAGGGGAGCGGTTGTCTTGCGGACGAAGGCTCTGCCTTTTCAACAGTGTCTTATCCTCCCTCATCCCATGTGTCTGCCTCAGATTTTCTCTACGCCGCGTTATGTGTCCCCGATGTCATCCTCTTCTGCCTCTGGTGTAGGTTAGCTGGCTGCTGCCATCGCATCCGTTCAGCCCCGAAGATCGGTCACGGAGATCCGCTGCCATGGGGGTGACCTCTCTGGGGTGCCTTCCGATGTGATGGAGTGGCCGTCGGTGGTATGTGCTACCTCGATCAGGTCGCTACGCACCAAGTATCTCCTCCCCCTATGTCACGCCTGGGCCCCTGAGAAGGATGAGAGGGTCTGCTTCCCGGGCCATCGGGAAGTCGGGGTGTATGAACAGAGCTTCAGGTTTGGGCTTTGATTCCCCCTCCACCCCTTAGTCGTCGTGTTTCTGAGGGCCTATAGGCTTGCCATGTGCCAGTTTTGCCTCAATGCCGTCGGGTCTCTAGTGGGGTTCTTCGTGCTCTGAATGCTCAATAGGATAGAGTCGACCCTTCGCCTTTTTGCCCAATTTTTCCGCATGAGTCATCATAAGTCGGGTGCCTGGCTTTACATCAGTGCCCGTCCGAAGAAGAGCTTGGTGTTGGGGTTACCAACTTCCCTGAAGCATTAGAAGGGGGGGTATGTCTTCGTGGGCTTCCCTACAGAATTGGATTTCCCGGTCCGATGGGGGGAAACGAGCTTACTGACCCTTGAGGTGGGGGGTCTCACTGATGCAGAGGTCAAGGCGGTCGACACCTTGTTAGCTATCCCTGTCGTCGATCGAAAGATTGACATCCTCTTCTCGAACCACGCTATGAGGATGACCGTGTGGCCCATCGGTGAGTCTTCTCGGAACCCTTTGTTCGGAGTGCTTATCAGGCGAATCCCGCTCAAGTAAGATTGTCTCCTTAACCTATCCTTTTTTGCAGGCAGGTTCAGCCAGGGCCCTTCTCAGCCCTCTATTCCAGCCTCTGTGCCTGATCCCAGCCCACGGAGGGGGATCATGTTTTGGAGGTTCAAGGAAGCCGCACGCTGGTCTCCCAGAGTAGGCACAAAGCGGACGAGGGAGCGAGTGCCCCCGGTCTAGGGAGGGGGCGAGCGGAAGAAAACCCGGGCGCGTGTTGGAGACACTCCCCCCCTTGACGCTCCTGTCCAGCCTCGCCAGACGAGGGACAAGTGGCCATGGGGTGGCCCCTCACCTTCCTGCTTAGGGCCGCTCACGAAGGACTACGAGCGGTCCTTGTGCATGTTTAGGTCGGTCGAGGCCGATCTATCGTGGTCGGGAGAGGGGTTGCTCAGTCCTTGCTTTCCTGTGGGGCTAAAGGAGTCCGACTTCTCCGATTGCTTGGTCACGGCTCGGCTAGCTGAGAACTGTTGCCTGCCCCAGGACCAATCCGTACTGGATGGGGTGTGAGGTGACAGACTCGTAGCCTTCATGATACAGGCTGGCCAGCAGGTAAGGTCTTTTATGGCAGCGTACATTGCCCTTTGTAGGCGCCTCTAACCTACGTCTTTCTGGCGCAGTTGTCCTCGGTCGGCCTTTCAATGAGGTGCCAGTTCGTGGCGCTTGCGGATGCAAAGGCGGGTCTCACCCAGAAGCCATCAATGGGGGAGGATGCCGATGAGGCGGCCCAGGAGGCCGAGGTGCATGCCAGATCGTTGGAGACCTGAATTGCCGAGCTGTCGACCGACCTGGAGAGGTCGGATGTCGATAGGGCTTTAGCACTGGCCGTGAAATTGAAGGCCGATGAGAGGGTTGATGAGCTGGAGAAGGCCACCGAGGTACGAGAGTTTGGTGGTCCAATGGAGTGGACCGAGGGCAAGGAGCTCGATGGGCTACTGGAGGCAGTGGAGGAGAGGGAGCACGTTCTCCTGGCCAGGCTCAACACAAGCTCCCAGGAGAGCAAGAAAGAGCTGGTGTGGCATCTGCATCAGGTCACCGCCCTCAAGGCCCGGATTAAGGAGCTAGAGGCAATGGACCCTACATAAATCGCCAAGGAGGCCGTGGATGAGTTTGCCATGACCTTTGTCGTCGCGAGGATGTACGAGGCATTCGAGAGGGGGTTCACCCGTTGCTGGAGCGAGATCCAGCGGAGATTCCTGCATTCAGAGGTCTCGTTGGAGGAGCTCCGGATGGATTCCGAGGGCAAGGAGGAGATCGATGCCGGACCGCCCTAAGGGTGCTGATCAGCCGAATGACGTTCCTGTAGATACCCGACCGCCCTGGAAGGAGGAGGGGCTTAGCCCATTTAGCTTTTCCCCTACTTGTCTTGTCTCTTTGTACATGACCTTTGGCTTTTTGCCGGTTTCTGTAACATACAAGTTTACGCCGACCATATTTATAAAGCTTTTCCTTTTGTGTTTTTTGTGTTGTGGTGATATGCCCCCTCCGGCATTGCTGGTCAGGATATTTGAGCAGACGGGCTTGGGGGAATCGCGTCAGCTTGCTTGATGATCGGTCCGTTGGGCCGATGCCAAGGGAGTGCCCCAGGCTTACGGTCGAACAGGTGGTCGGCCTGCCGAGTGCTTGCCCTCGGCCTTATGGTCGGACAGGAATTTGGTCAGCCAAGAGGTTGTCCTTGGCCTTATGGTTGAACGGGTGATCGACTTACTGGGGGACTTGTGCCCAGCTTTACGGGCGATCAGTCGATTAGCCTGCTGGGGGAGTTGCCCCCAGCCTTACGGTTGATCGGATGATCGGCCCACGGGGGGGTTGCCCTAGCCTTATAGTCGACCATGTTGGTCAGCCAGCTAGGGGAGCTACCACCAGGCTTACGGTCGGTCGATGGATTGGCCTGTTTGGGGAGTTTTCCTAGCCTTACGGTCGAGCCGGTGATCGGCCCACTGGGGGAGTCACCAACAGCCTTACAGTCGATTGGTGGATCGGCCCGCTGGGGGAGTTTCCCACAGCCTTACAATCGAGCCGGTGATCGGCCTGCTGGGGAAGTCGCCCCCAGCCGTACGATCGATGGATGGATCGGCCCGCTGGGGTAGTTACCTTCAGCCTTTCGGTCGAGCCGGTGATCGTCCCGCTGGGGGAGTCGCCCCAACCTTACGGTCGATCGGCGGATCGTCCCACTGGGGGAGTTGCCCCTAGCCTTATGATCGTGCCGGTGTTCGGCCTGCTGTGGAAGTCGTCCCTAGCCATACGATCGATCGATGGATCGGCCTGCTGGGGGAGTTGCCCCCAGCCTTACGGTCGAGCCGGTGATTGGCCTGCTGGGGGAGTCACCCCAGCCTTACGATCGGTGGATTGGCCCGCTGGGGGAGTTGCCCCAGCCTTACGACCGAGTCGATGATCGGCCTGCTGGAAGAGTTGCCCCAGTCTTACGGCCGAGCCGGTGAGCAGTCTACTGGGGGAGTTTCCCCCAGCTGGGTCTGAGAAACGACTAGATGCAGAAGGAACTCTTCATTCATGATCGTTTTCTTCTTTCAGTACATTCACGTAGATCGGGGGAGGGGGAAGTGTTGTACACACTCACTGATAGTACTTGCGGAGGTGCTCTGCGTTCCAGGTGTGGGTTAGCACCTTCCCTAGAGTAAAGAGCCGGTATGTGGTAGGGCCGAGGGTCTCGGTGACCTTATAGGGCCCTTCCCATTTAGCAGCAAGTTTCCCTTTACGGGCGACCTCCGGGTTAAAAATCGTTTTCCTGAGGACCAGACCCCTTGGTGAAAATTTCTTCCTTTGACCTGGGAGTTGTAGTAGTAGGCCACCCGGTGTTTTTGTCGGACGATGGAGGCCAAGGCTTGGTTTCACCGTTCGTCCACGAGCTCTAAGTTGAGCTCCAAACCCTCCGAGTTTCTCTCTTCGTCGAAATGTCTGAGGCGGAGGGACTCCTCACCCACCTCAACAGGCACAACCGCTTCGGTGCCATAGGCAAGCATGAAGGGGTCTCTCCCGTGGCCTCCTTATGGGTCGCCTGGTTTGACCAGAGTATCTCAGGGAGTTCCTCCGGCCATTTTCCCTGTGCCTCCGTCACTTTCTTGCGAAGTGGCTCGATAATGCATTTGTTTACGGTTTCGGCCATCCCATTAGTCTGGGGGTGTGCCACGGAGGCAAACAAAAGCTTGATCTTCCACTGCCCGTAGAAATCTTTGAATTCCACAGAATCGAACTGCTTCCCATTGTCAGTGACGATGGATCGAGGAATCCCGAACTTGGAGATGATGGAGTTCCATACGAAGCTCTTTGCATTCTTCCAGGTGATGGTGGCCAGCGGCTCGGCCTCGATTCACTTGGTGAAGTAGTCCACCGCCATGATCAGGTATTTTCTCTGTCCTCTCTCGGAGGTGAAGGGCCCGAGGATGTCCAAAACCCACTTGGCGAATGGAACGTGGCTGATTATCGGGACGAGTTTTGATGGGTGAGATGAGCCGAGCTTGGCGAACTGTTGGCATTCCGGACACTTCTGAACATAATCAGTTGAGTCATTGATCAAGGTCGGCCAGTAGTATCCTTGCCCCAAGATTTTGATGGTGTAACGACTGGTTTTTCATGTATGGATTTTATTATATATATATATATAAATATATATATATATATATATATATATATATATATATATATATATATATATATATATATATATATATATATATATATATATATATGGTTGCTTCTTCTTGATTGTGATTTCCATTTCCGTCTCCGTAGTTTTCATTTTCGTTCGTTTCGTCGTGATTCTCTAGATTCTTCCGTCGGTCGCCGTGTTTGAAGTAAGTCATTCGTGACGGGCTTCATATCGGTCATATCTTATTGTTAGATCAAGCCTAGGAGTCTTAGGAATCGATCCCGGAGCTTCGCGCTCCATTTCGGAACTTTTGATGCACGTTAGCTGGTATAAGAAGGGGCACCGACCGACTAGATGACGATCCAGTCGGTCGGAAAACCTTCTTGAACCGACTAGTTGGCTTTGTAAATTTCCCAGGAGTTACTGTTTATCGTTAGTCGGTCTAAGAACGTTGGTCGACCGACTAGGTTGCAAACTAGTCGGTCAGCAATGCTTCTTTAACCGACTAACTCTTTAATTATTTTTGACACCAGTTACTGTTTACTCTTAGTCGGTCCAAGAACGTTCATCGACCGACTAGATGTCAAACTAGTCGGTCAGTAATTGTTCTTTGATCGACTAAATCTAAATCCTAATTTTCGTCTGGGTTACTGTTTACACTTAGTCGGTCTGCGTTGGTCAACCGACCGACTAGTTCCCAAACTAGTCGGTCAGTGGTTGTTCTTTGACTGACTAACCAGTGCTGTAAACCCTAGTTTTGCCCTAGCCGCCACCAAACTCTATAAATACCCCTCCAAATGTTTTCTTCTCCTCCCTCATGACCTAAAACCCTAATTTCTCCCCCATTGAGCCCCCATCTTCCTCAAACCATTAATCCTTCATCCCAAGCTCATCCTTCATCATCCACACCCTTACTTAACACTTTCCACCTTCCATCTTCCCCAAACCTTCATCAAACCCCCAAAACCCACATCAAAACCCATTTCTCCAGATTTTTCCCTCATTTCCAGATCTGAGCCGGATCGCTCTTCCGTTGCCGCGGTTGCTCGGCATCGTTCCTTCGCTTCTTCACGGTAATACTCGATTCCTTTAGTTTTAGCATAACCCACATTGACATTGTGAAACCATAATAAAATGGATTATTAGATGATTAGGGTTCTAATAAGAAACCAATTTAGGATCATTGTGCTAATGATTGTTTTGCCATGACAGTGATCCATTCCATAGTTAGCTAATGTGACGATCTTCATTGCTCGTCAATCCCGGTATCAGGCAAGTGAAACTTGCATCTCTTGATTTGGGCCATGTCTTAGGCCATTACCTTGCTTTAGCGTAAAAGAGACTAGACTGTGAAAGGATAGCCGTCTAGACGCCTTTGACCTAGCTTGACAACGAAGCTTGGTCCGTCACCCTCATCATGCTTGTATGCCACGTTTACTTTCCCTTAACGGTACGCGTATTAACTGTTCATGTCATCCATGCATCCTTAACTGCTATTGCATTTTAACTGCCATGTTTAATTTAAATTAACGGTACGCGAATATGTTCATGTCATTGCATTTTGCCTGTCACGTTTAAATACAATTAACGGTACGCGAATATCTGCTCATGTCATTGCATGCTTGAATACTCATCGTGATTGCGTAGCTTCGCTACATACTTGTACTATTTGTTCCGGCTAGGCACCCACCTTGCGTGGGCACAATCCTATGCCAAATACACTTTCTGGCTCGTGTTCCAGAAGACGAGCTCAACACAGCCTGTGGGCAATAGGGCACTCGTTGAGTGATCCCTTGTACTTGATACTTGAACACAGCCTGCGGGCAATAGGGCACTCGTTGAGTGATCCCTTGTACTTGTACTTGTTACTTGACAATACTTGTCACATTTACCACTTGCTACTTGTACCTTACTTTACTTGTTACCATCTTACTTTACTTGCCATGCACCATATTTTAACTGCTAGGTTGCTAATTTACCTTTCTTTCCGTTTCCTTGCACAAGTCTTTCGACTTGCTGACATGTGCCCCTTTTCTCTTTTGGGTGACACATGTTAGAGCCCGAGCCTGAGTTACTTGTTGAGGACGCGGTGTTCGCTGACGCTGAGTCAGAACCCGCGTTGATCGAGGACTTCGTTGACACTGGAGGTCAGTCTTAGTGTCTACGTTTAGCTTCTTTGTTAGACTGCTTAGTTGTCGGTGCGTGGCACCTAGTTTGATACTCTGTTATGTTGTGTTTTGTTTGGCCTTGTTCTGGGCCTTAGACTCTCTCCTGTTAGCCTGGTGGCTTTTCTGTGATGTTGAATATTTTATGGACAAACTTTGGGATTGGCTATTTCATATCCGTCTCATTTTATTATTATTATTGTTGTTGTTCCATTTGCGTTTACAGGGACCTGCTTATACTAAATTGACACCTATCAGGCGTGCAGCTTCACAGCTCCACGCTTGAGCGGACCTTCTCACGTCTCGCCTCCATTTTAGGGAAGCGGGGCGTGACAGGTTTTAGTGGTGGCCCATGCAGGTCTCTCTGTAACTGAAATTATCAGGATAACGATAATAATTTAAGATTGTCCACCAAATACGTTCGATATCCAAGTCATAAGCTATGAGTCTAATCTGCTTCGTTTTCTGTGTCACTAGATGGCAGGAAGGCGATTCACCCGTGGTGGAGGTAGTGGTGCGCCCCCTCATGATGAGGAGCCTGAGCGGGAACCCACCAATGGAGAGATGATGCGGATGATGATCCAGATGATGCAAGTGCAGCAGGGCGTGCTCCTGCAAGTCCAGAATGCTCCACTTGCTCGAGCTGCCCGGGCACTTCCGGATGCCCCTCGCTCCGAGCCGAGAGCGAAGAAATTTCGGGAGCTGGGTCCCGCATATTTTGATGGGTTTGAGGGTCCTCTGGCTACCGATGAGTGGATTCGGAACATTGAGGATAACCTGGCAATGGCAAATATTAACCCGGCTGGATGGGTTGATTTGGCTAAGAGGCAGCTGAAGGACAATGCCAGAAACTGGTGGGATGCTGAAGAGAAGATGCTGGTGGAGCCGATAGTTTGGGCTACCTTTAAGTCCAGATTTGATGGAGAGTTCTTCCCGAAGGCTGCTAGGTAGGTGATGCTGCAGCGCTTCATAGATCTGAAGCAGGGGAGCTTGTCGGTGGATCAGTACCACCAAGAGTTCACGAGGCTCGGTCGGGTTGCACCTAAGATGGTGCAAGATGCCGATGAGAAAGCTCAGCGATTTCTTTAGGGACTTGCCTTGGAGCTTCAGAGCTTTGTGACCTCTTCTGACCCGGAGACATATCAGAAGGTTCTGATTGCTGCGAGGCGGCAAGAGTTGAATTTGAACCAGAGGAAGGGACATGTTTCAGGAGCTGGGAAGAGGCCTATGGAGCAGGCCAGGGCGGTGGTTAGGTCTGGTTTCAAGCCTAATCATCCGGTGCAGTTCAAGAGGCCAGGAGGGCCTATTCTGAAGACTTGCCATTTCTGTGGCAAGACTGGACACCTCAGGGATCAGTGTAGGAGGTTCTTGGGACAGTGTATTGTCTGCGGAGATCCTGCCCATTCCATCAGAGAGTACCAGAGGTCGAAGCAGCCTTGGCGGGGACCTATTGCAGCACAGCCGTTGCAGCAGCGAGCTCCTATGCCTGCTGGACGTGGAGCGCCTCTTGTTCCATAGAGACAGGCCTTTCGGCAGGCTGTTCCGCCGAGAGGGCAGGCCTTTCTGATGACTGAGGAGGAGAGCATGGCCGTGGATGAGGTTATTACATGTAACGCTCGTTCTAGCTATTTTTCTTTCTTAGTTAGTTTGATTGTTGATTATGTTGGTTGCTTACTCATGCTTGTTGCTAGAGTAGGATTTGATTGTTAGATTGTTTGCTAGGTGTGGTTTTGGTTTGCTCATTTCCTGCACGAGTCCTCTTTGACTCAGGTGCGTCGATGTGCATTTTGGCCCGGAGCTTCGTGGAGAAGCATTCCTTGTCGACGTCCTCTCTTCCTAAGAGTTGGAATATCGTCACAGGGAACGGTGTGGTCTCGGTGCATCGTGGGTGCAATTCTTGTCCGTTGGTGGTTTGTGGACGTGAGCTTTGTGCTGATTTCATTGTCCACGACATCATCAACTACGATGCGGTCATTGGGATGGATTGGCTTGCGAGATTCTATGCTACGATTGACTGTCGGAGGAAGAAGG
This sequence comes from Scilla litardierei, assembly GCA_030789695.1. Lineage (NCBI taxonomy): Eukaryota > Viridiplantae > Streptophyta > Magnoliopsida > Asparagales > Asparagaceae > Scilla > Scilla litardierei. The sequence continues at coordinate 120,327,728 of CM061139.1, read as the reverse complement.
TGGTGTTCGAGATTCCCAGACATCCAGTATTTGAGTTCAGTCGTGGTAGCAGTTCGCTGGGTCCGGTCAGATTTCGGGCCAGACCGGTGGAGGTTGTGGATATGCAGATGGAGTTGGAGAGGCCAGCTGTGGTGCGAGATTTTGATGACGTCTTCCCCGAGGAGATGTCTGGATTGCCGCCTGATCGAGCTTTGGAGTTTTCTATTGATCTTATTCCAGGTGCGCAGCCCATTTCGAAGGCACCATATCGTATGGCGCCAGCAGAGTTGGAGGAGTTGCGTAGGCAGTTGGATGAGCTTATGCAGAAGGGTTATATCAACCCTAGTGTGTCTCCATGGGGAGCACCGGTGCTGCTGGTGAAGAAGAAGGATGGTTCGCGTCGCATGTGCATGGACTATCAGGAGCTGAATGCGGTGACTATTAAGAATAAATACCTGTTGCCTCGCATCGACGATATCTTTGATCAGCTGGGAGAATCGAGGGTGTTTTCTAAGTTGGATTTGAGGAGTGTGGCTCGGAGTGTAGCCAGGTGTTTGGTTTGCCAGCAAGTGAAGGCGGAGCATCAGTGTACGGCAGGGTTGCTGCAACCGCTTCCGATTCCGGAGTGGAAATGGCAACACATCACTATGGATTTCGTGACTGGACTACCTCGGAGTCTGAAGCAGAATGACGCGATTTGGGTGATCGTAGATCGATTGACCAAATCCGCGCACTTTATTCCATTCCGAGTGGGACAGTCCACTGAGGCGCTAGCGAGGAGATATATGGAGGTAAATTCTTTTACTCTCCGTTTTTATTTCCTTTCCTAGTTTGGATAGTGATGTAACGTGAATCGTGCAGGAGGTCGTGCGACTTCACGGAGTCCCCGTAAGCATTGTGTCGGACAGGGACACGAGGTTCACATCTCAGTTCTGGCAGAGTTTGCAGAAGAGCTTGGGTACACGTCTGAGTTTCAGCACGGCGTACCATCCGCAGACGGATGGCCAGTCCGAGAGGACAATTCAGATTTTGGAAGACATGCTGAGGGCGTGCATGTTGGATTTCAAGGGTTCGTGGGAGGACCATCTACACTTGGTGGAGTTCTCTTACAACAACAGCTACCAGGCGTCTATTGGCATGGCGCCTTTCGCCGCATTGTATGGGAGGAAATGTCGATCGCCATTGAGTTGGGATGACGTTGGTGATAGGGAGCTGTTGGGACCTGAGATGATTGTGGAGGCTGTGGAGGTTGTCAGAAATATTCGGGAGAGGTTGAGGATTGCTCAGGACCGTTTTAAGCATTGGGCGGATGCTAAACGTTGTCCTTTGGAGTTTCAGCCGGGCGATCATGTGTTTCTGAGGATTTCCCCGAATCGTGGAGTGATTCGTTTTGGGAAGCGAGGGAAGTTGAGCCCGCGATACATTGGACCGTTTGAGATTCTGGAGAGAGTTGGCGAGGTAGCTTATCGCTTAGCCTTGCCACCATGTTTGGAAGGAGTTCACGATGTTTCCATGTGTCGCAGCTTCGTCGATACATTAGCGATCCATCTCATGCTGTGGATTTCTCGGAGATTACCGTTCGCCCAGATTTGACATATGACCAGCATCCAGTGCAGATTCTGGACAGGCGTCAGAAGTCACTTCGGAACAAGGTTGTCAATCTTGTGAGGGTGATGTGGCGACACGGCTCGCCTGGAGAGTCTGCCTGGGAGAATGAGGATGAGATGCGAGAGCGCTACCCACTTTTGTTCCCGGACACGTGAGTGTTGGGAATTCCGAGGACGGAATTTTTCTTAAGTTGGGGAGGATGTAACGACTGGTTTTTCATGTATGGATTTTATTATATATATATATATATATTTGGTTGCTTCTTCTTGATTGATATTTCCATTTCCGTCTCCGTAGTTTTCATTTTCGTTCGTTTCGTCGTGATTCTCTAGATTCTTCCGTCGGTCGCCGTGTTTGAAGTAAGTCAATCGTGACGGGCTTCATAACGGTCATATCTTATTGTTAGATCAAGCCTAGGAGTCTTAGGAATCGATCCCAGAGCTTCGCGTTCCATTTCGGAACTTTTGGTGCACGTTAGCCGGTATAAGAAGGGGCACCGACCGACTAGATGATGATCCAGTCGGTCGGAAAACCTTCTTGAACCGACTAGTTGGCTTTGTAAATTTCCCAGGAGTTACTGTTTATCGTTAGTCGGTCTAAGAACGTTGGTCGACCGACTAGGTTGCAAACTAGTCGGTCAGCAATGCTTCTTTAACCGACTAACTCTTTAATTATTTTTGACACTAGTTACTGTTTACTCTTAGTCGGTCCAAGAACGTTCATCGACCGACTAGATGTCAAACTAGTCGGTCAGTAATTGTTCTTTGACCGACTAAATCTAAATCCTAATTTTCGTCTGGGTTACTGTTTACACTTAGTCGGTCTGCGTTGGTCAACCGACCGACTAGTTCCCAAACTAGTCGGTCAGTGGTTGTTCTTTGACCGACTAACCAGTGCTGTAAACCCTAGTTTTGCCCTAGCCGCCACCAAACTCTATAAATACCCCTCCAAATGTTTTCTTCTCCTCCCTCATGACCTAAAACCCTAATTTCTCCCCCATTGAGCCCCCATCTTCCTCAAACCATTAATCCTTCATCCCAAGCTCATCCTTCATCATCCAAACCCTTACTTAACACTTTCCACCTTTCATCTTCCCCAAATCTTCATCAAACCCCCAAAACCCACATCAAAACCCATTTCTCCAGATTTTTCCCTCATTTCCAGATCTGAGCCGGATCGCTCTTCCGTTGCCGCGGTTGCTCGGCATCGTTCCTTCGCTTCTTCACGGTAATACTCGATTCCTTTAGTTTTAGCATAACCCACATTGACATTGTGAAACCATAATAAAATGGATTATTAGATGATTAGGGTTCTAATAAGAAACCAATTTAGGATCATTGTGCTAATGATTGTTTTGCCATGACAGTGATCCATTCCATAGTTAGCTAATGTGACGATCTTCATTGCTCGTCAATCCCGGTATCAGGCAAGTGAAACTTGCATCTCTTGATTTGGGCCATGTCTTAGGCCATTACCTTGCTTTAGCGTAAAAGAGACTAGACGGTGAAAGGATAGCCGTCTAGACGCCTTTGACCTAGCTTGACAATGAAGCTTGGTCCGTCACCCTCATCATGCTTGTATGCCACGTTTACTTTCCCTTAACGGTACGCGTATTAACTGTTCATGTCATCCATGCATCCTTAACTGCTATTGCATTTTAACTGCCATGTTTAATTTAAATTAACGGTACGCGAATATGTTCATGTCATTGCATTTTACCTGTCACGTTTAAATACAATTAACGGTACGCGAATATCTGCTCATGTCATTGCATGCTTGAATACTCATCGTGATTGCGTAGCTTCGCTACATACTTGTACTATTTGTTCCGGCTAGGCACCCACCTTGCGTGGGCACAATCCTATGCCAAATACACTTTTTGGCTCGTGTTCCAGAAGACGAGCTCAACACAGCCTGCGGGCAATAGGGCACTCGTTGAGTGATCCCTTGTACTTGATACTTGAACACAGCCTGCGGGCAATAGGGCACTCGTTGAGTGATCCCTTGTACTTGTACTTGTTACTTGACAATACTTGTCACACTTACCACTTGCTACTTGTACCTTACTTTACTTGTTACCATCTTACTTTACTTGCCATGCACCATATTTTAACTGCTAGGTTGTTAGTTTACCTTTCTTTCCGTTTCCTTGAACAAGTCTTTCGACTTGCTGACATGTGCCCCTTTTCTCTTTTGGGTGACACATGTTAGAGCCCGAGCCTGAGTTACTTGTTGAGGACGCGGTGTTCGCTGACGCTGAGTCAGAACCCGCGTTGATCGAGGACTTCGTTGACACTGGAGATCAGTCTTAGTGTCTTCGTTTAGCTTCTTTGTTAGACTGCTTAGTTGTCGGTGCGTGGCACCTAGTTTGATACTCTGTTATGTTGTGTTTTGTTTGGCCTTGTTCTGGGCCTTAGACTCTCTCTCCTGTTAGCCTGGTGACTTTTCTGTGATGTTGAATATTTTGTGGACAAACTTTGGGATTGGCTATTTCATATCCGTCTCATTTTATTATTATTATTGTTGTTGTTCCGTTTGCGTTTACAGGGACCTACTTATACTAAATTGACGCTTATCAGGCGTGCAGCTTCACAGCTCCACGCTTGAGCGGACATTCTCACGTCTCGCCTCCATTTTAGGGAAGCGTGGCGTGACAGATGGCGACCGTCCTGCCCCCGTGGTGGTTTCCGCAGATCCCTTCATGGACCTCCCGGATTACGTAGTCGGGTTTCCGCGGACTGAGGCACTTGAGTAGGGAGGACATCGGTCTTTGTACAGTGCCTTCTGTATAGGACTCCCTCGTGGAGCACGCACCAGAGGGCTTTTTGTTCCAGCACGTGACGCTCGTCTTGGTCTGTCGGGACGTCTCCTGTGGATAGGTACCGCACGATTGGATCCATCCATATGGGTTCTGCGTCGATGACCATCTAGGTAACGTTGTATCACATCTTCCCAAGCCTCGTAATTCCCTTGCAGCCGGTTGATGATGAGTTTGGAATCGATAAGGAGGCATACAGAGTCTGCTCCCAGGGCCCGAGCTAGCTTCAGGTCATTGATGGCGGCCTCCTACTCGGCCACGTTGTTGGTGGCCGGGAACTCGAATCGGAGTGCATACTCGATGGTGTGTCCGTCGGGGGACCGGATGACGATACCGGCCTCGCTCCCCGCCCGGGTCATCGAACCATCTATATGGACTACCCATGCATCTTTGTCACCTGGTTGACTGGTAAGAACGACATCAGCCAAAAGGAAAGACAAAGGTTGAGGCGTTACCATGTTCGGGTCCGCATCCTTGGGGGGCGTTCCTCCATTAATGGTGCATTTGGCGATGAAGTCTACCAGTGCATGTTCCTTGATGGCCGTCCATGGCTTATATCGGAGGCCGAACTCGCCTAGCTCTACTCTCCAATTCAGCATCCTCCCCATCTGATCGAACCTCTTAAGGTTTTGCTCGAGCTGAAAGTCGGTTAGGACCAGGATCGTGTGGGCTTGGAAGTAGGGACAGAGTCGTCGCACCGAGAGCACAAGGGCATAAGCAAGTTTCTCCATGGGGCTGTACTGGCCCTTAACATCCCTCAGGATTTGGCTAGTATAGTACATCGGCCTTTACACCCTGTCGTCTTCCCTGATCAGCAGCGAGCTCACCGCTTCTCCGGTGCTGGCCAAGTAAAGGCTCAGCGATTCCCCCTCCCTGGGTTTGGAGAGGAGTGGAGGACTGCAGAGGTATTCCTTCAGCTCGACAAACTCTCGATCGCAGCTCTCGTCTCACTCCACAGCCTTCCTCTTCTCGGTGGGTTCAACGGGAGCCTTTCTCAGGGTCCTAAAGAAGGAGAGAGATCTCTTCGTGGATTTGGACAGGAAGCACCCAGAGCAGCAATCCGCACGTTCAGCCTCTGCAGCTTTTTGATCGTCGTCAGCTCCCTCATGTTGACCAAGGCCTCGATCTTGTTGGGGTTGGCTTTAATGCCACGGTTGGTGATCATAAAGCCCAGAAATTTTCCGGACCTCACCCTGAACGTGCATTTAGTGGGATTGTACCGGATGTTGTGCCTTCGCAGCTGCTCGAAAGTCTCTCGAAGGTCAGCAATATGGTCGGTGGGGTCCCTGGACTTGACCAGCATGTCGTCCACGTAGACCTCGAGGGTCCTCCATATCTGGGAGCTGAAAACCCTGTTGACCATCCTTTGGTAGGTCGCCACTGCATTCTTCAGGCCGAAGGGTATCTTCTTGTAGCGGAAGGTCCCCCGGTCGGTGATGAATACCGTTTTCTCTTCGTCTTTCGGGTCCATTTGGACCTGGTTGTACCCGGAATAAGCGTCCATGAAGCTGAGCATCTTGTAGCCCGAGGCATTGTCCACGAGATGGTCGATGCGGGGCAGCGGGTAGCTGTCTTTGGGGCAATCCTTGTTGAGATCGGTGAAGTCCATGCATATTCGCCACTTACCGCTAGACTTCGTCACCATCACAACGTTGGCTAGACATTTTGGGTACCAGACTTCTCGGATGAAGCCTGCGTCAAGCAGGCGATCCACTTCTTCGGAGGCGGCCCTCATCTTCTCACCGCCCAAGTTTCTCTTCTTCTGCCTGACTGGCGTGAAATTGGGGTCGGCGTGTAGCTAGTGGGTGATTACTCGGGGGTCCACGCCTGGCATGTCGTCAGGCGACCAGGTGAAGATGTCCAGACCTCCAAGCACCCGATCAACTCGCCCCTCAGGATCGGGTCGAGTTCTGACCCGATGGAGAGGAATTTACCGCCCACGTTTGTGACGAGGATGAGCTCCAGATCGTCCACGGGTGTCGGTCTCGCATTGCCCGGGCCATACTCGGGTCGAGATGGTCCATCGGGTTGTAGCGCTTCACATCGTGGTCCACGTCGGTCAGTTGGTAGCAGATCTTAGGCCTTGCTGGGTCGCCTCTAATCTTTCCTACTCCTATTGGGGTCCGAAACTTAACCATTTAGTGGAGGGTTGAGACCATGGACCCGGCCGCGTTGAGGAGCGGTCGATCGATGATCCTGTTGTATGCTGACCCGATCCTCAGCGCCACAAACTCTATCTCAAGAGTGGTCGAGTTGGGGGGCTCCCCGAGCATGACAAGGAGGTGGTCCATCCCTACGATAGGGGTGGAGTGGCTCGTGAAGCCTATCACGGGCCCGGAGCAAGGCTCCAGGGCTTCGGCTCGCAGTCCCATCCTCTCTAAAGTTGACATGAACAGGATATCGTATGAGCTCCAGATGTCGACGAGGAGTTGTCAGACCAAGGCGGTGTCAATGACAGTCGAGACGACTAGTGCTTTGTCACGCAGCGGTTCTGCCTCCTACAGGTCCTCTTTGGAGAAATAGAAGGGCTGGGGGTTGATCTCGGCTCCTCCATGATCTACCTCCATTGGTACTACCCGCAGTGCGCCTGGCCCCTTGGCTCGGGCAGGCGACGGGTAGTCGCGGCTTTACCCAGGCGGTCGTTGGTTGGCCCCGACGCTGATGTTTCTGCCACCAAACTCCTGTGCCTAGAGGTGCGTGGTCGCGTCATTTCAGATGTGTTTATTTTACGTGGGTGCTTCTTCGTTTCCCACAGATAGCGCCAGATGTTTCGGGGTGTTTTCTCACCATTGATTTGTTGACTGGAGGGCTGGAGGTCAACGCGATCACGAGGGGCACGTGTGGCCTCTGGGGACGGGCGCAGCTGGTTCAGCTCGGTGAAGGGTTCACGGGTCCGAGCGTCGACTTATCGAAGGGGATCCTTGGTAAGGAGACGGCCTTCATAGGGGTGGAGATGAACGGACTCGGGGGCAAGCACGTTTGACTCAGGACTGATTGGGTGTCGAAGGGTAGCCTCAACGTGACTGGATCTACTTGACCTGAACAGACGAGAAGCTTGTCAGGGGGGTCGGACCTTGGTTCCGACCAAGTCCCCTCCGATGCCTAAGTCAGAACGGATCTGAAGGATGCTCGGTGGGATCGGTATGGCTCACGGGGAGACCGATACGCGAGTCCTCGGGCCGAGCTATGGGGGAGAATTATAAGGTGGAAGATAAGGTCGTTAGAGAGGAATACCTCAGGGTTCTGGGTATCCAAGCAGTGATCCCCTTGCACGATGCCCTTTGGGTCGCTTTATAGGAGCCTTCCCCCAGCCGCGTCTCCTTGACGTCCCTCTCTTTCGTCCCGACGATCTGCCACTTTGATGGTGCCTTCATGTGTCATAAAGGTGGGTGTAATGGAGCCCCTTAATGGTCATTAAGGGAGGGGCACTTTAAAGGGGAGCGGTTGATCGGTCCATATTTTACACCTTTTTTCTGCATATTTGCATGCCATTCGATTGCTCATATTGCAATTTTCATGGTTATTCGACGATGTTATGTTACTGTTCATTATTTCTCGTTTTCGTCTGATTTCAGGAAATATGGAGTAATCTGGAACAAAACTGAGCTTAAGGGACTTGCACGCATATCGAAGCCTTGCTCATGGACTTATTTAGGAGCTAATGGCACTGGACGATGAGCGGGAGAAGAAGGAGATGGATAGAATCGACGAAGAAGCAAGGAGAAGAAGAGTTAACTCCAGAGATAGACCACCCATCTGAGTAACACATCCCACTCGACCGAGTGAAGAAATGTACTCGGCCGAGTACAACTGTTACGAAGAGACCTTGTTGTACAATGCACTCGGCCGAGTGGTGAATTCCACTCGGCCAAATAGAGAACTCCAGTCGCCCGAGTGAGTCAAAATTTCTGAAGGAAATCAAGGCGAACTCTCTGGAATTTTGGGAGAACATCAGAAGACCCTACTCGATCGAGTAGAGAAGTCCACTCGACCGATTGAAGAATCCCACTCGGCCGAGTGACACCGATGACACGAGCGCCCAGATTTTCAGATAGCTTCTCACTCTTTTGAAATCTGCTATCATTACAGGTGGAAAATTATTTTTCTCATATTTTTAATAGATAGTAGACTTCATGATGGTTCTAATTCCACCAAGAACATGCCAATTGGAGGTCGGATGAAATCTGGAGAATTTCTGCAAGTTGATGCTACAATGCTGGAATTCGCATATCAGTGTCACTCGGCCAAGTGACACTTTCACTCGGCTGAGTGAGCTTTCCACTCGACCGAGTGACCAGTTTTTGACAGTTTTTGACAGAGTGCTGGTTTTTGGAGTTTCTGCAGGAATTCTCACTCGGCCGAGTGAGCTTTCCACTCGGTCGAGTCACTGCTGGCCCAGAACTTAAGTTACGCGCAGATCTGATTTTGGGTGCAGGTTTCAGAGGGGTTTTAGGGGGGGTTTGCTAGGGTTTGGAGGGGGCTATATAAGAGGTTTGTAGCCGTCATTATAGGGGAGTTCCATGATGTTTTCTTAGGGATTATTTCAGAGGTTAGGACATGCCCTAGGCCCCTCTTGGATCTAAAAGCTTTTATCTAGATTGAAGTTCTTCATCAAAGCTAAGTATGTTGTTCTTATTATTCGAATCTTTGTTTTGATATCCTTTTGTATGCAATCAATGGGTTTTATTGATTCACATATCGTTATTGCTATGCTTGAGTAGATTCGCTATTCTAGGGAAGGGGATGAACCCTATGGATTCGATTTTAGAATTGTGATGAATGGGTTCATATGTTACTAGAATTGTTAAAGTGGTTAGATTGTGATTGATTTATCGCGGATAGCTAGGAATTTTCATCGATTTGGGGTTTGCAAGAGAATGGATTCCTATCGATGGAAAGGCCTAGATATTTGAATTAGGTTTATAATCGAAATCCACTAGACTTGGTTTGCAAGAGATTGGACCAAAGCTAGCATTTTTATTATAAATCTATACCCATATTCGTTGGCAAGAGAATGGACGCATACGAACTATCACAACCTAGATTGTAACTCGAGTTTGCACGAGAGTGGACTCGAGGTGCGATTGGACGATGATGTCGATTTTCTTGCTAGCGGCTTAGGTTAGGGTTTGCACGAGAGTGGGCCCTAATCTAGGTTGCTATAGAGTGGCAATAGCGAGAGAGCGTGAGCTTGGTTCTCTATTCAGTTACGACTAGTTCACCTCAACACAAGTCTAGTAATATTGAGATTCACTATTTACACTAATGAATGACGATCCGTAGTGGGGATTCCCTAGCCCTAGACACTTTTATTATATTATATTTGAATCGATACTTGACCAACTTCTTTATCACCGACACCGACATCCATCACCATTTCTATTACATCACATCATACCCATCTCCACCAATAAAACATTCGTAGTCAAACCAACCTAGGATAGATTGGAGCCAACACCACATCCTCGTGTTCGATACCCGCTCGCCACTTCATCGTGTGCTTGCGGTATAACTACAATCGTTTTCCGGGTGTATATCCGGGGCCGATCAATTTTTTGGCGTCGTTGCCCGGGAAGGTGTTTCCCGTTGGATGCCAATTTGTCACAATTAGGTTGATTTGACTACGAAAAAACAAAAAAAATTAACAAAAGTAAAATTTCACCCCCGCCACCATTATTATCATTTCCATATTCTTTTGTGCCACTGATATTTTTCTTCAGGTATTTATCTTTGTTGATCAGGTGTTATGGATTATACTATGTGAACCATAGATTTTGATCAGAGTGCTCAGACAGAAGAATACTATTTTGATCAGGGTGCCCAGATGGGAGAATACTTTTTTGAGGAAATGCACGGGCCCGAGCTTAATGAGAAACAAAGGAATTTTTTTGATGAGCTGCATGCACACCAGGTTGAAATTCAAGCCAGGCTTGATAAGGGCGACCTTCAATTGGAATGGGTGAAGAGGGAACTTAAAATGAATGCGCTCATGCTTAAGGTTGCAGGGATTTCGAAAGATATCAGTTCTGCTTCTTCATATTATGGGCAAGAAGCATCGCCAGTCATATTACCAGAGCCAGAATGTGACGTCGTCGATCCCACATCCTACGATACAACTATTGCATATACAGAATGGATGGACAAAGAAGCAGTGGACGAAGAAGAAATTGAGTCATATGCGCAGCCAGAGGAGGACACATTTCAGAGATTATTGGAGGGCCTCTTGGAGTCAGTGAGGTTCGCCGGTTCAGAGAGCATTACAGCAGATGATGCATTTGAGAAACGATTTACAGATTTTGTTATGAACCGTGTTTCAGTTGCATGAACAATTGAGGAGGACATACATGTCAGTCTTGAGGAGGATAGACTATATGTTTGGATTACTTGTAGGCATTCCCCTCCACATGATACATCCCCACAAGTTGACACACATGAGCAATCAGCATCACCATTCCAGAGAGAGCCTACAATGATAGTTGATGAGAAGGCAAAAGAGCACACTGTCGAGCCAGAGCATATTGACGAGGAGGCCTCACATGCGGAGCAAGAGCATGCTTTTGAGGAGGCCTTACACACGGAGCCAGAACTTGTCGTCGAGGAGGTCATGTATCGGGACAAGGACATAGCCATTCATGATGATCCCAAGCACTACCCTCCTCCATTAGAGCTCCCGTAGCCACCTCATCCTTCCACTGACTTCGAGGACTATCCCACAGAGCTTACTGCTCCCACTCAGGGAGATATTTTTACACATCCCATTTCTGAATCATGTATTCCATTTGATATTTACTTTGATTCAGATATTTTTGACACGTCGTACCTTTTGCAGTGCATGTATGATTATGGATCGGAGGTATGCTTGGACGTGTCACAGTTTGACGAGCCTGTCGAGGAGGTCCACACCTATGATCTAGATTTACATGAGCAGCTTAGAGAGGACACCATGGAGACAGCTATCACAGCACGTGAGGATATTGGATTATTTCCAGGGAAGTATCGTCCACCATTATTTATTCCATATGTTTCTATAGACAATCCTCTTTGGAATACTTTTATTATGAGGGTGAATTTTTTGCAGCGAACTGATGCATCCTATTCTCTGCAGGGTATCAGTGGAGTCCTTATGGGAATGCTGGAGGATGCATTGCTGGAGATCGTTGGTGTTTGTAGACACACACGCCTGGCGGAGCCACGAAAAGAGCAGTAGGAGCAGTTGCCTGCACCGGTAAAGATACTGGATCCGCCTTTTGCTATAGGTGATATCAATCCAGTAGTGTAGTATTTTATGCTATAAATAAACACGAATCCTCTCCACAGCGAGAGGACCGTATAGATTTGATTTAATAAATATCAACTCATATGACGGAAACAAAAATTTTTACACCCCAAACCCGTTATACATATTAATTGCCCTCTTCATATTTTGATGTGTCATACCCTTTTTGCTCACCACCATCGAGCATTTCTTTCAAGTGAATACTCACATTCTTATTCGTTTGACTCGATCTCGCTTAGCAACGCCGTGACATTTTTGATCGAGTCATTTGAATATGATTGTTTGGTATAAGCTTGGGGAAAGTCACTCTCATGCATCATTGTATGTACATGTAGTTGCATTAGGATTTTATGTCATTCATCTCATCATTTTTCATCCCCCCATATTTATCGTTGGTCCTCATATTCTTCCATTATGATCACATTGAAGACAATGTGAAGTTTAAGCATGGGAGAGTGCATTTCCATGCCATTTAGATGCATTAGTTGCATTTTTACTTTATTTTTAGGATTTTTAGAATTTTTCAAAAAAATTTGCATCATCTTTTTTATTTTTCCATCTTATTTTCCTTTTACGTGTGTTCATGCATCATACTGTATGCTTGTTTTTCTTTTCTTCTTTTCTTTTATTTTGCTAGATTTGTTTCTTATGATGATATCTCTTATTGCTTTAGCAACCATCACGATGCTTATTATTCCTTACCATGCTACTTAGAGTATTCCATAGTCTTGCTATTCATATGTGCTTGCAAATCTATTTCTCTTGATGACTCCTCTAAGTGATTGCATGATATTAATTGAAGCTGAATGTATGGATTAGTATTTAGTATGCTTTTATTGGAAGTGCATCAAGATTCACGCATCAATTGTATATCGGAAGCATCGGCCTTATTGTCTTATTCACCTTCTGTTGCATGCTTGATATGATTGCACCCTTTACTGCTTGACTTCACTATTTATTGAAATGATTGAGAATATGCATGCTGACATATAAATTTAGTTGATGTATTATTTTATTGAACCGTTCGTGCACATCTTAGAGTGAACCGAGTGTTAGATTATTTCCTTCTCCACATATATCTTTTTATTCTCTACATGTCACTTGAGTTCATCTTCTAAATCTACTTATATCGCTTCTGTTTCCCAAAAAATCCATACAAAAGAAAAGGTTAGCTCCAAATAGGTCCAAAAAGCCAAAAAGGAGCCAAAACCCAAAAATACAAATCATATAGCTCCTACAAAAATCCAAAAAGAAAAATGAGAAACAAAAATTTCAAAAAGAAAAAGAAAGATATTTCTCTACCTTATTATTTGAGCCACAAAATACTTTGGAAACCCAAGGCAAAAATCCCATTTTCCACTATCACATTCCTTTAGATGTGATGCCTCAAGCTAAGCTTGGAGGGGTGAATTCACTTGACCATATGAGTGAGTGCGACATTGGAGTGGAGAGGTGCACGAATGTGGAAGTTTGATAATACTGAGACTTAGCGAATTACTTTAGCTATGGATATTTCTTATGAATTGAAATAAATATGTGAATGCCATGATTTATTCCATTCTCCATTACATGCTTGGTGTGATTCTTATATGCTTCTGTTATAACTCTTGATTGAAAAGTGCATCGTCAACATTCGTATATTAAATTCTATGAAATGCGTGATGTGGATATGAATTGATTGTATTAATTTAGAGAGTCCCTTTTGTTGTTATTAAAAGCTTGCAAGTACCATGTTTAAGTAAGACATGAGATCTTTATAGCATGTGTTTTGTATTTTCCGAGTTATAGTGATGTGTAGCTTATGGCTTGAGATCTGAGAAAATAATCTAGCGACCCCTTCCACTTCGTATTCTTTTTCTTTCATTTCATTTCATTTGTTTTCATTTCCCGAGTTCGTCTCTCTACTTATCTTTCTCGAGGACGAGTAAGAGGTAAGCTTGGGGGATTTTGATTGGTCCATATTTTACACCTTTTTTCTGCATATTTGCATGCCATTTCGATTGCTCATATTGCGATTTTCATGATTATTCGAAGATATCACATTACTTTTCACTATTTCTCGTTTTCGTCTGATTTCAGGAAATATGGAGCAATCTGGAGCAAAAATGAGCTTAAGGGACTTGCACGCGTACTGAAGCCTCGCTCATGGCCTTATTGAGGAGCTAATGGCGCTGGATGATGAGCGGGAGAAGAAGGAGATGGATAGAATCGACGAAGAAGCAAGGAGAAGAAGAGTTAACTCTAGAGATAGGCCACTCAGCCGAGTAACACATCCCACCCGACCGAGTGAAGAAATGTACTCGGCCGAGTACAACTGTTACAAAGAGACCTTGTGCTACAATGCACTCGGCCGAGTTGTGAATTCCACTCGGCCGAGTAGAGAACTCCACTCGCCCGAGTGAGTCAGAATTTCTGAAGGAAATCAAGGCGAACTCTATGGAATTTTGGAGAACAGTAGAAGACCCTACTCGGCCGAGTAGAGAAGTCCACTCGACTGAGTGAAGAATCCCACTCGGCCGAGTGACGCCGATGACACGAGCACCCAGATTTTCAGATAGCCTCTCACTCTTTTGAAATCTGCTATCATTACAGTGGGCAAATTATTTTTCTCATATTTTTTATGGATAGTAGACTTCATGACGGTTCCAACGCCGCCAAGAACGTGCCAATCTAAGGTCGAATGAAATCTGGAGAATTTCTACAAGTTGATGCTGCAGTGCTGGAATTCGCATATCAGTGTCACTCGGCCGAGTGACACTTTCACTCGGCTGAGTGAGCTTTCCACTCGGTCAAATGACCAGTTTTTGACAGTTTTTGACAGAGTGCTGTTTTTGGAGCTTCTGCAGGAATTCTCACTCGGCCGAGTGTCGAGTCGCTGCTGGCCCAGAACTTAAGTTACGCGCAGATCTGATTTTGGGCGCGGGTTTCAGAGGGTTTTTAGGGATTTTTGCTAGGGTTTTGAGGGGGCTATATAAGAGGTTTGTAGCCGTCATTAGAGGGGAGTTCCATGATGTTTTCTTAGGGATTATTTCAGAGGTTAGGCCATGCCCTAGGCCCCCTCTTAGATCTAAAAGCTTGTATCTGGATTGAAGTTCTTCATCAAAGCTAAGTATTTTGTTCTTATTATTCGAATCTTTGTTTTGATATCCTTTTGTATGCAAGCAATGGTTTTTATTGATTCCCATATCATTATTGCTATGCTTGGGTAGATTTTCTGTTCTATGGAAAGGGATGAACCCTATGGATTCGATTTTAGAATTGTGATGAATGGGTTCATATGTTGCTAGAATTGCTAAAGGGATTAGGTTGTGATTGAATTATCACGGATAGCTAGGAATTTTCATCTATTTGGGGCTTGCAAGAGATTGGATTCATATAGATGGGAAGGCCTAGGTATTCGAATTAGGTTTATAATCGAAATCTACTAGACTTGGTTTGCAAGAGATTGGACCAAAGCTAGCATTTTATTATAAATATATACACATATTCGTTTGCAAGAGATTGGACGAATACGAACTATCACAACCTATATTGTAACTCGAGTTTGCACGAGAGTGTGCTCGAGGTGCGATTGGACGATGATGTCGATCTTCATGCTAGCGGTTTAGATTAGGGTTTGCACAAGAGTGTGCCCTAATCTAGGTTGCTATAGACCGGCAATAGCGAGAGAGCGTGAGCTTGGTTCTCTATTCAGTTACGACACCTCAACACAAGTCTAGTAATATTGAGATTCGATATTTATAATGATGAATAACGATCTGTAGTGGGGATTCCCTAGCCCTAGACACTTTTATTATATTATATTTGAATCGATACTTGACCAACTTCTTTATCACCGTCACCGACATCCATCACCATTTCCATTACATCACATCATACCTATCTCCACCAATAAAACATTCGTAGTTAAACCAACCTAGGATAGATTGGAGCCAACACCACCTCCTCATGTTCGATACCTGCTCGCCACTCCACCGTGCGCTTGCGGTAAAACTACAATCGTTTTCCGGGTGTATATCCGAGGCCGATTAACGGTTAACTCCTGCCGACGTGGGTCAGCAGTTGCACCCACTTCAGTCCGAGGCCGGCCCGACTCCGAGTCTTTGTGGGGGGCCTCGTTCTCCCCGGGCCCGTGGGCTTGTGTCACGGGCTCGGGCCGTTCGGTCGTTTGGTCTCGGCCCATCCTTGGGGGGAGGGGGTGTATCAAAGCTCAACATTAGGAGGATGCACGTGGGGTGCAGCTGTAGGGGCCGGGATGTTGCGAAGGAAGAGGAGGAAGATGGGGGATGAGGACGATGAGGTAAATGAAGGGCTTTTCGAAAATTGGGTAAATGCATGTATGTGTATTCATCAGAAATAGAAATTTTCAAAAATTTTAAGGCTGTGTGCAAAGTTCTATATGAGTAGCAATTAGGTCTGTGCATAGTAACTCCCCTTTAAGAAAGAAATGGTCCTCTAATGGCTTAAAAAAATTTGCTTCATGTTGATTCTTTCCCTAACTAACAAAGAGATCACATATCAGTATTGTTATGAGATAATATGCAAGGTAAAGAAAATGTGATCCCCAAATCAGCGATAATAAATAAAAAAGAAACCAGATAAAATTGTATATCGAACCGACTTCTGGCATCTTTAGAGAGGTCGGAACCATATGCATGAACGTATGTCTATTCTCTAATTCATCCAACCACATAGTACTCATTTGGGGAATGTCTAGTGCGTAAGTCAATAATAATTGGAATATGTAAGAAGAAGTGAATTTTGAACTATGCCTCTAGTCTCGGCCTAAACTCGATCACCTCATGCTCAAGCAAAACCAGATATGCTATCTGCATTCTCGTCAGGAAAATTAAAGTTCTCGTTCGGTCAACTGTCTGCCCAGTCAAGTGCAAAAAATACACATAGTAGAATCATGCAAAGCATACTGCTGGTGTACTTTCTACCCATAAAGAAATAAAAGACACAATTTATATTTAAGGTGAAAATGTCAAAAAGTGTCACATGAGTTGACATTTATGAGCATTTGAGGAGCGAAAACAATCTGTCCTTGAACACAGTCAGCTCTAAGTTTACATTCTTTCTACAAGTGCGCTGGATAGAGTCATCTTATCATATCCTGCTACCCTTTCTTGGGAAAACATTAGCCCAAACAGTCTTTATATTGGGGGCTGTTTCCTTGTGTTGCTGTGGGTTGGGATTTACTGTTGTGAATAGTAAATCTTGAGAAGAGAGAAGTAGAGTTTTGTGTTTCTTTTGGAGGAAAAGGGTTTGAAAATTGGGTTTGGGATTTGTTTGTGGGTCCCACACTAAAGTAGTGTGTTTCTTTGGGTTAAAGTGGGATTAGGATTGTTGGATGAGGAAAGTTCGAAGTGGGATAAATATTAATAAACTTGTTGTAATTAGGCTCATTGGGTATCCACCCCATCATTGAAAGCTATATATACGAGGGCAGGGGGCTCCTAACCCTCTATACCTTTTACCCTACGTTTCTCCCTTCATAACACGTTATCAGCACGATCACGCTCGAAGGAAAAAGACGATAGCTCTCAAGGAGGAGTTCATCCCCAACATCAATTTTAAGAAGATCTAGTTCTTCTCAATGGGGAGTGTAAAGGGCATCCTTCATCGACCGTCGTCTAGATTCCTTAGCCAAATCTAAAGATAAATCCTCAATTTTTTAGATTTAGACTTGATTTTCCTGTAGATCTGCATGCTTTAGATCACGTAGTTCATGAACACGGTAAAAATTGAATTTTTATTTAGATCTAAATGTCTAAAAACAGTTAAAATCGATTTTTTTGTCTAAAAAATCAAATTTTTTTCTTGATCCATGGTCGTGCCTTCGTACAGGGCCATGCCATGCCCAAAAGGGCGTGGCGGTCGCACCCTGCAGGCGCGGACAGCCGCCGTGGGCCCCCTCCTTCCTAGGATTTTTCGAAACCCTAGCCATTAACAGGCTATTTTTGGGGGAGGCCAACTAACCCTATTTCAGTTGTTTTCGTGGTCCAAAAGCCTGGAAATTAGCCAATTTTCACATAATTTTCATTTAAAATTATTTGGGCCTCAAAAGCCCAATAATTAAAGAAATATTAAATTGTGATAGGGTTGGGCGGAAAAATAAATAAAAAAGAAAAATGGATCATGATTAAATGTTTTAAAATATTTTAGCACGCATTTCGTTTTTTTAGATTATTTCTTAATCTATGCCTGTGATGTCATATATCTGCTTGGTTGTATATTTATATAATATCTGTGTGGATGTGCTATTAGACTATGTTTTTAGGGATCAGCCAGGTTTCCGACACTTTTACCTTTTTCTGCATTTTCTTTCCTTTTTGAGAGAATCTGTAAGTGAGGTTATAAATGTAAAAGTCAAAGCTGAAGGACCACCCCATGGAGATGAAGGCGCTGGCATAAAGAGAAAGGGGCTTTTCTTAAAGCTCCCAAGTTGTATTTATTTTATGCATTTTTGTGACTTATGGGATGTATCTTCGAACTTTTTCTTTTTCGTTTTAGTGCTCGGCTGGCTGATCCCCATATTTCTAATTTAATTCTTTGCCTATATATTAAATGCGTGGATGTTTAACTTTAATAGTCAAATAATTCATGCCATTTTTTATGTTGCTAGATTGCACAGATGGCCAGACTTGCTAATGTGATTTTTCGGTCATGAAGGCCGATGGGGTCGAACTACTTGAGTTGGTAGCTGGACCTGAAGTTCCACCTGCGCTCTCATGGGTTCAACCTAACACCCACAGAAAAGGGAACAATCAGTACTGCCCACAGCTGAAAAGGATGCTTCTAAAGAAGCCCATATTGCAGAAGAAGTTTTCGATATACTTAAGGCGAAAGCCATTGTAACGGCCCGGCCCATTGGGCCTTTAAATAACCCCCCCCCCCCCCCCCCCCCCCGTTTTTTGTCTCTCTCCCTCTTTTCTGCTTCCCCTCTCGTTCGCTCCGCTGGGCCTCTCGACAAGCCCTTATGTAGAATCCTGTCAAAACAACGACGTTAGGATCGAATAATAAAGTAGAGACTTACGTTTGCGTACGCGGCACCGTAATCTCTGAACTTTGCCCTCGGATTTGCCACAACGGTCGATACTCCGTCACAGAGGATCGAAGCAGAGTTTCACCGTCTAAATCTCTAATTAGAAGAGGATTTTAATGGAAGGGAGAAGAAGAACATAAGATGCCTTTTGCAAACTTATGGCATGAAAAGTGTAGTATGAAATGCCTTACCCTTGGGTCCTATTTATAGGCTTTAGGGGTAGTTATTGTAGGAAATAACTAAATATAAGCTTATTAGCCTATATTAGCACATTCATTTATCCTCTTCTTCATTCACTTATCAAGTGCCTTTATGCACTTATAAAGTGACTTTTTCCACTTATCGAGTGGCTTTTTCCACTTATCGAGTGGTCCTTTTCACACGAGAAAAGGTTCCCTCTGTGCACGCTTTCGTGCACGCGACATCTGAGGTCCGTATACCCTCATACATCCCCTCATGGGTGTATTCATGTCGTCCATATCCAACATCTCCCACTCACACTTGAGGGGATTGTAAGGAAACATCTTTTCCTTTAACTCTTCTGTTTATCATACTGAGAAATAGACCGTGCGACCGTCATGCCCATAGAGTCCGCTGTTGTGCACTTGTTAGAGATACACAACACTCCTCGAGGTGCAAAGTTGAGTAGATCAACGCATGCTTTACCCTAGATTATTTCTTCACATTTCTTATACTTTATATTCAACAATTGAATCCCATCTGGATTACAATTGGCTGGCCAGCTTTGAATCTCTAAAGTCCAAATGTGAATATGAAATTAATCTTCCTCTTCTTGCGATCCTTTTGATCTTGAGTTGACTTGCTTTTCTAACATGCCCCGCCGGACCGAATTGACCATAGTCCATAAGCAACATGCTAAGATAGCAATTACCCAGTCAAATCTAAAGGAACCAATTAGAGTCCATAAGGGTAATGAGTTAAGACCCATGTGGTCTTTGGGTCTCACATAATAGTAAACACAATTACTACTCTAACCCAATGGTCAAAATGCATACGTAGTATGAATACGTATTACAACACCACTCCTTTCCCAGGGAGCGTATGTCTTAATGATGTTGTAAGGATGATAACCAGACACCATAATGTCTGACTTTGAGTCCCTTTTACTACTCAAATAATCTTCTGGACCCACATCCCGCATAAGACAGATAGGATTTCAAAAATCCTCTTAGATCTTTTGAAAGCATCCATATGATGCAGATATTTCATACGACCATTTTTGTTTAAGTCATGACTCTAAATCATCCGTCTGCCGATTTTGACTTTAAACAGGTCTCATCTTTATTTTATCCGTCTGATATAATAAAGGCGGTTGCTCATGTGAGAGAGCCAACCTCAATCTGTCCGACATACTAAAAAAACTAGCTGAGATTCAAAAATGTACACAAACATTTTCAAGAAAGTCATATGCAATGTTAAAAAGAACTTATTCTTTTATTAAATTTGATCTTTTACAGACATGGGAATTTACATTGGTACAACTCAGCTCTTACGCAATCCTTGGGATGATAAGTGTTTGTAAAACACATCTTTGGGGATCGCCTTCGTAAACGGATCCGCTATCATCTCATGCGTAGATATGTACCTTATGTCTACCTTCTTGGTCTTATCATAGTCTTTGCAAATTTGTAGCGGATATCTATGTGTTTGGTCTTACAATGGAATTTAGGATCTTTGACATAGGCTATAGATGATTGACTGTCGCTGTGTATTGGTACAGCACCCGAGTCACTTGCATAAATTAGCCTGTCTAAGAACTTCCTAAGCCAAACAGCCTCTTGGACTGCCATGCTAAATGCTACAAACTCGGCTTCCATAGTTGAAAGTGAGATGCAGGATTGTTTCTTGCTACTCCAGGATATTGCACCAGATCCGAGTAAAAAACATATCCTGAGGTCGATCGTCGCTCATCGAGATCACCCGCCCAATCAGCATCAGTGTAGCCTTCGAGCCTCAAGGCATCTCCTTGATAGCATAAAGCATAGTCTGCAGTTCCTTTGAGATACCGCATTATCCTCTTAACTGCTTTCCAGTGTACTTGCCCTGGATTGGATTGGTAACGACTTACCATTCCAACGGCAAAACAGATGTCCGGTCTTGTACACATCATAGCGTACATAAGACTACCAACTGCACTGGAATATGGAACTTTTTCCATAATTTCCTTTTCCTTTTGGTTCTTTGGACATGATTTCAGACATAAATTATCGCATTTGCTTATAAGAGTATCAATGGACTTGCAGTCCTGCATATTAAAACATTCTAGAACTTTCTTTATATAAGTCTCTTGTGAAAGAGAACGAAGTTTCTTCGAACGATTCCTTGAAATCTTAACTCCAAGGATATATGCGGCTTCTCCCATGTCTTTCATCTCAAAAACTGATGAAAGCCAAGCCTTGATATCCATCACAAAGCCCTTGTCATTTCCGGCTATTAAAATGTCATCTACATATAGAGACATAATAATGTACTTGTTTTTGATCCTCTTGATATATACACAATTATCTTCATCAAGCATGGAAAAACCATTTGATAAGACAACTTCTTGAAATCGTATATACCATTGCCTCGAGGATTGTTTAAGAACATATATGGATTTACGAAGTTTACAAACCTTATGTTCGTTTCCTTCTTTTACAAACCCTGTTGGTTGTTCCATATAGATCTCCTCATCCAATTCTCCATTGAGAAAGGCAGTCTTTACATCCATCTGATGTAATTCGAGGTCTAAGCAAGCTACCATAGCCAGAATCAGGCGAATCGAGGTAAAACGAACAACAGGTGAGAAGGTCTCTTCGTAGTCTATCCCTTCCTGTTGCGTAAAACCTTTCACGACAATGCGAGCTTTATATCTGTCTATAGAGCCATCAGCCTTATGCTTGATCTTGAGAACCCATTTGTTCCCAATAACTCTACGTCCTCTGGGTAAGTCAACTAAGTCCCAGACTTGGTTAACTTTCATGGATTCCAACTCCTCCTTCATCGCTTCCATCCATTTGTCTTTCGCAGGGCATGATACGGCCTGTTTGAAAGTAGCAGGCTCGTCATCATCTTGTAGTAAAGTCATAAAGGTTTGCGAAAATTCATCCTCAAATCTTAGAGGAGCCAACCTTGTACGATTACTACGTCGTATTTGAGATTCTTCAAGTCCTTGTTGACTCGAATTTAGATCAATTCTAATATCACTCCCACTTGGAATGTCGTTAGAAATGCTCCCACTTGGATCATTATTCCCGTATGGAATAGGATTAGCATCATTCGTATCATCCATTGGTGAAGGTTGAAACGTATTTTCGTCTTCACCAAGAATTCTCCCACTCGAATGAGAAAATCCTTCTTGATCATAAACCTCAAATAGAGATAAGTCCTGACTTATCTCGCCCTGTCTTGGAAACTCGTTTTCCAAGAAAGTGACATCCCTCGACTCAAATTCAATTAGACCTCCATTGTCTTCCTGACCAATGAAAACATAAGCTTTGGAGTTTTCTGCGTATTGTATAAAGATACATTTCCTTCCCCGTGGCCCAAGTTTGCCATACTTATGGGAGAAAATATGTGCGTAGGATGCACATCCCCAAGGTTTTAAAATGTTTAAGTCAGGAGACCTTTGGTTCCATAACTCATAAGGAGTGGAGTTAACTGATTTCGAGGGTATGCGGTTTAAAATGAAAGTGGCCGTCAATAATGCATCACCCCAATAGGTGATTGGCAAGTTAGCTTGCGCCATCATTGAACGGACCATTTCCATTAAAGTCCTATTTCTCCTTTCTGTAACACCATTTTGTTGCGGAGTATAAGGCATAGTTACCTGATGTACTATGCCATTTTCATCACAAAGTTCCTTAAAACTTGTTGATTGATATTCACCGCCCCTATCGGTTCGCAAGACCTTAATCTTGCGATCTAATTGATTCTCCACTAAACTCATATAGTTTTTAAAGCAGGTTAATGCTTCACTTTTGTGGGATATCAAATAGATATGTCCGAATCGGGTGAAATCATCAATAAAAGTGATGAAATAGGACTTCCCGTGCCTTGTCTTGACATTCATCGGACCACATATGTCCGAATGGATGAGCTGTAATGGAACCTCGGCCCTTGTGCCGGTTCCAAACGGCTTGCGACAAGATTTCCCTACAAGGCAATGTTCGCAAGTCGACATTTCGACCTTTGAAACATTGGATAGAAGGCCACGTTTGGCAAGTCTATCCATGCACGTTGGTCCAATGTGACCAAGCCTTGCGTGCCAACAAATTACATCTGACTCATAAGTCGAAGAATTTGTAACAAGGAAATTTTCATTACCAAATGAAGAGTCATACATTGTATTTAATACAATAAATCCTTTGAATACATACCCAGTACCAATTAAGGAATTATTACAAAACAAGTCCACTTTACAATCATGAAAAAACCAGCTATAACCAAGACCCATTAACACGACCACAGATATAATATTCCTTCGAATATCTGGAGCGAAGGGGACATCATGAAGTAGGAGAGTGCGGCCGTTGTCCAAGACTAGCTTGCAAGTTCCAACGCCTTTCACTTCAACACGTGTGTTGTTTCCTACATAGATCCACTTCGTTCCTTAGGGGTATCCGGTGATACTCCACGAAGGACCGTCTGTCCCTTGCTATGTGGTCGGTGGCACCTGAATCAATTATCCAAAATGGATTAGATTCCACAAGAAATATTGAACTAGAAACACATATGTAACTAGTATAATTACAAGTTACCTCGTCACCCTCCACTCGTACACGAACGAGCATAGTGACCGAGCTTGTTGCACTTGAAGCACTTGATCTTCTTCAAGTCTTTCTTCTTGTGCCATTTCTTGTGCCCACCCTTATGTTTGGGTTTCTTGGTAGACTCAGGTTGCTTATTACGTTCATTAGTAAACTTCGAACAATCTTTCCGTTTCTTTCCCCCGTGTGAGGAACTAGCAACCATGTGCACTTCTGCACTTGGCTTGGCGGCCGCAAGCCGCTCTTCCTCTAACTCGAGGTGCTTAGAAACGTCACTGAAGTTCTTGATGCTCTCATTGTGAGTGAGATGCATCTTCATTTGGTCCCAGCCATTTGGTAGGGAACGTATGAATGCTTGGATTTATTGCTCATCAGTGAGCACATGACATGCATCCTTTAACTCTGAGATTAGATTCGCCATATGTCGCAGATGTTTCCCCATGGAATGATCTGGATGTTTCTTGTATGAATCGAATCTTATAGTTAAGGCACGAAGTTTGGACACCGATGTGCCACCAAACTTCTCCTCTAGCTTGGACCATATGTCCATGGCTAGGTCATGCTCTCGGAAGATGCGCATTATGTCATCGGCCATACTGGACAATAACGTAATGCGGGCTATCTTGTTCTTCCGAGACCAAGCATCAAAAGCTTCCATGTCTCGTCTGTGTTGGGCCGTAGTGCCCAACTCGGGTTCAATCATTACGTTCTTCAGAGTTTCGAGCACTTCTTGCTCCTCTAGAACGTATTGTATCTTGATGGACCATAGTTTGTAATTATCGCCGTTGAGTTTTTTACCTCTGTTTAACTCAGCGACGATATTCTTTGAAGCGGAAGACATTTTACTTTTAAAATGCTGCAAAAGACACAAAACCGAAGGTTCGATCAAAAAATCATTGCATAAAATTCTTATACACATAGTCATCATACATTTTCATGATTCATTAGTCTCGGCCAGCAGACCGACCAGGGAAATGGCTAGGTCATGGTTCACTACCCCCAGACTGAGCTAAGGTGTCCCACAAACTAGTCCAAAAGACCACTGGTCGAATCATGATCCATTGAGATACTGAATCAATCGAATGTGAAATTTCAGACTAGTTTAATATCACTCCCACTTGGAAAAAAATCCCACTTGGAATGATATTATTATATTTGATAAGTTACTTTCGAAAAATACTGAAGATGTTGCTCTAAAATCGGAAAGGGCTCTACGATCCAATCACCATTTAGAACAACTTTCAATATTTCCCCCTCACTTATCAAACTATAGTACTCTTATAGTACTTCGCAGCGGAAAAGCGTTTTTGAAAACGTATTTTTCAAAAAATATTTTGCAAACGTATTTTGCAGTATTTTGACAACGTATTTTTTAAATGCAAAAAGCGATATTTCAACTTAGTATCTTTATGATACTAGCGAAATAGACGGTAATCCCTGGCCATTGCCGGGATGAGCCGTAGCCGTGCCAAGGCCGGATCCCCCCTTTGGGGATTTTTCTGCAAGTCATCGTCGTCGGCTCCCATATGGATCCATGCGCTCTCCCCCCTATAGGAGAATATTACCGCAGACGACTGCCGTCGGCCCCGTATGGGCTAGCCATGCATGTCACATTCATGCAAGCCCCCCAAAAAAAACAGGGTCAACCGGGGTTCGGCACTGGCCGAGGCCGGCCAATGCCGGCCAAAAGTCCCTCACTGGTCGGCCAGGGCCTCTGCCCTGGCCGGCCAGGGGCCCTGCCCCCCCAGCCAGGGCCTCTGCCCTGGCCGAGGCCGGCCAGGGCCTCTGCCCTGGCCGAGGCCGGCCAAGGCCGGCCAATGCCTGGCCCTGGCCTCTGCCAGGGCCGGCAGGGCCAAGCCCTGGTTCCCGGCCCTGGCCTGGCCGCGGCCCTCTGGCCCTGGCCTGGCCGCGGCCCTCTGGCCCTGGCTTGGCCGCGGCCAGGGCCCCCTGGCCCTGGCCCATATGGCCATGGCCGGCCACCCCCTTGTGTGGGGTTGGCCGCTCACCCCCGCCGGAGGGGTGGCCATGGTGGTTATTGGTCGTAGCCAACCCCATCCGCATGGGGAGGGGGTGCATTGCTTCATAGCCCATTTGGCCATGGTGATCATGCACCAAATTTCATCTTCTCCGATGAGAATAACCACCACCTTCTTCTCCGATGAAGCACCCGTTCGTCGAGAAAGTAGTTATCCTTCAATGGCCATGTGCCAAAAAAATAACATACTTTAAAGTTCGTAAACTACACGCTCCACATGAAGAGAGCGCCCATTCCCTTTTGAATGGAGACTCAGCATCCATGAAGAGTGCGAGTTTGGCGATATGAACGGTCGGTTCTTCCCGTCACGGAGAGTTCCTGCCATATCCGTAATGACAGAAGACCCTAACGTGAAAAGAACAACCGTTGCGTTCTCTCCGTCACGAAGCGTTCCTACCATATCCATAATGGTAGGATACACATTCGTGAAAAAGACAACGCCTCATTCATCAGTTCGACGGGGCGACGATTTGACCGGGACGAACCCGTATGGCTCTGATACCAATGTAGAATCCTGTCAAAACAACGACATTAGGATCGAATAATAAAGTAGAGACTTACGTTTGCGTACGCGGCACCGTAATCTCTGAACTTTGCCCGCGGATTTGCCACAACGGTCGATACTTCGTCACGGAGGATCGAAGCAGAGTTTCACCGTCTAAATCTCTAATTAGAAGAGGATTTTAATGGAAGGGAGAAGAAGAACATAAAATGCCTTTTGCAAACTTATGGCATGGAAAGTGTAGTATGAATGCCTTACCCTTGGGTCCTGTTTATAGGCTTTAGGGGTAGTTATTGTAGGAAATAACTAAATATAAGCTTATTAGCCTATATTAGCACATTCATTTATCCTCTTCTTCGGTCACTTATCAAGTGCCTTTATGCACTTATAAAGTGACTTTTTCCACTTATCGAGTGGCTTTTTCCACTTATCGAGTGGTCCTTTTCACACGAGAAAAGGTTCCCTCCGCGCACGCTTTCGTGCATGTGACATCTGAGGTCCGTATACCCTCATACATCCCCTCATGGGTGTATTCATGTCGTCCATATCCAACACCTTAGGGCTTCGACGATGTCGCCGCAACGAAGAGGCCTCGAGGCCTTCGTTCTCTCCCCTTCTTCGCACGCTCGCAGCAAGCCACGTGGGCTTCTTCGTCTTATCTCTCTCCTTTGTCATCTTACGACAGCCTGGGCCCCTAGGGCTTCGATGTCACCTGCACGTCGCCGTGGGCCCCCGATTGGATCTCGCCGCCATTGTCACCTCGCTGTGAGCTCGACTGAGGCGGTTTGCCTCTCTATTTCACCCTCTCTCTCCCCTCTTCCTCTCGGCTGAACATTGGTAAGTGGCTTTCCATTTTTTCTTCGGGATTGTTCTTTGCTTGCGGACTTGGGAATTTCGTGCTGAATATGTGACCGAGTTGTTACGGCCTCTCTCCTCTACCTTGTGATGGTTCCTTCTTGATTTCGGTAGACCTTGTCTCTTTTTTTCATATTCGTTTTGTTGATTCTCTTGCAGATTTTTCCCTGTGATGATGTGTTGGGTTTTTCGGAATAACTGTTGGGTTTTTATGATGGGAGAGGATGAATTGGGGGAATGATTAGGGTTTTATCGTCCCTATTGCTATTTCGTGGGGTTGGACACCCTCGCCTACTTGCGTGGGGTCCCGGGGTTGCCGTTGGAGATGTTTAGGGGATTCGGTGGCTCCTCCCTCGATGGTTTGGTTTTCGTTGACGCTTTGCTCGCTGGTCGGGGTTCCTCTACTTACTGTTTGGGCTTCCCCTTGCTGCGGCTTGGTTCTTGCTTGCTGACTTGGCTTTGTGGGCTGATGTTTGTGCTCGGCTGGTTCCTTCTACTTGCTGGTTTGGTTCAGTTAGGTCCCTTGCTCGCTGCTTTGAGTTTCAGTGTGGTATTACTTGGGTTGTGAGCCCCGTTCCCCGACGGATTTGGTTGTTAGCCCCTAGTTCCTTACTGAGAATCCCGTGGACTTTGCCGTAGGTCCGGGTACCCCCCACTGTGTGATGAGAAGACCCCCAATCTGATCCCTCTGGCCTAGACTCTCTAGCGCCATCTTGAGTTGACTTTTTGGTCTTTCTTTGTTAAAGCGATTGTTATGTTTCCTTATTTCTTGGTTCGTTGCATGATTCAGTAGTATTGTTTCTTTTATATATCAGCACGTTTTTTCTTACTTGCTTGCAGGTTTCTTTCGTCCTTTCTCTATTGCTTGCATGTTTTGGGCTTCTTGTTGCTGATAGTTGCGGCGTAGGCTTTCTGCAGATGCTGGGCTTCGGTTCTTAATTATCTTGGTTCTTCGGCTTCAGTTTCAGGTAGACTTTATCCCCTATACTCCAATTTAGATTCATTTGCTTGTGTTGGGGTGTGGGTTTCTCTTGCTTGTGGTTCAAGCTTCCCTTGTTGGTAATTGAGTTGGGTGGCTCCTTTGGCTCGTTGTTGGGTTTGATAGTTTCCCTTGATTGCTGCCTTGGGTTTCCTTGTTGTTCTTGGGTTGGTGTTGTATCTTTTCAGCTCGGTTTGGAATATCTTGCCATGAGGAACATCCATGCTACTTGTCACCTGCTAGTTTCTTGATCTTGTTGTTTCATAAGCTTACTAGTACCCTGTTAGTTTAATATTATTAAATTGCGTAGCCTTGGGATGTTCTTGTGATGGCACATTACTATGTTGGTACTGGATGACTGGTGTACTATCCTGAGGTTGGCTCTTGACTTGACAGGTTACTATTACCGATACGGTGATAGATTCCCCTTGGCTACGTAGTTTAATCAATATTGAACCTCACGACACTAATAACTAATAAAATGATTACTTTCTGCTTGACTCACCAGATTTGGGGAAACTTATGATTGGGGAGTACGTGGACGACTGGGACCTGATCTTTAGCAACCAATCGTTTTGGTTGTTATTTTCCCCGAGTTAGGGGGACTCCATCAGCTGATGGGTCCTGAGTCCTGGGGGCAGACAGGGACGGTCATCTTGATGGGTCCTGGAGCCCCACCACAGGCCACAGCGCCATAGTTCTTACAGGTTTTGCAGCTTACAGTACAGTACTTTACACTTTTGGACTCTGCCCGGGGTCGCACCCTCGCGGTCAAGGTAGCTCCCAGATGCTTATTGTACTCCCCTCATAAGTCACGGCTTAGGATTGGTTCACTTTAGTTAGTACACTCTTTACAGTAGTTGTACTCATTTTAACCGTCAGGACAGCTCTCTTTTCTGTACCCTTTCTGCTGCTGTCACATCGTCATTTGTGCTTCCTTACTCTTCAGTGGCGCGAGTTCGTGGATTACCAGGTCAGGTTACTTCTTTGGGTAGTGCTATCATATCTGTGGTCGTCTTGCTTCCTTTTGTGCACACTTACCTTTCTTGTCTCTTGTTTAGATATTGTCTACTCTATTGAGCGTGGTGCACCCTTTGTTGCCCACCAGGTACGAAGCACACGATCATCCAGAGACGTCTGAGCACGAGGAGTTGGAGCTTCTGTATAGGACTTGAGAGGAGTCAGAACTTCCAGAGCAGAACAGTTTGAGCCTTGACATAATGGAGGTACGTGTTCCATTTACCTTCCGCAGTAGTGTAGTTTTACTACCTTTACATGTTACTGTCTCTTCCTTATTTAGAACTGTGTAGCTGGTCATGTCTAGAGTGTCCCCTTACTTTCTGCACTGCTCCACATTGGCTTCACTAGCACCTGCGGGACCTGCATCCTCTCGTTTCACAAGTAGCAGTACCCGTCGAGAGGCGGGGCGTTACAGCCATTATTTATATCAGGAAACACTTAGACTCGCCCCTAAAGGACGAGTATCTTACTGTAGAGGATCCATATGAGTTATGGAACGCACTTGAGGAGAGGTACAGACATCAAAGAGATGTCATACTCCATCTTGCACAGTACGAGTGGACTCACCTCCACATACAAGATTACAAATCCGTATGGAGTATAACTCAGCGTTATTCTGAATCGCCTCATGCCTGAAGTTGTGGTGAGAATGTGACTGAGAGGATGTTGCTAGAGAAGACGTTTACGTCTTTTCATGAGAAGGACATGATCCTCATGTAGCAGTACCGTGAACGAAAGTTCACAAAGTACTCAGATCTGCTCTCATGCCTACTAATGGCCAAACAGAATAGAGAGTTATTGATTGCCACTCACAATCTATACCCTCCTGACTCCGCTCCACTTATACCTCCTGCAGAGGCACATTTCCAGTCTTCCCAGAAGAAGAAGATGGATAAGAAGGCAAAGCTCCAGAAACGGAAAGAACTGAAGCAGAAAAAGGCTACACCTAATGCTCCTCCCTAGAACCAGAAGTTCGTGGCAAAGAAGCAACAACAAACGCCTAATAAAGGTGGTCCACCCAAGAAAGACTGGGAGGATACATGCTTTAGATGCGAAATGACTGGCCATTAATCCAGAAACTGCCGCACAGCCAGACACCTACAGGACCTCTACCAAGCAAGTCTTAAGCCTCATGCTGAGACAAACTCGATAGATGGGGCAGTGTTACCAGCTACTATATGGAATCTAGAAGATTTCATGAATGACGACACTATGTAGTCATGGACCATCTGTACCTTACTTTCTAGCATTGCATCTTACTTTATGTCTTTCTATTCCATGTTAGCTACTTTATTGGTTAGCTTTTTAAAACATTAATGAAAGTATTCTCTTTTTCGCAGTATTTATTGAATGCTTTTCATTTTTTAGATATGGAATCTATATGCCTAGTGGACAGTGCGTCAACACACTCTATTCTTCAGTGTATAGACTACTTTACGAGCATCGGTAGTTACTCTGGTCCATTGAGAACAATCTCAGGACCAGCCGACATAATTGAAGGATAAGGAGAAGCAATCATTTTGCTCCCCAATAACACATAGATTAAACTTAGAGATGCGCTATACTCACCTAAATCAATCAGAAACCTTCTAAGTTTTAAAGATATCTGCTTAAACGGGTATCACTTAGAGACGGTCGAGGATAATAAAAAAGAATACTTACACGTTACATCTTTTACAAATGGTATAAAAAACCATTATGGAACGAATCGAGGGACTCCCCACGGGTCTCTACCAGACAAGTATTCACTCCCCAAAAGTATACATGACGGAGCACCTGTAGTGCCCTCAAATACCAGAATTCCAACTCTGGCATAGTAGACTGGGACACCCTGGATCTGTTATGATGTACCGCATCATAAATAGTTCGAGGGGTATAAATTTGAAGAACATGAAGATTCTTCAAAAAGGTAATTTTCCATGTCTATCTTGTTACAAGGGTAAACTAATAACAAGACCCTCTCCACTTAAAGTGGACTTGGAGGCTCCTAACTTTCTGGAGAGAATCCATGGGGACATTTGTGGGCCTATATACCCATCAAGTGGTCCTTTCAGGTACTTTATGGTCCTGATAGACGCATCTACTAAGTGGTCACATGTGTGTCTACTGTCCACCCGTAACTTGGCATTTTCTAAGCTTTTAGCTCGGATAATCAAGTTACGGGCCCACTTCCCTGATCATCAGATAAAGAAACTTCGTCTGGATAATGCGGGGGAGTTTACATCACAAGTTTTTCTAGAATATTTCCATGCATCGAGCATTAAAGTCGAACATCATGTAGCACATGTTCACACCCAAAATAGGTTAGCAGAATCTCTAATAAAGAGACTGCAATGGATTGCTCGTCCATTACTACTTCAATCCCAGTTGCCGGTGAATGCATGGGGTCATGCAATATTGCATGCTGCATATTTAATAAAATACAGACCTTTTGGAGGTCAGTCATCTTCTCCTATGTAATTAGCACTTGGAGTACCACCAATTGTCTCACATTTGAGAATATTTGGTTGTGCGGTATACGTCTCCATAGCACCACTACAAAGGACAAAGATGTGTCCACAACGTCGCCTAGGCATTTATGTTGGGTTTGACACACCCTCTATAATAAGATTCCTAGAACCCCTTGCGGGGGACGTTTTCAAGGCACGTCTAGAAGAATGTGAATTTGTTGAAACATCATTTCCAAGACTAGGCTTACAAACCAAGAAGCCTGAAGCTTCAGAGAGTATCTCTTGGGATACACATCATTAAGTCAATTTGATCCGCCCATGAGCCAGTGTGAGGAGGAGGTCCTGAAGATTCTCCATATCCAAAACACTGTCCATCTCTTGCCGGACAAATTTACTTACAACTAGAAGATTGTCAGATCACACGTTCCTGCTGTTAACACTCCAGCTAGGATTGACATACCGCAAAATGGATGCAATCCGCCTGCAGCAGAGATGGTTGGACCTCTTAAAAGGAGAGGACGACCACCGGGATCTAAGGACCAAGTCCCTCGAAAGAGTAGGACACTTGGCAATGGTCAAACAATACCACCACATGGTGCTACTATAAGCCCTGCTCTCCCATCTCTTCCAAACTCTCAAAGAGAGGAAAACCCAGGAGAAAATGAAGTTTTGATACATTATGTACGAACTGGGGAGTATTGGGACAAAAAGAGCACCATTATAGATGATACATTTGCGTGCAATATTGACATCAACGTCACGGACTGCGACGATGATATTGAACCACACTCTCTGACAGAATGTCAAAGCAGAAATGATTGGCCAAAGTGGAAAGCGACAATAGGAGTGGAGTTGGACTCACTCACAAAACGCAAGGTCTTCGGACTGTAAGGTCCCTGGCTATGAGGAAAACACTAGAAGGTGTGTTGAATAGTGTTTATGCAATTTAAAAAGATAGTTACACCAAATTAAATTCCTAACCAACAATAAATGCGAAATAAAAGTAAACCCCAAAATGAAACAATGCAAATGAAGGATGTTTCAAGGGTTCGGATTACCCAAGTCACTTCCCGACTTGTTCCCGATAATCATACGTCCCTTCCACCCGGTAACCACAAGATACTCAATTTAGAACCCTAACTTGAGGTTCCCTTAATAAACCCACTTGTAAAAACCTTACAAGTGAAATCGAAATACACTCGATGTCCTTAACTCCTACATCTTGAGAGCAAATCAAATAATGATGAGTACTTTCATTAAATGGAGCACGGTATTCGGAGCGGCTGATTTGATTCGTGCTGCCAAAACTTCTCGTCTTCAGAAGATCTCAACCGTCATTTTTGGTGATTATCCGACGCGTGTCGGTTATCGGGTACAAAACCAACGAAAATTCTTTTGCGTATAAGAAACTGGGGTGGGGAAGCCAAGGATGTTTGCGTTCTGGTCTCTCGGTAGTTTGAAGAAAACTTCCTCTTCTTCTTCTTGCTTCCAGCATCCAAGAATGGCGGGAAGAGAATATAGGGATTTGACTTCGGAGCTAGAAGGAGCTTTCGAAGAGGACCGGAAGGGGAGGAGGGTCGTGGAGGATGCTGGAAGCTCCTTAAGTCGAGCTGCCGGGGCTTTGGCTGCGGCTCCTTCGGGCCCTCGAGGTGGGGCTGAATCTTCCGATGCCCTACCCATTGACAGGTGGCCAAACGATGACATTGTCCCTCCGGTCCCTTCTGCTGGCTTCATCCCTCCGGAATTTAATCACCTTCTGTTGTCGAATCAAATTTCGACGGGACCCCTATGGAGATTCAGGGGGAGCCTTTTCGGGGCCCGTTCATCGTGGGAGGAGATGAGTCGGCCCTTCTGGACTTTGGGATAGGGGACCGTCTGGCGGAGAATATCACTCTGCCAAGGGATTTTGAGAGCTTTGATCTTGAAGAATGAAAGGTTGAATGTTTGAGAGATATGATAACCAAAATGAGCCAACTCTTAATGGAACAGTAGAGGCTTGTTTTATAGGTTTCTCAAACCCTTCAAGCTGAATCCCCAAAAACCCCTTTGAAATCCGTGAAGAAAAACTAAATGCGCACGCGACAGTTGACTGTAGAACAAAGCACAGTCGACTACTGCACTATGACAGAGGGTATGTGAGAATTCATAACGGTAACTTACCACGTGGACAGTCGACTGGTAAGGAGTAGACAATCGACTGTTAAACCAACAGGCGACTGTAAATCCTTTTACAGGCGACTGGCCGTAATGAGGGTAAGTCAAGAAGATCCTAGAAAAGTCTGAGAATACAGACAGGTGACTGATGAAGATAAGACAGTCGACTGTAAATCCAACAAGAAACTGTAAGTCCTTCTACAGACGACTGTCATAAACCCTGACATTTTCCAGAGAGTTGAGTCTTTAGAGAGGCTCAAAGACAGATGACTGTTGAAGCATTGATAGTCGACTGTGCCATTAGATAGTCGACTGTAAATACAACATCAATCGAATGGCCTGATCAAAATTGAGAATTGGTTTGGGCTGAAGATAGACAGTCGACTGATTAACAAACCACAGTCGACTGTCACTTGGACAGGTGCCTGTGAAATGTACAGCAGTCGCCTGATAAAGTAAAAGCTTAGAAGCCCAAGAAATAACCAATTAAGTATGTGCATAACATGCGTCTGTAGAATAAAACATAGTCGACTGTTTTTAGACAGGCGACTGTAAATTGTTCAGCAGTCGACTATTGAGATCATGAGATGCACAAGCTTGATTGAAATGAATTGGAATCAAGGGAAAGTTGATCAATGATTTCCTAAGACTGAAATGAAGATGTGTGTGTGCTCCAATATAGTTCCACTTCTAAGCTACATATTAAAAGAGAAAAAGAAGATTACATTTGTAGAACTCTCTCTTCTTTTCAACGTATGATATTGAAGTCTTCTTGGAGCTTCAATCCCCATCTTTGATCATCCAATCCACTTTCTTTGCTTTCATTGATCTTTGAGTGACATCTATTGCTAATAGATCTTCATGATATGCTTAGGCAATGGATTAACTGCAAATAGGGGATTAGTCACAAGTATTTATGTTTGCTCATCATTAACACCAAGTAGGGAGAAGTCCAATACTCAACACAGACCAATTGTCCAGACACCAACAGGTGTAAAACATGTGGGTAATAAATGGGTATTTGTTAGAAAAAGAAATGAACAGAATGAGATCGTTCGCTACAAAGCAAGGCTTGTAACGCAGGGTTTTACCCAATGTCCAGGGGTGGATTTTGACGCCACATACTCCCCGGTCATGGACGCGATCACCTTTCGATTCCTTATTGGCTTAACAACTCAAAAAGGTCTGGATATGCAGCTTATGGACGTCGTGACTACATACCTATATGACAATTTAGACCGAGACATCTTTATAAGATTGTCTAACGGTTATTCTTTGCCGGCAGCACTAAAAGAGAGACAACGTGACGTCTACTCAGTGAAACTGCAAAGATCATTATATGGTCTGAAACAATCTGGAAGGATGTGGTATAATAGACTGAGCGAATTCCTTGCGAAGCAAGGATTTGCAAATGACCCAGTCTGTCCTTGCATCTTTATTAGAGCAAAGCAACGGGATTTTTCATTATAGCCGTCTATATAGATGACTTGATCCTCATTGGATCTCTTAGAGAGATCACTGAGATTTTTAGAAGCTTGACAGAAACTTTTGAGATGGAAGACATCAGAAAGTCAAAATTCTGTTTAGGTCTTCAAATAGAGCATCTAAACGATGGGATCCTGTGACATCAGTCAACTTATACATCGAACTTACTGAACAAGTTCCAAATAGATAAGTGCCACCCCCTCAGTATCCCTATGGTCGTGAGATCATTGGATGTACATGAAGACCCCTTCCGACCGCTGGAAGAGGGGGAGGAAGTACTAGGCCCTGAAGTGCCTTATTTAAGTGCTATTGGTGCACTCCTTTACCTGGCTAACTACACTCGCCCTGACATAGAATTTGCAGTCAACTTACTAGCCAGAAATAGTGCTGCACCTACACATCGGCACTGGGCCGGAGTTAAGCATATTCTGCGCTACCTCCAAGGGTCCATAGACTTAGGTCTATTATACAGGAAAAGGGCAACAACAGATTTAGTTGGTTATGCTGATGCAGGTTACGTATACAGAGAAGTCTCAGACCGGATACATGTTCACTTATGGCGGCACTGCCATATCTTGGAGATCTATGAAGCAAACCATGACGACCATCTCATCCACACACTCAGAACTTCTAGCGATCCATGAAGCAAGTAAAGAGAGTTTTTGGCTACGTTCTGTGATCCAGCACATTCTCACCTCTACCGTCCTGAAGCCCGACGTTCTTGAGCCTACTACAATCTACGAAGACAATGCAACATGTATTACCCAGCTACAGAACGGCTACATCAAAGGCGACAATACGAAGTATATCTCTCCAAGTTCTTCTGGACGCATGACCTTCAGAAGCAAAAGCATATTGAGGTACAGAAGATCCAATCTTGTAATAACTTGGCGGATTTGCTTACCAAATCACTGCCTACTAGTATCATTGAGAAACTTGTAAGTGGGATTGAGATGAGGAGAGTGAGAAAATTTAAACTGGGTCAGGATGAGAGAACTATGAATGTGTAGATACACAGGAGACTGATGTATATATTCATAGGAAATCTGCAAGCCTGAAGCTTGGTCAGATGAGGGAGAGTCAACAGTAGTGTTGTACTCTTTTCCCTTGGCTATTGGGTTTTTCCCACAGGGTTTTCCATAGTCAAGGTTTTGACGAGGCAACCTCGTTGACTCTGGATCCTAAAGTATCCACCCCTAGACACACCCCTAAAACAGGGAAAGTTATGGAGAAACTGTTCTTTATTTAACAAGGTAGTTATCATAACTTGGATCTTGAAGAATCCACCTCTTATTCCATGATTGGTAGGATAAGTGGGAGTGTTGTGAATAGGTCCATTGGGCCCATTGGGTATCCACCCATCATTGAAAGATATATATACACACGCATACATACAAAAAATGTACCTAAGAACGTGCGCAGGCAGGATTACCTGCGCACGCCCCCTCTGTTCGGCATTTTTTAGTATTTTTTTGAATTTTTTTACAGTAGTTAGATAAACTTGTTATGAAGAATTCTAGACAGTTTTGCGCAACGTTTTTGAAATCAATGAACGGAGGCTCAAACGGTGTTGGATTGACCTGAAATTTTATGGGGAGCTTCATAACAAGTTTATCTAACTACTGCAAAAAAATTCAAAAAAATACTTGAACTCTTCCTCGTCCTCGAGGAAGACGAGTGAGAGTAGGAGCTCGGAGGGAGAAAATAGAGAGAAGGAGAGAAAAAGAGAATTCTATATCCTAGATCGCCCGTAAGGGCCAACAAAATCAAACACGCCAGACGAAGCAAGCATACGACAAAACACAACACTAAACCAAGGAATGTGAGTCCAAACAAGTGTCGTGGGCCCACGCAGTGAAGCGCGAGTGAGTGTGGTCGTGTGCTAGCAGATGGTGTCACTATCTACGATGTGCAATAAAGCTCCATATACACATACCCAAAGAAAGACCCAAATATCGATTCAATTTGAAATTGCGGTGAATATTAGCTCAAGCATGCATGAAAAGAGTATAAGAATAGAAGCGTATCATGCATCGGGGACTCCACAGCTAGGGACTAGGAAATCACCACACTATAGCCTAGGTAATCGCTAGAAGGTCCCTATGCCAAGTGTTTTCGAAAACGATGGAGGTTGAGAAGATGTGGAGTAGAACACTCGGTGTAAATTCTCGCCTTCCCCTTATTCACGGCAAGTAGGAAAATATTCACACTGGAATTTTTTTTGGGTTTTGGGTATTTGTATTTTTTTTCTTTTCTTTTCATTTCTCATCTTTTTGGGTTTTTCTTTTCTTTTCTCCTTTTTTGGATTTTTGGGAATTGGGATATTTACATGTGTACTCTCCCAAGTGGAAGAACGGTACACGACGAGGGGATTTGCACCAAGTAAAATAAAAATAAAATCGGATTCTAAACACTTGGACAAAGGAGATATTTCTCGCTAATCAGAGCATAGGCTAAATGGGTTATCCTAGTCCTTGTTTGTGGAATCCCGACACATGCGAATTGAAATATACGATATAAATATAGCATGCATATAGAAGCAGATAGTAGAAGCAAATACCGCATATTCAAATCGAAGCATGATAATCTAGGGGTCAACCAAGGATATGTATATAAAACATAATCACAAGGTAGAAGCACACCAAACAGCTAGGCACGACGCACGACTCACAAAAAGCTAAGTGGACCCGCGATGCATGAAATGCAAGAGGACTCGATATCCTAGGGTTAGTGAATGTGATTATCGAAGCTGTGCAAGGTGCGCGTGTGATTTTCGTGGCAATTCATCATAGGGTTCATCTCTAGGAGAAAGAGATAAAAAGAAGAAAAGAAAAAGAAAAAGAAAAACACGGAGAAAAACACGGAGAAAAACGACTCAAATAGCGAAGAAAAAGAGACAAATGACGCACGAAGTGCGACTCCCCCAAGCTGAAACTTGCATTGTCCTCAATGCAATAGTAGTGAATACGAGAGGGCAATGAAAATGGGGGGGAGTTACGCACCGACAAAAAAAATGAAAAACACGAAAAACACATGAGCGAAACTAAAAAATAAAGAAAAAGAAACACTCAAATAAAAGGTATAAAACACGACAAAAGAACACCTAGACACAGACACACAACAACGACACACGAAAACATGCACACAAATCGATTTACCCCAAGCTGAACATGACAATGCCAGCGAAACGATATGATCAATGTGATGCAAAAATATGCAAGGGGAAGATCGGAAAAGAAAAGAAAGAAATCAAAATGCAGGAGAGACGGTGTGCTCATTCTCCTCAGAAGAGGATGAGGGTGAAATGATAGAAGGGCACGACATGAAGGGTTATTAAGATGCAAAAGCAAATCCTAGATACGCTCCCCTCGCTAATGAGAGGAGACGAGATTATTCAAATCTAAACTAGAAAGCGGTAAATTTTTACACTACTGGATTAGGATACACCTGAGCATAGGCGGATCCAAGATCTGAAGTGGGGCAGGTAGCTGCTCTAACTGCTCCTTCTGTGGCTCCGCCAGAAGTGATGTGCCACGTGTGCCAATGGACCCAAGCAATGCACCTCCAAGCATCCCTCGTAGGTGTCCACCTGTGACCTGCAAAGGACGAGGTGCATTAGTCCCCGGCAACGGCGCCAAAAACTTGACCGGTGCCCCGTTTACGGTTTGGGCGCGGTGTCGTTTTACCGCAAGTGCACGGTTAGTGTAGGGTGCGGGTTTATCGAACTCAGGGAGGTGGATGGCTTGAATGGCTACTAGCCTCGCCTAGGTCGTGTGCTAGCTACGCGAGTGATATGGGTGGAAGTGTAGAAATAAAGAGAATAAATGAAAAAGACACGAAATGAATCCCCGCTAACACGGGCTAGAGCACTCATGACACTTGGCATTTGACTTGACCCAGGGTGAGACATTGCCCCAAAAGGTGGTACCTAGCGTCCATGGCCCGATATTCCGGTCAGTGCCAAGTACGCTAGGCCTACCCGGTTCCGGACGGTGGACATTCCCATGTCCATTAACACCTTCCATAACCAGGAGCATTAAGGCCACAATGATAACTCCCAACATTTTGTCCAAGCCGTTCCCACGCGCGAGGACTCGATGTCAACGCTAGGGGCGTGAGCTATGGCTAGGGAGTCAACCGCCAAGTTTATTCCCCCTTGGCCCGACGGTCAGAGGCGGTCTTTCTCCCCCCAATGACAATGAAACACCCCCGCGTAACCCTAATGGCCAAATAGGTCGAATGTGATTTCTAGCAATACATCGAAGCGGATCTTGACTGGACAAGCACCGGACCCCAACCCCCAACACAACTAGTGTGTTGCCGTACGAATTGGACTCAGATTGCTAGAAATCTCCATTGACACATTTCATCGAACACATGCCATGCAACCAAGCCAAATGTAAATTTCCAAGCATCAATCCTACCCTAACCCGTATTAGGGTTCATCAAACACTACTCGATGGTGAAGAACATGATAGAAAGCAATAATAATGACAAACAAACATTCACCATCAAGCAACAAAGAAAATAACACAATACAATAGAAAATGAGAGAAGAAAATACTTATCTTGAGTTTGAATCTTCAATCCAATACAAGATTTATTACAATAGAAAACCTAATCTAACCTAATCTAAACTCACAAGAGAAAGGGACAAAAAGCCCTAGAAAAACTGAGGAAGAACAAGAAGAAGAAGATGCCCTAAAAGTCGGCCAGCATTGGGTATTTATAGCCCCCATTCCGAGCCCTAACGGATCGGGTCCAAAACCACAGGGAAAACGCCACCCGATCGGTTGACAAGTCAACCGATCGGGTGATCTGTTACAAATAATAAACAGAAAACGGCGGAGCTTCACCCGGTCAGATGAACCGGTCGGTTGAGTTCTTGGGGTGACCGGTTGGATCATGGCACCATCGGGTGAAGTGGTCGGTTGGATGCCCGTGCCTTGGCTCCTCAGAATCAGCTACAGATGAACCGATCGGGTGAGAGTCACCCGATCGGTTGGCATTTGGCTCGAAAAGACAGAGAAACGGCCGCAATGAACCGGCCTGAGAACCGGTCGGGTGACATCCGCTTGAGCTCTAGCTGAGCCCGGGTGGTGCACGCGTGCATCACCTGATCGGTTGACTTTGTTCAACTGATCGGGTGAGGGGCTGAATGATGCAATCATCGTCGTTTGACCCCCTGGGTCACGCGTGACTCCTACCGTTGCGCCGGGGACTTGTGATATCGTCGTTTTTATGTCCAAAATGCTAGAAATTCCTGCAAAATACCAAAAACACGGAAAAGTGAAAGAAAACAAGAAAATACAAGAAAACAAATAAAAGACGGCGGAAAATACGGAGAAACACGGAAGAAAACGCGCGTAAATATATGAAATATAAACGCACGTCAATACTTAAAAATGCCGAACATAGGGGGCGTGCGCAGGTAATCCTGCCTGCGCACGTTCTCAGGCACTTAACCCATATATATATATATATATATATATATATATATATATATATATATATATATATATATATATATATATATATATATATATATATGGGTAAAATGCGCCTGAGCTCGTGCTCAGATGGGATTCCTGCGCTCGACCCTTCCTGACCGT
This sequence comes from Scilla litardierei, assembly GCA_030789695.1. NCBI lineage: Eukaryota > Viridiplantae > Streptophyta > Magnoliopsida > Asparagales > Asparagaceae > Scilla > Scilla litardierei. The sequence goes on along the minus strand of CM061139.1, from coordinate 120,287,138 downwards.
CCGATCCGATCCCACGGCTGTTGTTAAAAGCGGAACATGAGGAACTTTTGGTGCAATTACCAACGGGCCCTTACGCGCCTGGAACTTTTGGGGCAATTACCATCCCGCCCTTATAGCCCCTATGAAAGCAACTTTTTAGAACTATTGGTGCAATTACCATCCCGCCCTTTATATCCTTTTCAAAGAAATAGTTTACACTATACGGCACCGTTGTGCGCGTCGACCCAGAACGGAGTATATTACTCCCCGCGAACAACGCGCTACAGCCTATGCGTCGTGCGCGGCGTGGGATTAAAACGCACAAGTGTTGAGAAGTTACCAACCGTGCGCACGACGGGCAAAATTACCCCCGTCGTGCGCGAGGGGGAAAACGCAACGTGTAAAGAAATTTCCATCCGTGCGCACGATGTGCAAAATAAACCCCGTCGTTCGCGGGTGTTAAAATGCCTAGTGTGAAGAAATTCACATCCGCGCGCACGACGGGCAACATTACCCCCGTCGTGCGCGTGGGTTAAAACGCCTAGTGTGCAGCAATTTCCATCCGAGCGCACGACGGGCAAAATTAACCCCGTCGTGTGCGGGGGTTAAAACGCCTAGTGTGCAGCAATTTCCATCCGAGCGCACGACGGGCAAAATTAACCCCGTCGTGCGCGGGGGTTAAAACACCTACTGTGTGAAGCAATTTCCATGCGCGCGCACGACGGGCAAAATTACCCCCGTCGTGCGCGTCGTGTGCGGGCAAACGCACAAGTGTGGAGCAATTTACAGCCGTGCGCACGACGGGCCAAATTACCCCCGTCGTGCGTGAGGGAGAAAACATAATCTGTAAAGCAATTTCCATCCGCGCGCACGACGGGCAAACTTACCCCGTCGTGCGCGTGGGTTAAAACGCCTAGTTTGGAGCAATTTCCATCCGAGCGCACGACGGACAAAATTAACCCCGTCGTCCGCGGGGGTTAAAACGCACAAGTGTGCAGCAATTTCCATCCGCGCGCACGACGGGCAAAATAACCCCCGTCGTGCGCGTCGTCCGCGGTGGTTAAAACGCACAAGTGTCGAGCAATTTCCATCCGCGCGCATGACGGACAAAATTACCCCCGTCGTTCGCGTCGTGTGCGGGCAAACGCACAAGTGTGGAATAATTTACAGCCGTGCGCACGACGGGCCAAATTACCCCCGTCGTTCGCGAGGGGGAAAACGCAATCTGTAAAGCAATTTCCATCCGCGCGCACAACGGGCAAACTTACCCCCGTCGTGCGCATGGGTTAAAACGCCTAGTGTGCAGCAATTCCATCCGAGCGCACGACGGGCAAAATTAACCCCGTCGTGCGCGGGGGTTAAAACGCCTACTGTGTGAAGCAATTTCCATCCGCGCGCACGACGGGCAAAATAACCCCCGTCGTGCGCGTCGTCCGCGGGGGTTAAAACGCACAGGTGTCGAGCAATTTCCATGCGCGCGCACGATGGGCAAAATTACCCCCGTCGTGCGCGTCGTGTGCGGGCAAACGCACAAGTGTGGAGCAATTTACAGCCGTGCCCACGACGGGCCAAATTACCCCCGTCGTGCGCGAGGGAGAAAACGCAATCTGTAAAGCAATTTCCATCCGCGCGCACGACGGGCAAACTTACCCCGTCGTGCGCGTGGGTTAAAACGCCTAGTGTGGAGCAATTTCCATCCGAGCGCACGACGGACAAAATTAACCCCGTCGTCCGCGGGGGTTAAAACGCACAAGTGTGCAGCAATTTCCATCCGCGCGCACGACGGGCAAAATAACCCCCGTCGTGCGCGTCGTCCGCGGTGGTTAAAACGCACAAGTGTCGAGCAATTTCCATCCGTGCGCACGACGGGCAAAATTACCCCCGTCGTTCGCGTCGTGTGCGGGCAAACGCACAAGTGTGGAATAATTTACAGCCGTGCGCACGACGGGCCAAATTACCCCGTCATGCGCGAGGGGGAAAACGCAATCTGTAAAGCAATTTCCGTCCGCGCGCACGACGGGCAAACTTACCCCCGTCGTGCGCGTGGGTTAAAACACCTAGTGTGCAGCAATTCCATCCGAGCGCACGACAGGCAAAATTAACCCCGTCGTGCGCGGGGGTTAAAACGCCTACTGTGTGAAGCAATTTCCATCCGTGCGCACGACGGGCAAAATAACCCCCGTCGTGCGCGTCGTCCGCGGGGGTTAAAACGCACAGGTGTCGAGCAATTTCCATGCGTGCGCACGACGGGCAAAATTACCCCCGTCGTGCGCGTCGTGTGCGGGCAAACGCACAAGTGTGGAGCAATTTACAGCCGTGCGCACGACGGGCCAAATTACCCCCGTCGTGCACGAGGGGGAAAACGCAATCTGTAAAGCAATTTCCATCCGCGCGCACGACGGGCAAACTTACCCCCGTCGTGCGCGTGGGTTAAAACGCCTAGTGTGCAGCAATTCCATCCGAGCGCACGACGAGCAAAATTAACCCCGTCATGCGCGGGGGTTAAAATGCATAAGTGTGAAGCAATTTCCATCCGCGCGCACGACGGGAAAAATAACCCCCGTCGTGCGCGTCGTCTGTGGGGGTTAAAACGCACATGTGTCGAGCAATTTCCATCCGCGCGCACGACGGGCAAAATTACCCCCGTCGTGCGCGTCGTGTGCGGGCAAACGCACAAGTGTGGGGCAATTTACAGCCGTGCGCACGACGGGCCAAATTACCCCCGTCGTGCGCGAGGGGGAAAACGCAATCTGTAAAGCTATTTCCATCCGCGTGCACGACGGGCAAACTTACCCCGGCGTGCGCGTGGGTTAAAACGCCTAGTGTGGAGCAATTTCCATCCGAGCGCACGACGGACAAAATTAACCACGTCGTCTGCGGGGGTTAAAACGCCTACTGTGTGCAGCAATTTCCATCCGCACGCACGACGGGCAAAATAACCCCCGTCGTGCGTGTCGTCCACGGGGGTTAAAACGCACAAGTGTCGAGCAATTTCCATCCGCGCGCACGACGGGCAAAATTACCCCCGTCGTGCGCGTCGTGTGCGGGCAAACGCACAAGTGTGGAATAATTTACAGCCGTGCGTATGACGGGCCAAATTACCCCCGTCGTGCGCGAGGGGGAAAACGCAATCTGTAAAGCAATTTCCATCCGCGCGCACGACGGGCAAACTTACCCCATCGTGCGCGTGGGTTAAAACGCCTAGTGTGGAGCAATTTCCATCCGAGCGCACGACGGACAAAATTAACCCCGTCGTCCACGGGGGTTAAAACGCCTACTGTGTGAAGTAATTTCCATCCGCGCGCACGACGGGCACAATAACCCCCGTCGTGCGCGTCGTCCGCGGGGGTTAAACGCACACGTGTCGTGCAATTTCCATCCGCGCGCACGATGGGCATAATTACCCCCGTCGTGCGTGTCGTGTGAGGGCAAACGCACAAGTGTGGAATAATTTACAGCCGTGTGCACGACGGGCCAAATTACCCCCGTTGTTAACTTTGCATGTGAAAGAAGCGGGGTTTACAGGTGACACCGAAAGGAAAAAACGACCGACAGGCCAGTTAAAACCAAGAAGTGTCAATGTCTGTTCTCATTGCGTGGTAATGGTGGGCGTCGGTGTTGGCGGTGAGGAGTGAAGGTTAACAGTCGTTGAGGGCAGGCACAACCATCAAGCTGCTAATTATGTCGAGGGCCATTCCGATGAAGGGCAGCAGGAATCCTATCGGAAGTTTTACATGCAAAGCGACAACATTCTTGTTGTCCCTTTTTACACGGTGACGTGCATTATAAATTTATTTGCATGGAAGGTAGGATTCTCCTTCAGGACTGTCAAAATTTCAGCCGGCCTCAGCGTGCTATTTGCCAAATCTCTCAATGATTCCATCTCCATTCCTTGCAACTGCCCTTCATCGGAATGGCCCTCGACATAATTAGCAGCTTGATGGTTGTGCCTGTCCAGCTGCCCTCAATGACTGTTAACCTCCACTGAACGCTGGATTTTTTTACGACATAAATAGTACCTTGGATTTTTGTACCTTCTCGAGCAATCTCAACCGTATCTGCATGCATGTAAAATCACCAAATTTCTACATCATTTTCCACCCAATTGAATAAGAATTACACCTATAGTGTATTTAAAAGTATATACTTACCAAATGGAAAACCTCGAAAATCCCTACTATCACACCCAAGAAAGGAAGAAAATGCTCATGTATCCTAGAAGGTCCGCTGACCGCTGAGATCTTCTGGGAAGATTTGAAGGTGCATTTTGGTTGCAAATGCTACTACGCTGACCGCTGAGATCTTCTGGGAAGATTTGAAGGTGCATTTTGGTTGCGAAGTTAGACTGATTTCATTGGAGTCATCTTCTACCGCCATCCCATTCTCTTTACAGGCATCTACATCATGAAGGAAATGGTCCACATTGAAATAACAGGAGTAACTTTCAATTTTATCTTCCATTTACCATGGTATATTTCTACATCAAGTAGAACGAAGCAATGGTTAGAATTTGTCCGGTTAAACTGAGAAACAAATATATTGTAAGAAAAATATGTAGAATACCGTGGCTATACGAGGAAGATCCGAGAAGCAGAATACTTGGCAGATGTAATTGAAACCGCTGTGGCGCGACCTTGGTGGCAATCGCTGTTGCCGGTTGCTCCCGAAGGTTAACACAGTAGCCCCTGGCCGCGTCCACACTTGGCTACGTACCGTGGCTATACGAGGAAGATCCGAGAAGCAGAATACTTGGCAGATGTAATTGAAACCGCTGTGGCGCGACCTCGGTGGTAATCGTTGTTGCCAGTTGCTCCCAAAGGTTAACACAGCAGCCTCTGGCCGCGTCCACACTTGGCCAGAGACTTTGGATTTTGCACAGTATAGCTACCCAGGAGAACGGGATGAAGCACAGAAGAATTTTTGGAGGAAGCAATTTTTCCGTGTATTTTCTTGAGGAAAGCAGTGGGATATAAATAGAATTCAAAAAATAGCTGTTATGAATTCAAACGGTCAAATATTAAACGAGTATTAAAATAGGCTTTGAATGTTGCGTATTAAAGGGAGGCTTTAACTGCGTATTTATTGAGCGGTTTTGAATGATGCAATCAAATTAGCAGTTACCAACATTTTAGAATGAGACGCCATTTATTATAGACGATTTGGACTGCCCATGGATGAGGATGATACTACCGTTGATTTACTGTGAGTCATGGAAAGAACCCGTGAGTCTACAGTTGTTGAGCTCGTGAATATACAGTATATACAGATGTTGCGGTGTGAGTAATTTTTTAGGGTAATGTCAAACACAAAGCGAAATTTTTGAGGGCGTTCACGGTCAATTTATAGTGAAATTGACCATTCAAATTGATGAGTATAAGTCTGTTATCCTACAGCGAGCCCTTCATTGCAAACATCTACGTAGACAATCATATGTATCAGTTTGTAAGAGCATAGGCTAATGAATCAGTTTGGGTCTGTATCAGTATGTACATCAATATAGTTGAATTCGATTGAATATGCCTTCAGCTTGAATAAGTATCAGATTTAATTTTAAAGTTTGCATGTAGTTTCTGAGTCAGAGTGAATAAGTATCCGGTTTAATCTACAATGTTTCCAGATTGAACAAGTATAATAAGACTTAAATCTAAAAGCTTGCATGTAGGCTTGATTGGGATTCAGAATAAGTATGATTAAATTTATTCCCATGGTCGTGTTGAGAAAATTTGTCATCGATGAAACATCAGCTTAACACGCACAACGAGTAAATTCTGCTGGTTGTGCGCGTTAAACAACTGTTCATAAAATACCTTAGATGCTCAAAGCGAACAGCTGGCTCTGGCTGTGCTTGTTGTGCACTTTGCGCAATTAAAAAACCATTATAAATATCATCAACGCGCATAACGGCCATAAATTAGTTGGTACTGGGCGTTGAGCAATTATGTAAGCGGCTATTAATTTTTCCAGCTCACGTCCCACCGACCGGTCAAACATTCTTGAGAAATGCACATGTCTGGTATCAATCAGATGTAGATTTACGAACAGTCTTTTGTATATTCAAGAGAACCCCTCAGTTTGTAAGAGCATAGGCTAATGAATCAGTTTGGATCTGTATCAGTAATTCAGTATGTATATCAATATATTTGAATGGCTGGGTAATTTTCAAAATGTCATCAATTTGAATATGTATGAGATTTAATCTAAAATTTTGCATGCAGTTTATGAAGTCGATTGAATATGCCTTCAGATTGAAAAGGTATCAGATTTATTTTTAAAGTTTGTATGTAGTTTCTGAGTCAGAGTGAATAAGTATCCGGTTTAATCTACAATGTTTTCAGATTGAACAAGTATAATAAGACTTAAATCTAAAAGTTTGGATGTAGGCGTGGTTGGGATTCAGATTAAGTATAATGAAATTTGGAATTTGATTGATTCACTGCAGTGGCACGCAGTGGGAGTAAACTTATAGCATCTCACAAATATGATCAAAGAGCAAACGGTCAAATTTATTCCCGTGGGGGCGTTGAGCAAATTTGTCATCGACGCAACTATAGAGCTTAACGCGCACAACGGGCATAATCTTGCATGTTGTGCGCTTTGCGCAATTATGTTAGCCATAACAAATTTGCTGAACGCGCACACCGGCTCAAAGTGAACACCTGGCGATACTTGTTTCTGCATACATTGTTAATCTAATACATTGTTTCTGCATGAAAGAAAACTATAAATAATATTATTCTTCAATGTTAATTTTTTTAATTTTTAAGTATTTAGTATTTCTTGTAATGTTGTAAATATTTTAAAATTTGCTCGAAAAATATCCAATATTGGTCTCAGGTAGTATGTATAATTGAGATATTTCCATCGGTACTAAACTTATTAAATTTGGTCATGTGCCTTGTAAAATACATTTGTAATAAATAGCCGTTACCAAGCTATGACGGTAATAAACGCAACGAAGGGCTGATATCAATTATCCGTTGTGCGCGTCGTGCACGGTGGTTAAAAGTCATAGTGTGAATCAATATCCATCCGCTGTACACACACGGTCTCACATCTGAGGAATCCACAATCCACATTACACACAAGGGCTTATAGTGGAACCAATTAAACCGCACTCACAACAGAAACAATTTGATTGTTTTTGTTGCGCTGGAAAATAAATAATTTTTCGAGTGTTCGACGGAGAGTAATTCAAGGCGCAAAACGGTTCAGTATCCTTGTCGTGTGGGGAGAGTAATTTGCCTCTTTTTCAGCTGAGCCTAAAATACTTAGGATTACGCGTTTTTCTCGGTGGGATTACGCGTTGAGTAAATAAGATGTTCATTCCCGAGATCCTTAGCATTACTGTAGGATAACGGACTTAATACTCATCAATTTGATCGGTCGTTTTTCGATATAAATGGACCGTGAATGCCGTGAATGCCCTGGAGAAGCGTATGAAATCGGAGGCCTACAGGCTGATGCAGTCGCCTCCCAAATATGCTTCTCTCCCTGGTCTGCGAAGAGAAGAATGGCTCCCCGGGCCTTTGCGCCCTGGTTGGCTGCTCTGGGTCAATTAGGTTGGCGGTGCATGGCTACCGTCTCTCTGAGGCACAAGTACTCCCTTCTGTTCTTTTCGATCTCTTGGCTGGCAGCCAAATTGGGCAAATCTGACTGTGGATGAAGCAGATCATAATTGTCCCTTTCCTCCTGGTGATTTCCAATTTTGGCTGCGAGACAAGAGATCGAAAAGAACAGGAGGGAGTGCTTGTGCCTCAGAGGGCCGGTAGCCATGCACCGCCAACCTATGTGACCCAGTGCAGACATCCAGGGAAGGCCAGGGGGCCATTCATCTCTTTGCACTTCGTAGACCAGGGATAGGAGCATATTCGGGAGGCGACAGCATCAGCTTGTAGTCCTCCGATTTCATACGCTTCTCCAGGGCATTCACGGTCCATTTAGTGTGAAATTGACCATTCAAATTGATGAGTATACTCCGTTATCCTACAGCGAGCCCTAATGCCTGACGCTTACGGTAGAAATGGACGATGGAATTCAACCAGTTATCTTTTCACGTAAAGCTAAATGGTTGCTGTTGGAAACTTACGCAATGGTGGTAATAAACGCAACGAAGGGCTATCGTCCATTTATAAACATGCATGCCCGATGAATGCCTTCCATATGTGAGCATTTCGCCTTCCACTCCTCGACTATACACTCCATATCCATCTCCTCTTTATAAACTCCATCCAAACCATTAAATCCTTCATCATTTCACTATACCTCGTCTATGACACACAAACACTCCCTCCTGTTCTTTCCGATCGTGAAGATAAAAAGCTCATTCTATTTGTTATGCAACCATTTGGTGTTGTTCGATGCCTCATGTGAATCGGAGTTCCTCGGTGTCTTTGAAACGGCTACATACCCGACTGCAGGTTACACCGACGCATGCTATGACTACACTCATATCCAGCCGATGATGGCAGAAAATCGGCAACGACGGTAATAAACGGAACGAAGATGGTCGCCCGGTGAACTTGCGGAAGTTGACGGGGAAGCACGCAGATCACACCGACAATCACATGTTTCAGTTTGTAAGAGCATAGGCTAATGAATCAGTTTGGATCTGTATCAGTATGTACATCAATATATTTGAATGGCTGGGTCATTTTCAAAATAACATCAACTAGAATATGTATGAGACTTAATCTACACTTTAGCTAAACGCACACAACGGGCATAATTCTGCTGGTGTGCGCGTTTAAGTATGATGAAATTTGGAATGTGATTGATTCACTGCGCTGGTGCGAGGTGGAATTAAAATTATAGCATCTCACAAATATGCTCAAAGCGCAAAACGGTCAAATTTATTCCCGTGGGGGCGTTGAGCAAATTTGTCATAACTTTAGCTAAATGCGCACAACGGGCATAATTCTGCTGGTTGTGCGTGTTTAAGTATGATGAAATTTGGAATGTGATTGAGTCAATGCGCTGGTGGGCGGTGGAATTAAAATTATTGCAATTGACAAATATGCTCAAAGCGCAAAACGGTCAAATTTATTCCCGTGGGGGCGTTGAGCAAATTTGTCATGACTTTAGCTAAATGCGCACAACGGGCATAATTCTGCTGGTTGTGCGTGTTTAAGTATGATGAAATTTGGAATGTGATTGATTCAATGTGCTGGTGCGCGGTGGAATTAAAATTATTGCAATTCACATATATGCTCAAAGCGCAAAACGGTCAAATTTATTCCCGTGGGGGCGTTGAGCAAATTTGTCATCGACGCAACTATAGAGCTTAACGCGCACAACAGTCATAATTCTGCATTTTGTGCGCTTTGCGCAATTATGTTAGCCATAACAAATTTGCTGAACGCACACACCGGGTCAAAGTGAACATCTGTCGATACTTGTTGTGCGCTTTGAGCAAATTTTTAAACCATCAAAAATTTGCTCACCGCGCACAACGGCCAAAATATAAATTTTGCCAGCTCACTTGCCACTGGTCATACATTCTTGGGAAAATCATATGTCTGGTATCAATCAGCAGTAGATTCAGGAGCAGTATTTAATTATTCACGAGCACCCTTCTGTAGCTTGACGGGGTCTTCGATGTAGCCACACAGTTAATATGGTACTGCAGCAGTCACATCCTCATTGACCCATCTGCGTTGTGCGCATTGAGCAATTCCCATTTTCCATGCGTTTTGTGCGAGGATCAATTATAATAGTTTCTCTCTTCTGTATTATTTAGCCCGGGGTGCGTGTCGAATAAAATGTATTAAAAAATCTTAGTGGAGAGTAGTATTGTCGGGAGTAATTTTCCTATTAGCATCAATGTTGATCAAGGCGAAAAATCGAAGAGTTTCCTTGTTATGCGCGGAGAGTAATTAACCAATTTTGATCCAGATGCTAAAATAATTGGGATTACGCGATTTTCGCGTTGGTATTCCGCGGTTTGTGCGTTGAGTAAATAATTGTTGATTCCCGAGATCCATTGCATTACTGTAGGATCAAGGACTTATTATACGCTTCATTTTGATTGCTCCAATTCCCCTATAAAATTGGCGGACAAGGAGCACTCATCTTCTCACAACTTCATCTACTTTCTTCCATCATCATCTTCTTTATTTGCCCCCACAACCTTCCTATTGAAACATTAAGTCCTTCAGCTGTTCGTGCATGCTTGATATAGATATCAGATATTGCTATCAAGCATGCACGATAGCATTCATTCAGATGTTCGTCCATTTATACTCAGGCATTCCCGAAAAAGGGTTTCCATATGACCGTCCCCGAAACTGGGCACCCAGGTCAACCACCCAAGAAGTACTGGTCAGGGGGACATAACCAGCACATTGTGTCAAGTATGATACATACTTGACAGCCGGTTACAACGACGCGTGCAATGACGACACTCCTATCATGTTTCACTGTTGTCGACAGTCGGCAACGACGATAATAAACGTAACGACGATGGTCGACCGAGGTAACTAGATGGTTATAGATTGTTATGGACGCCTCCCCCAAGCTTTTAACAGTTCATTTTTTTGCTTTTAGCGATCGAGGATCATCTCATCCTTCTTAAGATCATCGAACTTTGTCCGCTCCTTCGGAATACCCTTCAAGATTGAAGCACGAACAACGTCCTCGGGCCCAGGAAGTATCGAAATTACTGTAACCATTGATCCAGACGTTCTAGAATGCTTCGTTGGATGCGAGCCGTTGCGCCCGCCAATGTTCCAGGTTCAAAAACATGGATTTTTGAACCTGGAACATAGGCGGGCGCAAGGGCTCGCATCCAACGAAGCATTCTAGAACGTCTGGATCAATGGTTACAGTAATTTCACCATATTCCCACTCGATTGTTCTTCATTTTCTTATTCAATTTGGATTCGAACCAAGAGATCGAAAACAAAAGGATGGATTGCTGTTGCCTCAGAGGGACGGTAGCCATGCACCGCCAACCTATGTGACCAAGGGCCGCCATCCAGGCTTAATCATATGTATCAGTTTGTAAGAGCATAGGCTAATGAATCAGTTTGGATCTGTATCAGTCTGTATGTACAGCAATATATTTGAATGGCTGGTTAATTTTCAAAATGTCATCAATTTGAATATGTATGAGATTTAATCTAAAATTTTGCAAGCAGTTTCTGAATTCTATTGAATATGCCTTCAGATTGAAAAGGTATCAGATTTATTTTTAAAGTTTGTATGTAGTTTCTGAGTCAGAGTGAATAAGTATCCGGTTTAATCTACAATGTTTTCAGATTGAACAAGTATAATAAGACTTAAATCTAAAAGTTTGGATGTATGGTTGGTTGGAATTCAGACTAAGTATGATGAAATTTGGAATTTGATTGATTCACTGCGATGGCGCGCAGTGGGAGTAAACTTATAGCATCTCACAAATATGCTCAAAGCGCAAAACGGGCAAATTTATTCCCGTGGGGGCGTTGAGCAAATTTGTCTTCGACGCAACTTTTGCGTCACGCGCACAACCGGCATAATTCTGCATGTTGTGCGCTTTGCGCCATTATGTTAACCATTACAAATTTTGCTGAACGCGCACACCGGCTCAAAATGAACACCTGGCGTTACTTGTTGTGCGCTGTGAGCAATTTTTTGGTACTGAACGTTGAGCCCTTATGTAACGGCTATAAATTTTTCCACCTTACTTGCCACCGGTCATAAATTCTTGGGAAAATCATATGTATGGTATCAATCAGCTGTAGATTCAGGAGCAGTATTTTCTTATTCACGAGCACCCTTCTATAGCTTGACGGGGTCTTCGATGTAGCCACACAGTTAATATGGTACTGCAGCAGTCACATCCTCATTGACCCATCTGCTTTGCACGCATTGAGCAATTCCCGTTTTCCATGCGTTTTGCGCGGTGATCAATTATAATAGTTTCTCTCTTCTGTATTATTTAGCCCGGGGTGCGTGTCGAATAAAATGTATTAAAAAATCTTAGTGGAGAGTAGTATTGTTGGGAGTAAGTTTCCTATTAGCATCAATGTTGATCAAGGCGAAAAATCGTTGAGTTTCATTGTTATGCGCGGAGAGTAATTAACCTATTTTGATCCAGATGCTAAAATAATTGGGATTACGCGATTTTCGCGTTGGTATTCCGCGGTTTGCGCGTTGAGTAAATAATTGTTGATTCCCGAGATCCATTGCATTACTGTAGGATCAAGGACTTATTATACGCTTCATTTTGATTGCTCCAATTCCATATAGCAACTCCACCACAAATCTCTAAAACCCCCCTTTCAAAATGGAATATCTCTAAAAGATGCTATTTTTGAGGATGGGCAACTCCAACCCACCATCTTCAAATCCTATTTTTTCTTTGTTTAAGCTTTACTAATGAAAAATATTTATCGTTATAATGGGTTAATCTAATACATTGTTCCTGCATGAAAGAAAACTATAAATAATATTATTCTTCAATGTTAATTTTTTTTAGTTTTTAAGTATTTAGTATTTCTTGTAATATTGTAAATATTTTAAATTTGCTCGAAAAATATCCAATATTGGTCTCATGTAGTAGGTATAATTGAGATATTTCCATCGGTACTAAAATTATTAAATTTGGTCACGTTATTTGTAAAATACATTTGTAATAAATAGCCGTTACCAATCCATGACGTTAATAAACGCAACAAAGGGCTGATATCAATTAGCCGTCGTGCGCGTCGTGCGAGGTGGTTAAAAGTCATAGTGTTAATCAATATCCAACCGTTGTACACACACGGTCTCACATCTGAGGACTCCACATTACACACAAGGGCTTATAGTGGAACCAATTAACCCGCACACACAACAGAAACAATTTGATTGTTTTTGTTGCGCTAGAAAATAAATAATTTTTCGAGTCTTTGACGGAGAGTAATTCAAGGCGCAAAACGGTTCAGTTTCCTTGTCGTGTGGGGAGAGTAAATTGCCTCTTTTTCAGCTGAGCCTAAAATACTTAGGATTACTCGTTTTTCTCGGTGGGATTACGCGTTGAGTAAATAAGATGTTCATTCCCGAGATCCCTAGCATTACTGTAGGATAAATGGATCGTGAATGTCGTGAATGCCCTGGAGAAACGTATGAAATCGGAGGACTACAGGCCGATGCAGTCGCCTCCCTAATATGCTTCTCTCCCTGGTCTGCGAAGAGAAGAATGGCCCCCCGGGCCTTTGCGCCCTGATTGGCTGCTCTGGGTCAATTAGGTTGGCGGTGCATGGGTACCGTCTCTCTGAGGCACAAGCACTCCCTCCTTTCTTTTCGATCTCTTGGCTCGCAGGCAAATTGGCCAAATCTGACTGTGGATAAAGCAGATCATAATTGTCTCATAATGCAGAAGCTGGAAGCCTGGAACCTGTGCGGAAACACAAAAGGCATGGTTGTCTCAGATTTCCAGAAAATCAAATGATGTGAAGAGTCACACATCCATTTCCTCGTCCGAACAGATGATGGTGATGATGCTCAAGTAAAGCGACAGAAATTACAAAACGAGCAGGGAAGTGACTGTAATGACACGCCAATGACGGCATGTCGTGCCTTTGAACTATTTGAATTGGAAAATGTTTTGAACTATTTGAGTCTTTGGATAATTATCGGAGGAAGCCATCTTATGAACACTTTTCCTTGTGTATGCGTGTGCGGAGGCCCATGTCCAGTAGTGCACATATCATATTTGTCTCTTATATTGGTCTCTTACAGGCGGTGAAGATCTTCTCTGGATTAAGCTTTTACTTCACCGATCAGTTCGAGCCTCCTTAAAGGGGCTTCCTCGAAAAGGTGGATCTAGCTGCCGGTCGAACCGTCCGGATGAATGTTGACCAGGTGATGGACGCATCAAATGCCAGTGTGTTCTCCGTAGGATCCGCCTTCATTGTCTACAACGAAGACCCTCCACCTACATGCGCCTTAGCAGATCTTGAGGAGGTTGCAACGAAGAGATGCAACGAGGTTGGGGCCGCATGCAGGGTTTAGTATTCTCTTACTGGAACACATCGCTGCATGCAGTTCTGCATCTGAGCTTGTAAGTTGTTCAAAGACCAGTGGTGTTTAGTATTTTGATCTGTTGGTGTTGTTCGACGCCTCATGTGAATCGGAGTTTCTCTAGGTGTCTTTGAAACGGCTACATACCCGACTGCAGGTTACACCGACGCATGCTATGACTACACTCATATCCAGCCGATGATGGCAGAAAATCTGCAACGACGGTAATAAACGGAACGAAGATGGTCGCCCGGTGAACTCGCGGAAGTTGACGGGGAAGCACGCAGATCACACCGACAATCACATGTTTCAGTTTGTAAGAGCATAGACTAATGAATCAGTTTGGATCTATATCAGTATGTACATCAATATATTTGAATGGCTGGGTTATTTTCAAAATAACATCAACTAGAATATGTATGAGATTTAATCTACACTTTAGCTAAACGCGCACAACGGGCATAATTCTGCTGGTTGTGCGTGTTTAAGTATGATGAAATTTGGAATGTGATTGATTCAATGCGCTGGTGCGCGGTGGAATTAAAATTATTGCAATTCGCATATATGCTCAAAGCGCAAAACGGTCAAATTTATTCCCGTGGGGGCGTTGAGCAAATTTGTCATCGACGCAACTATAGAGCTTAACGCGCACAACGGTCATAATTCTGCATTTTGTGCGCTTTGCACAATTATGTTAGCCATAACAAATTTGCTGAACGCGCACACCGGGTCAAAGTGAACATCTGGCGATACTTGTTGTGCGCTTTGAGCAAATTTTTAAACCATTAAAAATTTGCTCACCGCGCACAACGGCCAAAATATAAATTTTGCCAGCTCACTTGCCACTGGTCATACATTCTTGGGAAAATCATATGTCTGGTATCAATCAGCAGTATATTCAGGAGCAGTATTTTCTTATTCACGAGCACCCTTCTGTAGCTTGACGGGGTCTTCGATGTAGCCACACAGTTAATATGGTACTGCAGCAGTCACATCCTCATTGACCCATCTGCGTTGTGCGCATTGAGCAATTCCCATTTTCCATCCGTTTTGCGCGAGAATCAATTATAATAGTTTTTCTCTTCTGTATTATTTAGCCCGGGGTGCGTGTCGAATAAAATGTATTAAAAATCTTAGTGGAGAGTAGTATTGTCGGGAGTAATTTTCCTATTATCAACAATGTTGATCAAGGCGAAAAATCGATGAGTTTCCTTGTTATGCGCGGAGAGTAATTAACCAATTTTGATCCAGATGCTAAAATAATTGGGATTACGTGATTTTCGCGTTGGTATTCCGCGGTTTGCGCGTTGAGTAAATAATTGTTGATTCCCGAGATCCATTGCATTACTGTAGGATCAAGGACTTATTATACGCTTCATTTTGATTGCTCCAATTCCCCTATAAAATTGGCGGACAAGGAGCACTCATCTTCTCACAACTTCATCTACTTTCTTCCATCATCTTCTTCTTTATTTGCCCCCACAACCTTCCTATTGAAACATTAAGTCCTTCAGCTGTTCGTGGAAGGCGAAATCCTCACATCTGAAAACCCTTTTTCGGGCATGCCTGATTATAAATGGATGAACAGCTAAATGAATGCTATCGTCCATATCAGATATCTATATCATGCCCGTTACTCTGTGGTGTCTCTTGCCGAAGATGAAAGAACTCACCCGCAGACGGATACCCTGCACAACAACGACGTTTTCAATCCTGTCATGCTTGCTGAATAGCTGCCCGAACCTGGAGGATCTAGTCATTGGAGTAAGTACAAATTTTCTAATTATTTCCTCTGAATAATTCAAAACTACGTATGTATGTATGATGGCATTAAGCATTCTGTTTTGTTACCAGGATGAAATGTTTGATTTTCCAGACCCGGAAGCTTCAGCGCTAGAATACTGGGATCAGCAGATGCCTTCGGATTGCATGACAAATACGCTGAGCACGGTAACTGTAAACGTGGTCGATGTACACCGCAAGGGCTCGCAGCCAATGAAGCATTCGAGAACCTCTGGATCGATGCTTACACGAATTTCGCCTTTTTCCGTATTCCGACGCGATTCTTCTTCATTTTATTCTTCAATTTGGATGCGAGACAAGCAATCGAAAACAACAGGAAGGAGTGCTTGTGCCTCAGAGCCAGAGGGACAGTAGCCATCCACCGCCAACCTATGTGACCAAGGGCCGCCATCCAGGCTTAATCATATGTATCAGTTTGTAAGAGCACATGCTAATGAATCAGTTTGGGTCTGTATCAGTATGTACATCAATATAGTTGAATTCGATTGAATATGTCTTCAGATTGGTTGTGCGCGTTAAACCATTGTCTATAAAATACCTTAGATGCTCAAAGCGAACACATGTTAAAGCGCACGACTCAAAGCGTCTACACCTGTCGTTTCTTGTTGTTCGCTATGAGCAATTATTTAAACCATTAAAAATTTGCTCATCGCGCACAACGGCCATAAATTTGTTTGTTCCTAGCTTTGTGCAATTATGTTAGCGGCTATTAATTTTTCCAGCTCACCTCCCACTGGCCGGTCAAACATTCTTGAGAACTGCACATGTCTGGTATCAATCAGCTGTAGATTGACGTGCAGTCTTTTGTATATTCACGAGAACCCCTCCTGTAGCATGACGGGGTCTTCGATGGAGCCACACATTAACTCTACTTCGGTCGCATCCTCATAAACCAATACAAATCGCTGCCATGCGTTGTGCGTTGTGCGCCTTGAGCAATTCCATTTTTCCATGCATTTTGCGCGGTGAGCAATTCTGATTGTTAGTTTGTTACTCTATCCTGTATTATTTAGCACGGTGTGCGCGTCGAATAAAATGTTTTTAAAAGGATTAGTGGAGATTAGTATTGTTGGGAGTAATTTTCCAATTGGCATCATTGTTGATCAAGGCGAAAAACCGTTTAGTTTCATTTTGATTGGTCCAATTCCCCTATAAATTGGCAGACAAGGAGCCCAAATCTTCTCACAACTTCCTCTAATTTCTTATATCATCTTCTTCTTTTTGCCCACACAACCTCCGTCTGGAAACAATAAGGTCTTCTTTTGTTCGAGCATGATGCATGAGGTAGAAATGGACGAGATGGAGATGGATATGGGGTGTAAAGATGAGATGGTTTTCTACTGTTCGGGCCTGATGCTTGAGATAAAAATGGACGATAGAATTCAACCAGTACTTTTTTCACGCATTCACGTGGAACGGCCATCTCCTCTTTTACACTATCTTCTCCTCCATCCCCTTCATATTTGTACTATAGATCCTCTATTTATAACGAACCATGTGTCGGTGTTCACCGCCTCTTGGCAATCGGAGTTCTTTTCGGTGTCTTTGAACCGTCGTCATACTTGACAGCCGGGTACAAGGACGCCTGCAATGACGACACTCCTATAAGGGCTACGGTGGCAGATAGTTGGCAAACACGTCCATAAACTCAACGAAGATGGTCGCTTCGTTGCGTTAGTTAACGTCGTTGCCTACTTACGGCAACCGTAGGCAGGATAGGAGTGTCGTCATTGCAGGCGTCGTTGTAGGGTGATTCACGCAGATCACGCCGACAATAGATCCGGTAAAAAGCACCTTCATTGCAAACATCTTACGAAGACAATCATATGTATCAGTTTGTAAAGAGCATGGGGTAATGAATATGTTTTGTTCTGTATCAGTATGTACATCCATATAGTTGAATGGCGGGGTCATTTTGAAAATGTCATCAATTGGAATATGTCTGAGATATAATCTAAAAATTTTCAATCAGTATACGAAGTCGATTGAATATGTAGCCGATTTAATCTAAAATGTCTTCAGATTGATTATGTATCAGAGATAATCTAAAAGTTTGCATGTAAACAAGTTAATTTTATCATAGACGGAATTTAACAACTTGCTTGGAGGGACATTTTCGTGTTCTTTACAATACGTCGATAAAGACGCCAGTGGTTGAATGCAGGCCGTTGGATGGCGGGCCGTTCCACTTTACTGTAAACTACATCAGGATGTGCGACGGGAGGTCGTGGAGTGGAAGGCATGCCTTTGGATGGCGGTCGGGGGTTTCGTTCCAATTTACTATAACCTGCACCAGGATGTGCGACGGGGCGTCAAGGAGTGGAAGGCATGCCGTTGGATGGCGGGCTGGGGTTTCGTTCCACTTCAGGATGTGCGACGGGAGGTCGATGAGTGGAAGGCGGACCGTTGGATGGCGGAGGGACCCGTTGTCTGGGAACGGTGGTGCCCAGTGGGGTGATTGGCATGGCGATGCCTTCACCAGTGATTTGGACCGACACCCCGCGGGCGGCGACGCCTCCACCGGAGGTGGAGGTTGTCACGGAGTAGGCGCTGGAGGGGAGGAGCGGTCCGCCCTAAGTCCCCTGGCGTTAGTTCTCCAAGGGAATTCGGGGAGTGGAAGGCTGGTCGCTCCATGTGTAAGACGAATAACTCGTCGGCGATCCGCCTGAGAAAGGAACAATTCGTCAGGAAGGAGAGGTCCGGTATCAACGGAGGGCCTATCCAACGATCGGGCCAACGGGAGGTTTCGGCGACGCCGCCCCCGGAGGTGGAGGTCGTCACGGAGTAGGCGTTGGAGGGGAGGAGCGGTCCGCCCTAAGTCCCCTGGTGTAAGTTCTACAAGGGAAGTCAGGGAGTGGAAGAGGGGCCGCTCCATGTGTAAGAGTAATAACTCGTTGGCGATCCGCCTGTAAGAGGAAGAATTCATCGGGAAGGAGAGGTCCGGTATCAAAGGAGGGCCTATCCAACAATCGGGCCAACGGGAGGTTTCTTTTGAGAGGGAAGGAGTGTCTAGAGACAAATCGTCCCAACACCCTGGGATTGTGAGGAGAGATCGAATACGTGGGCTTTTCTTTCTTTGCTTTGATCAATTATGTCTCAGCGTTGAGCAATTAAGTAAGCGACTACAAAACCACTCATACCTCAGAATTACTCACCGCACACAACCACTCAATCTCAGAATAAGCTCACCGCACAAAACCCACTCAAAACTCAGAATTGATCAGCGCACAAATCCACTCAAAACTCAAAATTGCTTATTGCACAGAACCACTCAAACTCAGAAGTGCTCACCGCACACAACCTCTCAAAAATCAGAATTGCTCAGCGCACAAAACCACTCAAACCTCAAAATTGCTCACCACACACAACCAATTTTGTCGCAGTGAGGGTGAACTGCCACAAAGTTCTCCACTTGGTCACAATTGCTCTTGCTTTTGAGGACATTTGTGTCATTTTTTGGGTCAAAGGTCTCCCTGAGAGCTTTCAAATCGCTCCAGCTACATCAATTCTCTCCCATCGCAATTAACGTCTCTTCATCTCTCTGACATCAATCCGCTGTAGATGAGCAGTCATTTGTATATTCACGAGAACCCCTCTGTAGCATGACGGGGTCTTCGATGTAGCCACACATTAACTCTACTTCTGCTCATCAATACAATTCGCTGTCATGCGTTCTGCATTTTGCGCATTGAGCAATTCTCGTTTTCTAAACGTTCTGCGCGGTGAGCAATTATGATGGTTACTCGCCTCTGTATTATTTAGCCCGGTGTGCACGGCGAATATAATGTATTAAAAAATCTTAGTGTAGAGTAGTATTGTTGAGTGTAATTTTCCTATTATGTGATCAAGGCGAAAAACCGTAGGGTTTCATGGTTTTGCGCGGAGAGTAATTAACCTATTTTTTTCCACATTCTAAAATAATTTAGGGAGCCCCTTTGGAGATGCTCTAAATGTTGATTCCCGAGATCCATTGCATTACTGTAGGATCATGGACTTTTTATACGCTTCATTATGATTGGTCCAATTTCCCCTATAAATGGCGGACAACGAGCACTCATCTTCTCTAAACTTCGTCTACTTTCTTCAATCATCATCTTCTTTATTTGCCCACACAACCTCCGTATGGAAACAATAAGTCCTTCAGCTGTTCGTGCATGCTTGATATAGATATGGACGATAGCATTCATCCAGTACTCTTTTCACGTAAAGGTAAATGGTTCATGTTGGAAACTTATGCAACGAAGGGCTATCGTCCATTTATAATCAAGCATCCCCGACAATGCTGGGGGGTGTTGCAACTGCGTTGAGAAAATTTTTCCCAAACAACACTATGAAAAATGTGTACGATGATCATACCATATTCTTTTGGGGTGATATTGGCTATGCTATCTCTCATGTTTCAGGAAGGCTGCTGGGGGTTGTACCATGATAGATTGTTATTCCCTCCTATTATGAATTGTGGCTATGTAATTGTTTTGCGTGTCTTGCTATACACTCCATATCCATCTCCATCTCCTCTTTATACACTCCATCTCCTCCATCAAACCCTTCATCGTTTCACTATACATCATCTTTCACGCACAGACACTCCATCCTATCCTTTCCGATCTCTTACACTCCCAAACACAACTTCTTATGCAACCCTGTGTTGTTTTACATCTTCTCCGGTAACGGAGTTCCAATCGGTGTCTTTTGTCCTGACTTCATGTTACAACGACGACAGCAATGACGGTAATACGCGAAACGGTCTTCCGACTTTCCAATACACGGTGTCTCCTACAAAGGACAAAGTTCCACGTCATTGCAAACATCTGGTATGACAATCATCTTGAGCAGATCAGGGCAGAAATTCGGCAAGTGCAACGTAGATGTGGAGCGCATTGCCCGTGTCGTACATCGCCACAGGGGAATCGGGGTTCCAGGTGTGGTGTTTGACACGGCTACATACTTGACTGCAGGTTACAACGACGCGACTCTCATATCCAACTATCCAAGGACGTTAATAAACGCAACGAAGATGTGCGCCCGATGAACTCGCGGAAGTTGAAGGGGGAAACACGCAGATCACGCGCCACTTCATTGCAAACATCTGTGAAGACACTCAAATGTATCAGTTTGTAAGAGTAAAGGGATATGTATCTGTTTGGATCTGTATCTGTACGTACTTCAGTATGCTAGAATGGGTTGGCCATTTTGGAATGGTCACCGTTTGAATATGTATCAGCGTTAATCTAAAGGTTTGCATGCAGTTTCTGAATCAGATTGACTAGGTAAAGTTTCTAAGCGAAGTTTGACTGTTGGCATATTGCGGAATCACAATTTTAGTATGATGAAAATAGGAGTGTGAATGATTGACCGTGGGAACAAAAATTACAGCATCCAACAAATATGCTCAAAGCGCACAACGGGCAAAATTAGTCTGTGCGGGGCGCGTTGAGCAAATGGGCTATCGTCGCAACTTTGCTCAACGCGCACACCGGGCATAAGGCTACTAGGTGTGTGCGCGTTTAACAATTGTTGATAAACTACCTTTTATATGCTTAAAAAGCGAACCACCGGCTTTCCTTTTTTCCCGTTGTGCGCGTTGTTTTGCCCGTTGTGCGCGTAATTTTTACCCGTTGTGCGCGTTGTTTTCCCGTTGTGCTCGTAATTTTGCCCGAGCCTAAGGGCATTATTTTGCCCGTTGTGCACGTTGGGCTATTTTTTAGTGGCTACAGTTTATCCCAACGCGCAAAACTTAGGCAGGCATTAATCATTATAGAGCAGAACATCCGGCTGGTAGCAATCCGCTGTATATTAACGATCCCTGCCTAAAGCAAAATAAAGCTCAACAAAGACTCAAAGAATGGTCACCGGTGTCCACCAAAATCCTCCTGGACAATCATGGACTTAGACTCAGCGTCAGCAAAACACCACGTACTCAGCAACGGTCTCTGGCTCAGGGTCTAACATGTGACACCTAAAAGAGCAAGGGGCACATGTCAGCAAGTCTACAAGAGACTTGTGCAAGGAAACTGAAAGTAGGTAAAACAACCTAGCAGTTCTAGCATGAATGCAATGACATGGCAGTTTAAAGTATGAGTGCAACAAGTAAAGTAAAGTAAAGTAAGGTACGAGCCATGGCATTTAAACATGGCATGGATGACAAGTATTGCATAAATCATTCACAAGACAAGTACAAGACAAGAAAAGTAAGCACCTCGTGCACAGAGATTCCGTCTTTTGGCTAGAGGGCTGATCAGGCCACTCCTAAGCTCAAGTAACCGTTTATCCCTACCCTCCACGTGTGTCGAGCCAGGGCCTTACCCCCGAACTTGGAATGCTCGCTTCTGGATCACGAGCCAGTAAGTGTTTTTAACAAGTATGGCCTAGGGGTGCACCTAGCCAGGAACACTGAAACACGGATTTGTACAAGTATTTTGTAGCGTGTGCTACTATGCAACAATCAATTTGGGTGACATGTAAGATGCAATGCATGGCAGTTAAAAGTACGTACAGTTTAAGGAAAGTAAACGTGACAGTTTAGTATGCATGAACAACAAGTTTAAAGGGTTGGATCTGGCTTCGTTGTCAAGCTAGATCAATTAGGTGACAGATCTAGTTTCGTTGTCAAACTAGATCAAGTAGGCATCTAGCCAGCTATCATTTCACTTACTAGTCTCTTTTACGCTAGGAACGAGGAAGTGGCCTAAAACATGGCCCTACACAAGAGTTGGCAAGTTTCACTTGCCTGCAAGTACGACGTCTGAGCACACCGTCCAATGAGTCCAAAATCACAATTATCCTACGTGCACAAGTCCACCGGCCTACATCCGTTTTATTAATCTTGATTAGTGATTGATAAAACATTTAAAATACTTTAAAATACTGATTTTTAGTCTTGGTTAACATGCAATTGGGTTGGGGGTCCTAGGGGTGCAAAACGTTACCTCAACACGACGCGAAAGCTACACCGGCGTCGGGTAGCGACACCGGGGGTTGGAATAATAGATCGCGCTCCAAGTCCTGATTCCAATATATATTCCTCGCTGGAAAATTCAGAGCTTCAACCGGGGCGACGGTTCCAGATTCCAAAGCTAGCACGTGCGACGACGGGCTACGACGTGCGACGACGTCGTACGCGACGGATCCTCGAAGAGCAAGCACCTAGGTGGGACCCACAGTAGTCCTAGGGGCCTTTGGGGAACCCACAATACCTCTGGAGAACTTGGGGGGCCCACGGAGGCAAGTGGTGCGACGGATGCGGGGTTACGACGTTTGCTCTCGGTCGTACACAGCCAAATGCGGGGGCTGCCATCGGTCGCTGCGGGGGAACGGGCTTGGTGCAGCGCTTGGGTCGGTCGCAGCCTTGGTTCTCTCGGTCGCTGCGGGGAGGGCCGTCGGTCAGACACTGGGGAACGGAAGTTGCAACGTCGCAACGTTGCAACGATGCGGAGAGCGGTCGGTGCGGGGCGAACGACTCGGTCAGATGCGGAGCGGAGCGGGCGAACGGTGCGGGGGGTCGGTGCGGTGCGGAGATGCGGGGATGTCGAGCGGGTCTCTCGGTCTGACCGAGAGATCCTATCGGTCGAAGCGGTGAACGGAGTGGCTGCAGCAGCGGGGTGCAGGCGGGGCTTGGTGCGGGCGGAAGCATCGGTCGGGGCGGGGAAAACGGCATCGTTTCTTCGGTCGTGCGGTGGCTGAACGTCGCAACGTTGCGACGAATCGTCACAACGTCCAATTTGGGTTTTGGAAGAGGCTAGGGCTAATTTCTTGTGAAAATAGGTCTTCCTAGGGGTTGCTTATATAGTATAGATGGGTTGACTTGGTCTAGGGCTAAATCTAATAGGATTAGAAGTTTAAAATAATTTGAAATTTGAAATTCAACTTCTCCAACTCACCCTAGGATTTGACTTGGTCCAAATGAGCTGGAAATTTCCTCAAAAATTCTTTAAAACGTTTAAAACTCAATTAAATTTTATTTGGCCGAAAATAATTTATAAATTAATTATTAGAAATAATATAAAACTTGTTAAAAATATAAAAGTGGTCAAATAAACTCCAAAAATTATAAAATAAATATCGTGGTGATCGTGAAGACGAATGTGAGCTAACTAAGAAGCCGGATCTCAATTTCGACGTCGGACGACGAGACTAAAAATAGAAACGTCTCCCGTCAAGAGTGAGAATCGTCACTTCTCATCGAGTAAGTTTAAATTGTGGAAAAACGACTCGAGAAGTGTCGTTCCAAGATAGTGCCACTATTTAATACTCTCAGAGACGTTCACAACGGCATATCACACGAAAGTGTTCACAAACAAACAAAGTCTAAAACAAACACGTGCACGGACAAAAGCACGTGCACGAACAACGTACCACGAAAAGTGGTCGTTACAATCCGGCTGGTAGCAATCCGCTGTATATTAACGATCACTGCTCTGTATGTTCACCAACACTGATCTGCAGACTCGAGGAGTCTCTTAGACTATTAGTAAGACCAAAGGTTCCAATATATCGCCGTTGTGCGCTGTGAGCATTTCTGTTAACCATTAAAAATTTGCACGGTGCGAGCAGCAATAAATGTGGATATATCAGCAAATTTTATTGAGTGGACGAGGAGGAGTTTTTTTTCGCACTAACAAAATTGCTCACCGCGCACAACCGGCCAAAATTATTTGTTCTGATCGTGGTGAATGGTGAGCAATTGTAGTAACCACTAACAAATTGGCTAATAAAGGCGCTCAACGGGCAAAACTTATCAATGGGAGTTTGTGGTAAGCAATTTTGTCAGACAATAACATATATGATACAATAACCCTACTCTCACTTGGAGTATTGGACACACTAACAATGACACATTCTCATCGCATAACAATTTGGAACACGGGTTGATGTTATTAAAAATACCCAGAGCGCAAAACCGGCACTAATATTGCCAGTTCTGCGCGTTGAGCAATTTGGTAGGTAAAGACATAATTACTCAAAGCGCAAAACGGGCAATATTACTGCAGTGTTGCGCTCGGTGTAATTGGTATGATACACAACATCAATCCATACCGATGATGACATTTGCACATTTCGGAAGCCATGATAAAATTTCATCCGCCAAAGTGGTCCATTTTTATACCAAAAAAAACTTATTACATTGATAAACGTTTTATCTTACAGATACTAAAAAGCATCAGCGGTAGCAATATTCGTACCTTTTACCCTATCAACGAATGACTGCATCCTCTGCTCGTAACCAGCCGGCCATCCAGCGGCCACAGGGTCATGCGATCTTGTCCACACAACTGAAGTCGGAGGGACGTCACCTGTTGGTTGAAGTTGAAGGATAAAAAAGTGATTTCTGTTCACATAACCCAACGTTATGTGGAGTCTGGAGGCTCGGTTTACTGGAGGACTTCTCAATGGAAAAAATGTCACACACATATCATTTGAAATCAAATGTACTACACAGTTGTAGCATGAGGCAATGACATGTCCCATGTCTGGCATCTGCATCCAATTTTCCCGTCCTGCAACTTTATCAGTAATAAAATAGTTCACTGCCTTCAAATTATTATTATATGAAACCTCACTCAGAACACGCCTGTACAAGCCGCTGTATGTCCGCATCTCACGGAGCAAATCAGCTCTGACAGTCCGCCAATCGGAATCTTTCAAGCCCAACTGAACTGCCACAGCCCTGTACCCACAGTTGCCATCTGCATCCACGTCTACGCCGCCCGCCATGAGGGGTTGTAGCGTGTGATGAAAATCCAAATAATATGGTATGAGGAAGTTGGCAGGCAAATCATCAACATAATCATCAGGGGGAAACGAAGGTTTCGGCTTCTTTATTTGAAGTTTCGGACGCCTACTACTTTCCTTCGAAGGCCGCCTCTTCCATTTAGGCTTCTCCTTCGCCGCCGCCGTATGCTCCGCAATTGAATGCAACCGTGGAGCCTTAACAGGCTTCCTCCTAACTGTAGGCTTCTCCGTCACATCCGAAAAATGATCAGAAATCTCATCAACCAGGGGAGAAAGTTGTTTAAGCATGCCATCCATCTCCTCGTGCTCATCAAAATACGAGGCCACAGCCGTCTCCTCCTCCCTCCCAGCAGTCTGAGCATCCACATTATGATCCCCCGTCTCCACCGTCGCCCCCAACTCCAACGTAAGCTCAGCTTGCATCAACCCAGCATCCTCTATCTTCTCATCCTCCACATCCTCCACATTCGCCTCATCCTCCTGCGGCTCCTCATTCTCCCCAGCTGCATTCTCCCCCTCATCCATCTCAGCAGTCTGGTCAGCCACATTACGTTCCACCGTCCCCGCCGTATCCACCAACTTCCCAGTATGCTCCTCAGCAATCAAATCAGTAGCCACTTCCTTATCATCATCCTCCTCGTTCGCCTTCTCCTCATACACCTTCGGCTCCACAGTCTCAGCCGCTGCATTATCCTCCACCAGTACCTCCTCAGCATTCTGCACCTCCACGTTAAGGGCAACCGTCTCCTCCGTCTCCACCATCTCCCCAATAACATAATCATCTACAGTCAACTCAGCAGCCACTGCATTCTCAGCCTCATCATCCCCATAAACATCATGCACCCTCGGCTCCACATTCTCATCCGCTGCATTAACCTCATCCTCCTCCGCAGCATTATGCTCCTGCCCACTAAGAGCCAACTTCTCAGCAGCCTGCTCCATCGCATTACGATCCACCACATCATCCTGCCAATAAGCAGCCAATGCAGTCGCCTCCTCAGCCTCATCCACCTTCTCCTCATCTCCCTTCTGCTCCTCCTCAACATTATCCACATGCACCACAAGCTCATCACCCACAATTCTACACGGTGATGCTAACTCCTTCAACTTGTTTACCATACCCACACTCTGCCCCCTTAGTAATCGGGAACGTGCATTATAAATTGATTTGATTGGTGTTTCATTGAAGGATTTAGTTTCCTTCAGGCCTTTCAAAATTGCTGACGGCGGCACCTTTCTATTTGCCAAGTCTCGCAATGCTTCCACCTCTTTTCCCTGCAACACCCCGTCGTCGGAATGGCCCGCGACATAATTAGCAGCTTGATGGTTGTGCCTGCCATCAACGACCGTTAAACTCCACTCACCGCCATCGCCCACCTCATTACCACGCAATTTGAACGGGCATCCACACTTGTTGGTTCTAACTGGCCGGTTGCTCTTTCGTACTGGTCGGTGTCCCCTGTAGTTCCCGCTTCTTGCACATGCATAGTAGGCAGCGGGAGTCCTATTGGACGATTTATTCATACTCGACGCACTGGTAACAATCACATGCCCCTGTTGTCGTCCGACGCTCTTTATCCACTGAAAGAGTTCGTCTCTACTTTTAAAACGTTGAAGCGTTGTAAATTCGGCTGTATAATCCATATACACCTGTATCAAACAATTCATACAACTAATTGGACCGGGAACCAAACATTAGTTACATTATTGACGTAAAGAAAAATCAATATTACCTCCGAATTTTTTAGCATCTCCATCAATCTCAACTGTATCTGCAGGCAATTAAAAACCAAAAATTTCGCCTCCTCTTTCTACACATTGTAATTGTAACAAGGATATCAAATAAAATGTACTTAACATTGTATACTTACCAAATCGCGATTTCGACAAATTTAGGTCGAAAACCCCTAAATCGATTGCTCTCGCTTCACCGATTTGTTTGAACGCAGTAGTTGCCACTGTGATGTAAATGTCGAGCCCAGTAATAAAAATCAAATCTTTGGAATTTCCGTCTGTGCGCCTTGAGCAATCTACGAAAAACTGGCCGTTTGATATTCCGCCTTGAGCAATCTGTGGAAGGTTATGGCTGTGAGCGGTGAGCAGAATTTATCAAGGGATGAAAGAGGGTCCAAACGGGTCAAAACGGGTAAAAATTTTAACCCGTTGCGCGCTTCGAGTAAATTCGGTGGTTTAGTTGGCAAATTTTACTCAGCGCGCACAACGGTTATATTTTAGCACGATTCGAACCGTTTTGCGCGCTGAGTAATATTACATGGATTGTCAGGCTTGACATTAGTAACGGTAATCGTTATTAATCGCGACGCTGAGAACGATTTTGACCGCGGTGCGCGCTGAGGAGATCTAAATTTTGTTTTTAATATTTATTCTATTGGATTCCTCATATTCTTATGCCGATGTTAACAACATTATTGATACGTATAAAATAATATAATACCAACGTGATAACTATCATTAGTTGTATTAATTAACACCCTTAAGAAAATCTGGATAGATTGCGTGTGTTATTAAGCATTCAAAATCCAGTATATATCAGTTTGTACCCGTTCACCAAAAAGTTAGTAAGAGGCAAACTTGATTAGTAGGTCTATCGTTGAGCATAACTTATAGATACCATACACCAAAGCACGGCATACAGATGATAACATTTGCACATTTAGGCAGACATGATAAAATTTCATGCTACCAATCTGTCAATATGAAATAAACAATCCACAGTAAAATGATACAACGTTTTATCCTACAATATTTCAATAACGTCAACGGTTGCAATATCGTGCCCAAATACTATTGACTGGAATTGATGCATCCTATCCTCATAAGCAGCCGGCCATCCGGCTGACACATCGGAACGGTATCTTAGCCACATACTTGAAGTCGGAGGGACAGGACCATATGGGGCAAGTTTAACAATAACGAAGTGATTATTGTTCACATGACCCAACGTTATGTGGCGTCTGGATGATAGGGGTACTGGAGGAGTTCTTAAAGGAAAATATGTCACACACTGATGAGGTGCAAGAATATGTACTACACATTCGTAGCATGAGGCAATGACATGTGCCATTTCTGGCATCTGCATCCACCATTTAGCTTTTGGACGGTCTAACAAATGGCCCAGTGCCACTACATTCTTTTTAAATTCCACGGCACCCATAAGTTGCCGGTACAAGCCGTCGTGGTTCTGCATCTCTTCTCGCAAGTCATATTTCACCTGCCTCCATTCGTCCTCACCCAGTCCCAACTGAGCTGCCACAGCCCTATACCCACAGTTTCCGTCTGCTTTCACATCTACGACATGCACTATAAGGGGTCGTAGACACTCAGGAAAAGCGTTCCAATATGGTATTATTATGTCGGCAGCCAAGTCCTCGTCACTATCATCATGTGAAATTGATTGTTTCGGCTTCTTTATTGTACGTTTCCACAACGGTCTACTTCTTCCCTTACCCGGCTTACACGTCAATGTAGACGTATCCGTTATCTCAGCATGCTGCTTAGCAATCTCCGCTACCAGGGTAGAAATTTGAAGACGTAGAACCTCATGCTCCTTCTCAAAGGCCTTAGCCACTGCATTCTCATCATCATCCTCCTCCTCCCCAGCAGTCTGCTCCGCCTCATTACGATCCACCTTATCATCCTCCCCACCCATCTTCCCAGTATGATCCTCCTCCTGCAACTCAGCAGGCACTGCATTCTCCCAAAACGCCTCCCCCACCTTCTGATCCCCCCCCTCATTATTCACAGCCTTCACATTCTCAGCACCCACAATTTTATCAGCTGATGCTAACTCCTTCAACTGTTTTACAATA